>CAEMYA010000126.1:6391642-6463936 GCA_903131615.1 Diplodus sargus
AAGGCAGGTCCTAGTTAAGCTGTAAGTAGAGAGGTCAGAGTGCAACATGGTGACTACTAAACTTACGACACTATGTTACTACTGAGAACCACTTTACTTTAGAAGCTGTGTAATTAAACGGCACTTTTTCATGATTCCAGCCTCTCATCATTGTTGAGTTGACACCACAATAGGCATAACAATAGTGATCAGAACAAATCGCCTTTATTCTCAGCAAAGATCGTCTAGTAGTGGGCTTGAACTGTGACCACGAGAGAACAACGAACATGATCATTTGATAATCATTTCTCGTATAATCCCTTCAATTTGGAGACTTTATTTTGAAAATAACCACCGGAAGTGTAGGTATTTTGTCGCGTATATGTTAAAGATTCAGTTAAGACAGCTGTTGTTTAAATCACACTAAGTTATGAAAAGTTCTGTTGATAACAGCATGGATGCATCTTGATGTATATTGATCACATATATATGCTCACAGTTGTGATTTTCATGTTTGTGGTTTATTTTGAAAGTATTTAGCGGAAGTATATAATCATTATTGTTGACTCTAACTTGACGATATCTAAGATGATGCAGTTCTTCAATTTGGCCACAAGATGGCAGTAAAGACTCTCAACACAAGACCACCCAGCGTCAACACGGACACAACACTGGCACAGCAAACAGTGTAAATATCGATCCCTAGACTGGTTTACTGATCCTTGGAATGTTATGCTGCTGTTACGCCGCCGGTATTCCATAGACACATGACGCCATGTTCCGCTTGAGACTGCAATGCCCTTATACACACGCTAACGAAAGAGCTAGCCTTAGCTAACATGGCTAATGTTAGCTCAGCCACCATAGCCAGTCTGACTAAACGATAGCAGAAACTTTGAGCCAACCAGCAAGACAATACTAACTGACAGGTTTTCTTCATTAGGAGAACACAATAATAAATGTCTTCAAAAATCTACATCGCGGAATATTAATACAATAAAAACATACACTTCCGGTAGGTACTTTCACAATTAAGCCTCCGTTCATTCAAGGGATTAAAATGATTATCAAATGATCATGTTCGTTGTTCTCTCGTGGTCACAGTTAAAGCCCACGACTACACGATCTTTACTGAGAATTAAGGAGAGTTCTGGTTTCTTATTCCGGTTGCCGAATTAGAAACAGAAAGGTTTGCTCTAAGTCGCCCCGAGGCTGGGTGGCCTGTATGTAGAGTCCTCACTGCCATCTTGTGGCCAAATTTAGGTACTGCACCATCTCAGACATCGTCAAGGTAGAGTCAACGATCAGGAGTCTGTACTTCCGCTAAAAAGTTTCAAAATAAATGACAAACTATATAAATGAAGTTTTTAGCATTTATTATTTCGCTATTTGAAAACTAATAGGCATCTTAAACAACTTAAACAAACATTAAACACAAAACCCTGAAACAAAAACATCGTTATTGAATATGCTCACTGACACGTCCTATTAATAATGTTAATAATAATGATGGTAGTAATGGTAATAATTATAATAAATACATTGCACCAGCATGGATGTACCATACTAAGAATAAGCTTTTTAATTTTTTTAAAGTATGTTTATATTATCATAGGTTATTTACCAGACAACATTATTAAGAAAAGAGCTGAAAGTCCTATTTGTATGTGTGTTTTTCTGACACTTGAGAATGGGACAGCGTGAGAGTTGGACTGAGGTCAGAGGGAGGTTTCATATATCTTTTCTAAATGCTTTGCCAAGGGGAAAAAAGGCCTTTAAATCTAATCTGCTGTTCTACTCACGTTACCTAACCCCTATTGAGAGGTAATCACAAAAATGTGATAATAAAGTCCTTTATGGAGGTATATACATTTTTTTCTTTGACAGGTCTTTCTATTATAACATCTTGCAGTGGTTAATAGTAAAGTTATCATTACAATTCATCAGTTATTATAGTCAGTTCTATAATAACTGTTATTATTAAAAGTCTTCTTTGTGTCGTCTGACTGAACACCAAAACATTCTTATGTATATTGTTCAGATGGGTGTGACCAGACCTTTTGTCTCATGTTTGAATGCATGTTCTTGAAATTTGAACTCAGTGTTCAGTGTTCTGCAGGTACAAAGCCACTATTTTGTCATCTTTGCCAGCAAAATTAATAATGTTCTTGTTACATTAATTCACATCATAAGAGAATATATGTTATATAGATGTTATATTCAGTTGTGGGGCGGCTGCATTAAGTTGTAACAGCTGATGTATTTTTAGGGACATGCAATCACTTGATGTTAAACTTCACTGCTTGCACTGCCAGACTTTCACAAAATCCTTCCACAGCAAATTTGGAGGCAGAGTAGACGTTGTTGAACAGAAGCCCTGCACAAATAAACACAAGGACACCTGTTAGTAACCTCTTAACTTAACTTGGATAATAACAGAGATGATCCAAGAGAGTATGTGAGGTGTCTATGAGCATTATTTGCTTCCACAGAGGTGAAACTAAAATGAGTCACTTGCACCTCAGACTTTATCAGACACTAGAAGCTGCAGCTTTAACATAAATAGAGTGATGTAAAAAATATAGAAAAGCATAAAATGATCATTGTTAAACAGTTTTCATGCACAGTATCCTGCTTCAGTATCACCTCCCACCAGTCTACATCATCAATTAAGGTCCTTGGAGAGAAAATACACAATAAGGTCATTATTTATTATTATTATTATTATTATTATTATTATTATTATTATTGGAGGTGGTGTTGTTGTTGTTGTTTCCTGTATTGTGTCCTATAAGATTCTACACACATTTGAACAAGGCTATTATAAATTCTCAACAAACTATTCAAATCCTACCAATAAGAGAGTTTTCAAAAAGTTTTAATATTGCCATCATCTGCTCCGACTCATCGTCCAGGTTCTCACACTTCACAGTCAAATAAAAGGAAAAACTGGAACATTAGTGTTTGGGATCATTCACATGGTGCCATATTGTTAGACTGAGTAAAAACACGGGCAATTCCAGGAAACAGGCCCCGTTATTGGTGGTAGGTGGTGTGTTCTGTTATGATATACAACATATATTCTATATTTATACAACAAGGGAGCACTGTTGTATAAGGCAGGTCATAGTTAAGCTGTAAGTAGAGAGGTCAGAGTGCAACATGGTGACTACTAAACGCATGATACTACCTTGTTTCTGAAAACTACGTTACATTAGAAGTTGTTGAATTAAAAGCCACTTTTTCATGATTCCTGCCTCTCATCATTGTTGAGTTGACACCACAATAGGCATAACAATAGTGATCAGAACAAATATCTCTATGCCTTTATTCTCAGCAAAGATCGTGCAGTAGTGGGCTTTAACTGTGGCTACGAGAGAACAACGAACATGATCATTTGATAATCATTTCTGGTAAAATCCCTTCAATTTGGAGGCTTTATTTTGAAAGTAATCACCGGAAGTGTAGGTATTTTATCGCGTATATTTTTTAAGATTCAGTCAAGACTGCTGTTGTTTAAAGCGATCACACCAAGTTGTAAGAATTTCTTTTGATAAAAATATGGATGCATCTTGATGTATTGATCACATCAGCATATATATGCTCACTAACGCACAGTTGTGATTTTCATGTTTGTGATTTATTTTGAAAGTATTTAGCGGAAGTATATAATCATTATCGTTGACTCTAGCTTGACGATATCTAAGATGATGCAGTTCTCCAATTTGGCCACAAGATGGCAGTAAGGACTCTAAATACAAGGCTACCCAGCGTCGAGACAGCAGCGCCGACATCGCACAGTGCAATATCGCAATTTCCTGTTCAGCGGTAAATATTGATCCCTAGACTGGTTTACTGATCCTTGGAATGTCATGCTGCTGTTACACCGCCGGTATTCCACAGACACACGAAATGTGCCGCTTGAGACTGCAATGTCATTATAAACACGCTAACGAAAGAGCTAGCCTTAGCTAACATGGCTAATGTTAGCTCAGCCACCAAAGCCAGTCTGACCAAACGATAGCAGAAACTTTGAGCCAACTGACAGGTTGTCTTTATTTAGAGAACACAATATTAAATTTATTCAAAAATCTACATCACGGAATAGTAATAGAATAAAAAAACATACGCTTGCGGTGGGTACTTTCAAAATAAAGCCTCCATAATGAAGGGATTAAACCAGAAATAATCATCAAATAATCATGTTCATGTGTTCTCTGGTGGTCACAGTTAAAGCCCACGACTACACGATCTTTTCTGAGAATAAAGGAGAATTCCGGTTGCCAAATTAGAAACAGAAAGGTTTGCTGTAAGCTTTACTGTCGCCCTAGTGGTGGGTGGCCTGTATTTATCAGAATCCTCACTGCCATCTTGTGGCCAAATGTAGGAACTGCACCATCTTAGACATCGTCAAGCTGGAGTCAACGATAATGATTATATACTTCCGCTAAATACTTTCAAAATAAATCACTATATAAATGTAGTTTTTAGGCTTTATTATTCCGCTATTTCCGCTATATAAACAAACAAACACAAAAACTTGAAACAATAGGCTACATCGTTATTGAATATGCTCACTGACACTTCTAATTAATTATGATAATAATAATGATGGCAGTAATGGTAATAATTATAATAAATATATGGCCTACACTGCACCAGCATGGATGTACCATACTAAGAATGAGCTTCTTAATTTTTTAAAGTATATTTATATTATCATAGGTTATTTACCAGACAGCATTATTAAGAAAAGAGCTGAAAGTCCTACATGTTTTTTTCTGACACTTGAGAATGGGACAGCGTGAGAGTTGGACTGAGGTCAGAGGGAGGGTTTCATATATCTTTTCTAAATGCTTTGCCAAAAGAAAGAAGAAGCCTTTAAGTCTAAGCTGCTGTTCTACTCATGTTACTTTACCCCTATTGAGAGGTAATCAGAAAAATGTGATAATGAAGTCCTTAATGGAGGTAAATAGATATTTTTCTTTGACAGGTCTTTCTATTATAACACCTTGCAGTGGTTAATAGTAAAGTTATCATTAAGATGCAGCAGTTATTATAACCAGTTATATAATAACTGTAATTATTGAAAGTGTTCTTAACATCACCTGACTGAACACCAAAACATTCTTATGTATATTGTTCAGATGGGTGTGACCAGACCTTTTGTCTCATGTTTGAATGCATGTTCTTGAAATTTGAACTCAGTGTTCAGTGTTCTGCAGGTACAAAGCCACTATTATGTCGTCTGTGCCAGCAAAAGTAAATCATGTTCTTGTTGCATTAATTCACATCACAAGAGAATAAATGTTATATATGTTAAATTCATGCTGGTCATGTTATATATGTATATGCAAGTTATGTCAACGTGTTTCGTTGTCAGGCCATCATCGCTCTCGAGCCTCTTGTTTGTTTCTGTCACACTGTGTACCAGAGCTATGATGGTCATGTAGGACATTCAATACCTTGTGTAGGTAAATAGTATTACAGAAGAACTGGGCGTGTCATTCATGCTGTGAGAGTACACACGTGAGCCAACGCCTCATCATGTGAGGCGTTGGCTCACGTGTGTACTCTCACAGCATGAATGAACATCACAATTTGTACGACTTTTTACCCAGATGACTCTGTTAAATATGCTGTTTATTGGTTATTTCTATTTGAAAATGTGTGAATCCTACTTCTACTCCTTATTCTGATCAAGATAAAGACATTATATATCAAAACAGAAATATATAATATATATATATAATAAATATAATAGTATAGCCTTTTGAACGCGTTCCCTGTTCAGGAAAATATCACAAAGATTCAGGACATTTGTCACTTAAAAGAATTCTGTTTTATATTTTTCCATTGTGACTTCAGAGAACAGCTTTTAAGCATGAATATAATCTATACCATTCTGCTGTTTCTTACCTATGTGCCTCCTCCTGCAGTCATTATTCACACATTCATCCCCCGGCACAGAAAATCAGAGCATCGTTGGTATTTTTAAGCTCTGTATAATGTTGTCAAGAGTCAATAAAAACATATGATCATCTCTGTCTCAACCAAAAATGGGCACAAAGGTAGAATTTCTTGCAGTTCTGTTAATAATTCTCCTCTCCTACATCACACAGATGTCACTGGTTAAAGAGGTTACAAAACATGTTTATAACACATTTGGTAAAACGTGTCTCTGTTTGTGTGTGAATTGTTCCCACTTTCTTGTCTCTGCTTTGGGTTCTTATTGGTCAGATCACTGCATTGTCTGGTTTGTATTATGAGTTCAGGGAGTGGCCAGTTTGCCTTTCATAACCAGAGCTGGAATAAATAGTCCCTTTGGAATGAACTGCGAAGATACAATTTACAGATGCAGGGGAACCAAACTGCTGCCATGATGTAAGTACAGTTCCACTGTCCAGATTGTCTCAGATGAAATAATTGAACAATAGAAATGTTTTGGTCTGTGAACTAAACTTAAACTATGTCCTTTTCACTGAATGAACAAAAATGTGCTGAGTGAAAATATTCTATATTTGTGTTTTAGGATGTATCTTGCAGGACTTGTCGGCTTTCTGCTGGTGCTGACAGCTGAGGCCAGAGTTGGGTAAGAAAACTAAATCTAACATCATTTTTAATACATTTCTGCATTTCACCATTTAAAAAAAAATTCCAATAAAGTTCAAAGTTATTAGAAAAGCACTGTTACTTCCACAAGTCAAATTTGAAAATGACCAGTCAGCTCATAGATTGACTGATAGGTAAATAAAGAATTGAGGATGGTCATCACAATTCACTCAGATCTTGGTAAAGATGACGTTAATGTCAGCATCTGTTCCTTTTTGGTAAGACTTTCTGTTCTGATTTCACAGAAACTCTTCTAATTTAGCGTTCTGTACTGAAACAGACGAATGTCTGCTGTTCGACCCGGTTTGTAAGACTCCACAATATGAGGTGAGAGAAACCTTTTCACATTTCAGGGCTAAGAAACTTTCATAAAACTCACTCCCCCATGTTTGTTCTTGTCCCTCAGGTCCGTCATTATGGATCTGCAAAATGGGTCACAACTGAGGAGACGCACTACATCATGGAGTTTGCCTCAATGAGAGCTTTCAGACGACTGTTTAAATACATCACTGGTGACAACGCGGATGGTGTGTTTGCATGTTTATCCATTTGTTCATTCATGTGTTAATCGCTTATTGAAACAGGTAGTTCCATTGAGATCAAATGGTTCTTTTCAAAAGAGTAAACATATATTGTATAAGCGTCGACAAACACAGAACATCAGAACAGCACACAATGCTCATACACAATACAGTGTTTCAGCATTACAGAAAAGAATTAGGAACAACACACAAAAATGTGAAAAAGAAATGAGCGGTTTAGCTTGCAAATAGTTCTGCAGCTCCATCCCTTTGTAAGGAACATATTATTTAAACCCATTTCCTTTGGCCTCTGTGTGACCATGTGGTGAAGCTAAACTTAAAATGTCTTTTGACTCAACATTATAATTACTGTATTTAGTTGTGATCAGAGTGCAAAGATAGTTTGGCGGTTTTATTGGACATTCAGGTCAGGACATTTTTTATGTGTTTCCCTTTTGTGACATCTGAAAAATACAGTACTTTCCTAATGTTTACTTTCAGGACAGAAAGTCGAAATGACAGCTCCTGTTCTTATGACAATGCCGGAGGACAAGAAGTTTTGGCAAGCGGGTTCCTACAAAATGGGTTTCTTGCTGCCAGCTGATCATCAGAAGAATCCCCCCAATCCCACTGATGATAAGGTACGTTTCTCTGACGTAGCACCTTTCTTTAGTCCTCACTGCCATGGTCTTGTTTGAATTCATTCCACCTACAGCTCTGGCAGATAAATAGTCTTTGCTGACTTGCAGGTGAAGATCCTTACTATGCCAGCTATGAAGGTGTATGTAAAGACCTACGGAGGATGGATGACTTCATTTTCTGACAAAAACAACGCCAATAGTCTGTCCTCGGCCCTGGACTTGGTCGGTGCGAAGTACAACAAGGACTTCCATTACGCTGCTGGATACAACAGGTAAACAAATCAGCATCATTTTCTCTGCAATAATCAAACAGAAACAACCCAATCTGTAGAGTAAATGTTGGCAATGTAAATCTCTGAAAATCATGGATTCGTTAAAGCTTTATATTTTTTATTTACCTGGTTCTGTGGCCACAAACGCGTCTGGTTTCAGGCTGACAAATAATAAAATGCCATCTCAGTCATTCTCTGGCTTGGCACCAGCACTTTGCCTTCCACCTCCTGACATGGAAGTCAGCACATATAGATGTAATGTGAACTTGATATCGACACATATTGTACAAAAGTTGATATGGGACTGTATGTGTGACACGTTCAAAAAGTGGTTTGCTGAAACTCAAAACAGTGACACTTTATTCTGCAGCTGAGCTGAAAGAAAAACACTAAAGAAAGACAAAAACTTATAGTGTGTGTGTGTGTGTGTGTGTGTGTGCTCCTTGCAGTCCGATGACATGGTTTAACAGGCACAATGAGGTGTGGTACGTCGTTGAGGACGAGCCGGAGTGTTCCAGCAGCAGTGAGGAGGACATGGACATGTCTCCTTTCGCTTAAATGTTGTGAGCCCTGAACAACGACGGCTCACAGCAGACAGCGTATGTGGAAGGATGCTGTGGCTGCATATCGCTTCAAGACGTTATGTGCCATAATAACCTGCCATTGAGAGCACATATTTTAGAAAAGTACTGAATGTTATAGACAAGGCACTGCTGGTGACAATGATTTTTACACTAGCTTGATGGTTTTTTTTCTGTTGTTTTCAATAAAGTTACCCTTTTGCATTAATTTCTTGAGTTTTTTTGAGAACAAAGCAAAGCCTTATTATTTGGACCTATCCTAAAATGTGTCTAAAGCAGCTGGTTCAACAGGAGATGAAGCCCGCAGAAGACAATTCAGGCTCAATCCAGTTTAAAACAGTGGTTTTCCACCACCAGGTGGCACAACAAAGCTTAAGAATACCACCACTGCAGGGATTAAACACACCATTTACAAGCTAATGTGCAGGTGTCATAACCATCCACCCTTGAACTGGCCTATTCTTTGACGTCACTGTGAGCCTCATGAAAGCAGCCTGTATCATTTGGGCGGTTAGGTTGCACCTTACTATCTAAAGTAATGACTGGGAATGTGGAGCAATGCAATCCCTCCCGGATTTCACTGTTAACATTGTTTACAATGAATAATATAACATTTCCTTATTTTACTATTCTCTTCTTGATTTAATTTTTTAAGTTGATGACCAGCTGATAATAAATTTAGCACTGAAAAGTACAGTTTTAAAAATGTTCTTCCATATTCTGCTACTTTGTACTTCCACTCCATTACATTTTAGAGAAAATTCTATCAATTACTATATCTTATTTATTTGTAGACTGATGAGCTGATTGAAGAAACAATCAAGTTTGAACATTAAATAGCTTATTTATACTGCATTCAGTTGAATATAGGTTGAAAGGGATTTGCAAACTCGTCTATGTATCTGGTTTTTATTTACATTTCACATTTCACACAGCAAGTTGTTGATTTACATAAAACCACATTATCAGTTTATGAAATACAACGCTTTCCTAAAGATTAAACCAGTGACTGTTTAAACTTGTTGGCCCTCACTGAACATTTCAGATGTCTCAGATGATTTAATTTGAATTTATCTTCAAGGACCAAGGAGGAAAATCTCCTTTATTTCACAGAAAATAGCAAATATTCAAGTATTTCTTGTTTATTTTAGTTTTTGTCATATTTTCCCATTACTCATCTCACAATACCTCAGAGTTAACCTGTGAACTCCTCAGTTGGAGCCACTACATTTCCTAACTGTTTATAAAAGTAGCTCCACTTCAACTAGCTACAACAATAAAATGATATTTACCCTCATTATCAATAATCTAATCGTGTCATATATAATAATATCACAGAGGCCAGTTTAACTTGCTGATCATACTTCTGCATGTTGATTTAGGAAATGTTTTACATTAAGAACTCTTACTTGTACTGGAGTATTTGTACATTATTGTGCTGGTACGTTACCTCCACAACTGCATAAATTAACAATAATAATAGTGCTCAGATTTTATGTAAAAATCAAGAAAAGTGAGTTTATGTAGTTTTGACTGTGACTATCTGCACTCCGCAGTGAACCCTTATCTTATCAGCAGAGTTCCAAGATGGCTCCATGATACTGGAGTGATTTCACTACAGTAACTCTCGAGCAGGTGGAGATCTGACTGTCTCTCATGGACGGTCTCCTGACTGGCTGGGTAGGAGTGCCAGTCAGGAGAGGTTTTATGACACTCACTGCAGATCGAAGTCCACCTGTGGGCCTCGAACAACCATCAGTCCACCGGGGCTGTTGGGCCTTCCTGCCGGCCTTTCTGTTACTCTCCTGCTGCGTCTGTCTGGCCTCCTGATCTTTGCAACAATGAAGATCCCGCTGGACTGAATGTGAAGCTCACGTCTCATCAGCCAGAATGGACTTACCTGGTTATCACCCACAGCAGCCCCAGCCTCTTGTCCACCATCCTGGAAACTTCCCAGAGGATCTGTTGACTTTGGAAGGATCATCAACATGTGAGTGCAACATAGATAGAAATACGTTCAGAAAATACCATTTGAATTTTCACAGTAGTATAAAATGCTTGTGTGACTCTCTCTTGAAAGTCAGAGTATAACAGTGTCTGAATATGTCTATCAGACGTGACAGTGATCACTTCCATGTGGAAAACCACATTTCGGCTACAGACATAAAAGGCATAAAAGCGGTTCCCTGTTACAGATTTTTCATTATGGAAGACTGGTTCATGTGGAAGTCGTAACCGGTGATCTCTAAGAATTATGTAAGGTTCATATCTGCGATCATAGCTGAGTGATAAGGTACTGTCTGCAGGGGAGGGATGGTCCCATACTGCTCGCTATTCTCTCAACAGCTGAGCAATAAACCTCATTACATGACACACTTACATGTCAGCACCATGGCACTCAACCAGAGTATTCTGCAGTACTTTGAATCAGAACTGAGAATATTTTTGTTTACGGCCCAGACATATTATTAATTAGAATCACACTTGATTAGAGTAGAGCATATACCTCTGCAAAGGCCCAACAGCCTGCTTTAATTTTTATTTAGATCTGCATCAAATTGTCCTCAATCATAGATACCAGCTACCTGAATATGCCTAATTTTCCACCATCAATATCTACAAAAATGTCAACAAAAACAATTAAGAATCTTCATTGTGTGGCTTGAGATATTACCTGTACTTATGCCAGACTGGAATGTTGTATTGTCTTATAGTTTGTGTCAAACACACTCATTATTCCCAACAAAACAAATACAGTATGGAGGAAAGTCCACTACACTAGCTTTTGGCCATCCTGTATTTTACTCAATAAAATAAGAAGGGAGTGTTTTCAGTAGCATGCTACATCATCACAACACTCTCCCTTGAAAAGTACAAGCACTTGTTACATCACCTTGTGCCACTCAAGTTGACTCTCAAGTGATTGTCATCAAACCAGTGGTTTGAGCAGACTCAAGTCCACATTGTCATTATGTACATTTGCCATTTAATGTTAATAGTGGTGTCGTTCTCCAGCTCAGGAGTTAAAGACCGAGCCAGACAGCAGACCAGAGTCAGAGGAGAGATGTCCTGTCTGTGGAGACAAAGTGTCAGGATACCACTATGGACTGCTCACCTGTGAAAGCTGCAAGGTAAGAAAGATGGTTTGGAAAGTCCACGAAAAAGAATGTATCCTTTATCCTAAGTTGCTTTGGTGTGACGGTATACACCAAGTGGAACAAAGATGTATCAAAGTGTTGTATCTGCTGAAAAGAAAGCAACAGTTTAACAGTCTCCTGTCTCTTTCTTTCTGCCTCTCTCTCCCCAGGGCTTCTTTAAACGCTCCGTTCAGAATAACAAGCATTACACCTGTGCAGAACAACAGAGCTGCCCGATGAACCTTTCACAGAGGAAACGTTGTCCGTACTGCCGCTTCCAAAAGTGTTTGGCAGTAGGCATGAAGACAGAAGGTACAGGAAATAACACAGCACACCATACAGAAACACACATGGAACCATAAGATTTATCTAAAAAGTCATAAACCAGATCTAAAATGACCCGATTATATATGATCCTGTAATGACCCAGTTTACATATGACCCTGCGATGTCCCAGTTTTTATATGACCCTGTAATGACACAGATTGTACGTGATGCCTTTGTATTGAGAAGCTAATCTGAGCCAAAAAAATGGAGGAGGCATGTTCAGTTTCATGTCTGACATGTGATGGTAAAACCTTGATTATGTGTTTCATGTTCTGTCAACAGCAGTGAGAGCAGATCGTATGAGAGGTGGCAGGAATAAATTTGGCCCTCTGTACCGGCGGGACAGGCAGATGAAACAGCAAAAAATTACCCACCAGCCAAACACTGCTCCCTGCAGGATTAAGATGGAAACTACACAAACACACTGGCCCACAGCTCCAAATGACCTTCACCTAATGAGCAGTCACACAAGCGCCTCATTGTCCTCTGATGCTTTCCATAAGCCCAACATGTATCCCTCTGGAATTGGAGAGGCAGATGCGCCCATGCCTCTGGACTGCAGTGTGAACACAGACAGGATGCTCACTCCTCCATCCCTGTCCTACCCTGGACTATACCACCGCACCTTTCCTGGATACTTACAGGACAAAGGAGAAATGGCTTGCAGCTACAGCCCATTTGCCTCAAACTACCCAGTGCACCCACCTCAGAACAATTCATTTAATTCACCAAGAAGCACACCAGCATCATCCCCCTGCTCAACACCAAGCTCCTCCACCCCTCTCTCCCAGGCTCTCAGCGCAACCTCAGAACCCCTGTCATCGACCACTCTTATGCCCAACTTCCTAAGTCAGCTCCTGGAGGGGGAGCAGGATGAGAGCCAGCTGTGTGCAAAGGTCGTCGCCAGTCTGCAGAGAGAGCAGGCCAACCGCGGTAAACATGACCGCCTAAATACATTCAGCATCATGTGCAAAATGGCTGACCAGACTCTGTTTGGCCTTGTGGAGTGTGCCAGGAACAGTGTGCTTTTCAAGGAACTTAAGGTAGTGAATCATAAATTATAAAGTCAAATAAGCCCTCTCACCATAGAGGAAATCTCTAATTAGTTTTGCAAGCAGACCATCAGTGTTTAATCTTTGTTATGTGTTGGCTGATTACTGGAGGTCAAAGGTCACAGCTTTTCATTTTCAACTACATCAGATGCATTTGTTATACTTCCCGCAGGTGGAGGACCAGATGGTGCTGCTGCAGAGCTGCTGGAGCGAACTTCTGGTCCTGGATCACCTCTGTAGACAGGTGACCTTTGGCAAAGAGGGCTGCATATATCTGGTCACTGGACAACAGGTAGAGTTTGTATTTTATGATCACCAAAAATGTCTGCACAGAAACTTTAATCACCTCTTTTTTCTCATCCTGATGCAGATCGAGGTGTCGACCGTCATCTCTCAGGCAGGACAGACACTGAGTGGGCTGGTATCAAGGACCCAGGACCTGGTGTCCAAACTGAAGACGCTCCAGTTGGACAGACACGAGTTTGTCTGTCTCAAATACTTGGTGCTATTTAACCCCGGTGAGCTTTTCCTTTTGAAAGCTTTAGTTATGATAGATCCTTTAAGATGTAGCTTCCTGATAAACTTTTAGTTGTTTCTGTCATGCATGGAACATCTGTCAGTGTTGAGCATGTATACATGTATGTATGGTGTGTTGATGATAAATATGCTATTCATTGTTTCTCTGCTCCAGATGTGAAGTCAGTGCAGGGCCGCAGGCAGGTGGAGCAGACTCAAGAGAGGGTGAACAGGGCCCTGATGGAGCACACCCAACAGAGTCATCCAGGACACTCAGACAAGTTTGGCCAGCTGTTGCTCCGGCTGCCAGAAGTCCGCAGCATTAGCTTGCAGGTTGAGGAGTATTTGTACCAGCGCCATCTTCAGGGAGATTTACCCTGCAACTCTTTACTCACTGAGATGCTGCACACCAAGCACAGCTGAGAAGAACCCGTCGTATCGCGAGAGTGGCTACTGTGAATTTCTGTACCTCCATTTTGGCCCTAATTGTACCATCTTCTTCTGCTGATTGTTGCAAATAGTAAACAGGCGTGCTATCATGTGAGAAAGAAAATGTCATCTAGGAATCTAAATGAAGGGGAACATTTACTAAACCCACGTCACGCTTCACCCAAGTACTCATTATTATTAACAGTATTACCGCCTTCAAACAGCCCAGCAAATGTTTTTTTTTTCTGTCAGTATTGAGATCCAAGTACTACCGTGCTGTTTTTTAGTCAAACAGAAACAGATTAACTGAGTAAAGGAAGAAAGAAAAATGCATCATTGAATAATAAAACTTTTTTGATATGCCTGTGTGCTCAAAACCCATGACTGAATTCACTAAGGTGCGCATCAATACACCAATATGATATCATTATTGTGATGTGAGACTAAATATCATCCTAGATCTTGAATATCAGCAATAGGCAGCGTAACAGCAGAACAATGTAAATTCTGCTCTTACCTGACTGTTGATTTGCCAATAACAACATCTAACATCTAACAATTACCAACATTCATCCCTACGACATTGCGGCACTAACAGTATTGAGGTATTTGATAAAGAATATTGTGATATTTGATTTTGTTGCCAAGTTCTGGCATGTATGAAGTACCTCAAAAAACAAATTGACATATTCTGCATATTGTGATATAGCCTAAAAATAAAAATATTTTTAGACAATATCATACAGACCTAGTATCAACATTACAACATATGCCACCGATTTTGCCCTCACTCATTGCATGTTGACACTAAATGATTATCAACTGCATCCATTCAAAATTCTTATAACATAAACAATGCAAATGGGAAAAAAATAAACATGAGAATGAGAAAACATTGATGATGATGATTTAAAAAGGATTTTTATTTTTCTGGTCCAGTTGCCAAGGAAAGTCAATTTATGAAATGAACATACATAATGTGCTGGCACAGATTTGATAACAGAAAAGAAAGAAAACAACATAAATGTTATGACAACTTCTATGAAATGAATGAGTGATTTACCACCTTAACCAAAAGAAACATAAGTAGAACCTAAACATCAAATGCACCATCTAATGCAAACCAAATAAATACACCTCTGGGTGACGTGGGGGGATTCTAGGGAAGAATTGCACAGAATCAAAATATAGTGTTCTACTACCACATACTACTCTTTTTACAAAGACATAAATACAAACATCCAGTTTCCATATGCACTCCTCCACTCACACTTTTAATCAATCCTATTATTCCTAAAGTCTGCTTGACATTTTTTTGTACATCTGTTTTGAATCTCATTCAAACAACACATTTGTT
Organism: Diplodus sargus; assembly: GCA_903131615.1. NCBI lineage: Eukaryota > Metazoa > Chordata > Actinopteri > Spariformes > Sparidae > Diplodus > Diplodus sargus. The sequence continues at coordinate 6,407,067 of CAEMYA010000126.1, forward strand.
GGAGGCAGTCAGTGAATTGAGAGAAGACAGCTGCGCCACGGCGGCTGCTGTAGTGCTAAAGACTGCAAAGGAATGGAAGTAGGACAATTTCACACAGATTTTGTGGCGATATTGACCTGATCACAAGCAATTGCAGGGTCAAGTGTTTCAGCCAATAGCGTGGACACACTGGAAAAAAAGAACAGCTCAGAGTTTTACATTCCCCCAGATATGCATGAAGGAGTCTCTAGAGACTGTGTGGGGTAGATGAGGGCTGCTACAGTCCGGAATGATACTTCATTGAGAAACTGTTTCTATGCCAGGGCACACAAACAGGGAAACATATACGAAACAGACTCCTAGTGACCTAAAGGATTTATTAATCCCTCGACAAAAGGTTTCAGCAATTTTCAGCTGTTTGACAATTTCTTTTCATTCTCATTCACTCATTCTCATCCCACACATACTTGTCACTAATGCTTAAGCAGCAGGCTAGCTTATTCGTAGCTTACAAAGGTCAACTTACTTTTTACAAATCATTGTCAAAAAAAAAAAAATCAAAGTAATCAGCATTCAGTATATATTAAATCAGCATTGATTATCATTTTCACACAGAGCTGTATCCAAGTAATGATAGACGTGATAAAGCCCTCCTTCATGTTTCCAGTATTGTTTTTCAAGATAAGCTCAGATAACATTTCAATTCATCACATGTTGAAAATGAGAAAGCCAGTTAAGAGGAAAAAATCACATGAATGTCATTCTTCTTTCAGCTCAGAAAGGCTGAAGCAATTTGTCCAGCAAAAACATGTCAAAATAGTATAAAAAAAACATCCAGATGTCTACAGCTGAAGGAGAGTAGGAATGGAGTGGAACACACAAACTGTGGGGGCACAGGCAGTTTCTAGGTGTGCAAGTGCATCGACAACCACAGTAGCCACCACCAGTGCAGCCCACAGAGGAATCACGCACTATGTTCTGATTCTGACCAACCAGTGAAAACACCCCTGAATGGAATGAGTGGATAGTGTGTGTCCTACATTCATATGAGAGCAGTGTTACCTGCTATTAATTTTCAGCTGAGATCTCCTATAAGAACTGAGAGTCGAGCCACTTATCTCAGTAGACTGGAGAGAGACTGAGCCCTGGAAGAAGAAGAAGAAAAGGCAGCAAAAGGAAAAGCAAGCAGAAATGAGAGGGATGGGAACTACTCTGGCCCAAAATACTGTTGTGTGGGCAAAGGCAGTGTGGCTGTCCCTCTTTTTCTTACCTAAGAGTCGCAAAAATGACCCCAGGGGCAGGGTAAGGCAAGGCATGAGGAGGCAGGGTGCAAGGTAAAGACAGTTCTTCATCCCGATAGAATCAGTCGCATTACATTTTACAATCTAGGTTGACCAGGCAGAGCCAATCAGATGCTCTCAAGAGAGAAACTACTGTAACTACATTGGCTGAATGAGTGAGTGATTGGCCCTTTCTCTTGGCAAGTAGAGTCGACTGGATTGTTCTCGGGGTCCAGGTTGGTAGCTGGCCAAAGCCTGATCAGTCATGCTGTCCACTGCTAGTCTAACTGGGTAATAAACAAACTCAAGTGCCTCACTGGCCACAATAGAGGACAATAGGGGTCAAATTGGGAGTTAGTTCCCTGAATTTTAACACCCATCCTGGGTATGTCTTATTTGGGGGTGCCAAGCTTCTTAGGAGTTCCTGGGCGCTTTTGCCAAAAGTGACCGGGGATGGTGAAGGCGTCAACACTCATGGACATGGTTTTGGACGGGATGACAGTGAACTGCTTGCGGTCAGAGCTGTACTTGTAAATGGACTCAACCATCTCAGGTGCGATGATACGGGGGCCAATGCCAGTGAGCCGTACCATCTCCTCAGTTTCAGGGTTCATGGTGTAAACTGCTCTGAACTGGCAGCTGTGATCTCTGAAGAGGATAAGAAAGTGGTTGGCCGAGCTCTTCTCCATTTCCTAAAGAGGGAGAAAGAAAAAGGAAAATTAAAAAATAAATATATTAAAAAACACAAAATAAGAGCAGCTAACTGAAATCTGATTTACTTTTAGCTTAGTAAGTGAGGACCTCTTTGTGGACATAGCTTACCTCTACAATCTTGTTTTTCTGTGGTTCATTGACCTTGCCAGCCAGGCAGCAGCGAGTGATAGCATTATGAATGATGAACTTGTTGGACTTAAAGCTTGGCTCCTTGTACAGCTTTGGTCCTGCAAGACACAACATCTTAAATGTCAGTTACGCGACAAAATAACACTTTTTATAATCTCCCAGTTAGAAATGTGTCACTGACCTGTGTATTCTGGGATTGAGGCAGGGGAGGAAATAGTGGATCCATTCTCCCAGTCCTTCTCTCCATTCTGACCACTCAGTCGTCTCGGTGACATTAGCCGGGAGGGAGAGTGCGAACGGCTAGAGGAAGAAAATAAAAGGAGTTTAGTGAATTTATTTAACTTTATTTTATTATAGGAAATGCATTAATATTCGTAATGCATTCGTATTCCTATTCGTATTCGTATTCATATTCGTATTCGTATTCGTATAAGCACTGGCGTCTATACCATTATCTCATCTGGATTTCGAGAGATTAATAGATCATTGGTTTTATACCCTGACAACTGTTTTTTAGGCTAGTTTCAAATCCTTTCCAAAGACTGGGGGTGGGGGAGGGAGTGGGGATCAAATAACATTGACCGGAAATTAAAGAATCCAGTTTAATAACAAAATAACACCATTCACAGATTCAACATTAACAATAAAAGATAGAATTTCAGTTTGTTACGAACTTTGGTTTCTCAAATCTGTCCAGAGTAACTTCTCTTCCCAAACAAATCAATAAACGATGTTTGGCAGTGTCATTAGCTCTTTCCCATGAGTAAATCCTCTTCTCAAACAAATCAATAACAGATCGCTGGAGAAGAAAATAAACCCAGTATCACTAACACTGTCGAAGCGACCTTCATTACGAGACAGTTGATTGTCTTTGTGCATACAAATACAAGAGTACAAATATACTGAAGAGAATCACAGATCCAGCTTTTGATTTCAACGAGAATTCAAAGCTAATTTTGATCAGTCTTTGACAGGCCCAATCCTGTGCCTCCGAATTTCAAAGCATTTATTTACAAAATCGAAGCCACTGTCACAATGCAGGTTACCTGGGAGACTTCCTGACAGTCAAGCCTCCAGAATCATTAGCCATAGAGGACAGGTTCATGGTTGAGTGGGAGTACACCTTGTTCAGCCTTGTGCCTAGAGGGAGAAAAATAGCAACAGAGAATGAAATTATACTGAGAAACCAATATATGTGAGAATAGGAAGAGGGCATAGAATGACTCAGACCCGTGCAAACATCAGAACTATTTACCCATGAAACCCTTGACAGGGCTATGAGAGAGGACAGAGTCATCTCTGAACACAGACTTGGGTCTCTGCTTCTTGACACCTCGGACCGTGGTGGGTTTCTGCCTCAGCACCTTGTCCAAGTCCTCCATGATCTTCAGCTGCTGTCTCCTCTCATACTCCTGTCTAGTAAAGTCACCTCTGCGCTGGGGAGTCCCCTCTGCGGGTGGGGTATGTGAGGCTGGAGGAGTGCCTGGGGTTTGGGGTCTGTCCTCATTCTTATTCCCCCAGCCCTCGATGATCATCCACTGAGGCTTGCTAAAGTACAGGACCATGATGTGTAAAACTTTCAATGTGATATTAACATTGCGAAACCAATCATAGAAACTTGAGATTTACGTATCAGACAAGTAATGTCAACAATTTCTCTAATTCACTAAACAAAGGACGACAGACCAATCAATCCTACTCATCATAAGGTATATGCTGTAAATACCTGACTACAGTCATCTTCAAACGTTACAAACCTCAACCATTTTAATGCAGGACAGTTACTGTTGATGCAGCCGTAATTTGGTTATGAATGCAGGCACTTGAATAATAAGGTTCTCACTTCGATTCTTTTTCTTTTTCCTGCTCAAGTTTGCGTCTTTTAATTTCTTCTGTTCTCATCTGCTGTTTCTCCAACAAAGCTGCTCTACGTTGGGCCATCACATCCTCCGGTCGCTCAGTGTCATCCTAATAATAAAGACAGAAGCAAACAGTCCTGAATGCATCAACAATACAAGAGCATTTATAGAATAGCACACACAGTAAAAACATTGAGTCACCTACCTTGAAAAAGAATCCAACTCCTCCTTTCATTTCTGGCTCAGTCCGGTCACTCATGGAGTCTGAGAAAGCATCAGGTACCTGGTCATCCTCGTCCCCATCTCCTCGCAGAGAAGCTAGCGAGATCTCTATCAGGCTACCTCGTTTGCCATTCATCATTGCTGCAGGGGCATCACTCTCAAAGGAGCACTCTGATGGGGCACCAGAGCTGCAGCCCCCACCTACAAGCCCTTCCTTTCTACCCGGAGGGCCATGCGATGGCCCAGCCTCCAGGTCCATGCTAAATATACTATGATCGTCAATGGAGCCTACCTCTGACAGGGCGTCATCTGCAGGAGGACGGGGAGTTGGGGCAGGAGTGGGTACAGGGGTCAGTGTGGGAGTGGGGACAGGAGTTGGTCCAGATGAGCGCAACACATCTGAGCTGTCAGAATCACCAATGGAGAAGGAGGACGATGTCTGGACTTGCGATTGCCACGGATTTACACGACGAAGGTGAGGAATGCGGTCCACGTTTTGTGGTGGAGCAATGACCCTCGACAGGGTAGGGACCTTATTGTCCACGGTACGACTTTGTTGGTGGTGTTTAGGGCTTTTAGGGGGCGCAGATTGGGCTCTGCGATGGACATGAGGAGATTTAGGAGGAGTGGTGTGGTTTTGGATTCTGCGGGATGGAGAGGGAGAGGAGTAGGCTGAATTTAAATCTCGGGTGGATTCTCGCGACAGCCGTGCAGGGGCAGGGGTGGAGGTTTTAGGGCTGGCTGGAATAACCCATGTGTTGTTGGTGGAAGGTGTAGATTTCTTCTTGGCTAGCTGGTTTTGCTGCTCAGTCAGCCGTTGCATGTCACTCTGCAGGGAGCTGAGAGCTGCAGTCAGCTTAGATACAGCATTGTTATAGTCCCCTAGGGGAGCTACCATTTTCTCACCAGGTGTCCCCGCACCCTTCCCTCCTGGTTTACCTGCCTTTTCTTTGGAGTTCAGTACCTGCTTGTTGGGCTGAAGTCCTTCTTTGATATTAGCCTCATCCTCCACTGGGAGGTGCTGTTCAACTTGTTCCTGCTGCTCTTCCTCCTCCATTCTAGCTAGCCTTTCCTCCAGTGTCAAGCGAGAGAGGTCTTCTTCTGTGGATGAGGTGCTGACCTGACCATCGCCTCCTTCTCCTCCACCTTCGTCGTCCCGCTGCTCCTTCTTTAACTGCAGAAAGGCACTCTTCCCCAATCTTTGCCGATGCTTTGCAAAAATGGCCTCAATGCGTTTCTTCTGGGCTTCAATAGCCTTGCGCTTCTCTTCAAGCCGAACCCCCAGCTCAGACATCTCATTATTGAGTTGTGGGCTCTTGCTGGGGCTTTCTTCAGACTTTTGGGCCCATGAGGTCATCTGAGGAGAAGTGGGGCTGCTGGCTTTAGGTGAATCCATAATCTGCTTCTTTTTGCGTTCTGCAAAGCTGGTCATCTTCACTCCACTGTCAGATGCCTCTCTGCCATGGCCTCTAGCAGCATGTGCACCAGCAGCTGGTGTGGTTGGAGTGGACTGGGCCTTAGGTAGGTCTTCTGATGCATCTGAGTCCACACTGCCGTCTCTCAAGACTGAGTCATCATCTCGTGAACATTCGGAGGCGTTTCTGGTGCGTGTGGGCTCTCTGGACTCTCCTGTGGGCCGGTACATCATTCCTGAGCGTGTAGGGGCAGAGCAGCTGATGGGTGCCAAGTTAGGTAAATTGTGTCTAGAACTAGCAGGGTCATCAGGAGAGTGGAGGTAGAAGCCATCAGGAGCACCATCAGGGTGTAAACGAGGCTCCATCTTGCTCTCGTTGTGGATAATTTGGAGAGCCTCTTCAATGGTAGGGAGCTCTCCTGTTTCACTCGCTGCAAGGCCATTCTCCTCTGCCAATCTTGGAATACTGGGACTCTGGGTGGACCACGAAGCTCTCTGTGGACCATTGGGGCCAGGGGGTTTACTCAGTAAATGGCTGAGGTCTTCAGGAGGCGTGTAGGGCACCCTGGTCAGATTTTGGCCTGCTGGGTTGAGTTGGTCTGAGCTCACAGAGCGGGTTATCACAGGGTTGCCCATCACAATGTCCACATCACTGTCCAGGCCAAAAGGAATGCTGAAGGATACTGCAGACAAGGGGCGACTAAAGAGAAAAGAAAAGCATAATAAGTACGATAAAAATAAGTTCAAAAGACATTGTTTAAATAATCCTGAATGCATGGACCCTACCTGAGAGGTTTCTTGCTCCATGTCTTTCCAACACCTTCTATATGAGACATTGAGGTAGACTGAGTCAAAGATCCTGAGTACAATGGGACACACACACAGACACGTAAAGGCATGCACACCACACAGGGATGCACAAAACAACCAAGCAATACACCAATAAAAAGGAAAAATATGTATAAAGTTTCAAATATCAATTAAAATAAAAAGACAAGGCTATCATACAACACCAAACACAACTGAAAGACAAACGAGGATTGAGGGAGATAGGAAAAGCAGATTGCAAAATGAGATAAACATACACAAAACACTGGAGCTCCATGTAATGATGATGTAATCTTACCTGAAGCAGGAGAAGAAATGGGAAGGAAAGGCTTCTTGAAGATAGATGGGGAGGTACTGTATGGCAGAAAAACAACTTTTCAGTGCAAACGTTCAGAGTGTTTAATCCAAAATTATGTCAGACAACTACAAAAGGAAAAATCATATTCAGAGAGCTTCTGTACCTGTTACCACTCAAGCTACATGGTGTTACTGGTGTGGATCCATCTAACAAAAAAGAAAACCCCCAACAAGACTTTTAAACAGATATTCAATATTATGATCACACAGTCTTACAGAGGACCACAATTTTTATGCAGCTTACCCAACGTGTCTATTGGCTGAACAAATTCTGGCCTTCGTACTTCAAACCAGCTCAGCAGCTCTGCTAAGAAGCTCAACAAGTTGAGCTGAACAAATCACACAGATTAAATCAGGCATCACAAAAACAGTACTCAATATATTTGTTAATGTGTCAATCAGTTGAATTATGATCAGGTACCTGAAGCTCCTGTGGTGTGTACAGCATGTCCTCTAGTGCCAAGTGACAGCAGCTCTTTAGACAGCTGTCACAGAACTCACGGATGAACTGCAGGTTGTACAGGCTGTCTGCTGCAGACATGGACTCCTTCATGCAAACATCTTACAGAGAAAGAAGGAAGAAAGTGTTAAACTGAACTGAAAAATAGAGTAAGTACTAAAAAGCTGTGTTGTGTTTACAATGTTTGTTGGTACCTTCAAGTCTTAGCAGGCCAGGGCAATAGTAATGTATGACTGCAGCAACAGCACAACCACTGTAGAGGTCTTTCACTTCATTCACAGATGGAAAAATGGGCTTTTGTTTGGACTGAATTTTATCCTTCCTGTAGCGGAGCTAAAAAAGAACAATAACAAAACATGACAAACAATTACTTCAGTGTGACCTTAATGGTACTTTTGACGTATTAGTTAATGTTAAAATCATCATCAAAGTCAAGGTTTCTCAAACACAGTTTGATACTCTAATGTCAGTTTGAACTGTGAAACATAACAGAAAATGTAGAGAGAGAAAAAGAACTGGAGCATGGATGTAAGTAGAAAGGACAAATAAAGGTCATGCTAATGTGCGCAAGAGAGAGTTGAGCTGAACAAATGGCAGATGCAGAAGGAGTGAATTAATCAGAGCAGAACGAAGGAAGGTTCCATCAGGAGAAAGTAGGACAAGTGAGGGTCTCAGGAGGCACACGAGAGGAAAAATGTTTCAGGTACAATGACATTATATAGACAAACAGCCCACTGTCAGCATGGACCTGGTGACTAGAAGCCTGCCTCTGTTAACCCCCATAGCCAGTCACACACGAAAACACACACCTCTGTTGCACAGAGGACCAGAGGAACCGGTTGCACACGCCAGTTTCAAGTCCTGCTTCAGTACCAACTGTGATTCATGCAGCACTCGTGTGTCAAACAATGCCTTTCGCACCCCACCCTATGACATATATGCTGTGACGTGCAATTCAATGTAAACTAGGATGCGATGCACACTGGCATTCCCACACCAGCATATGGAGAAAAAAAAAACACACCTGACCATCAGATAATTGCTGATAAATTGGATGAAGACACTTGAGGGATGGAGGGACAGGGGGAGGGAGCAGAGGAAAGGAGGGAACTTACAGGAACAAGTTTCCAGTACCAGCGAGTAGGACACTGTCAGAGAGGAGGAGGGACAGGAAATAGAGAAAGACAGGGAAATGGAGAACAGGAGTACAAGGAGAGGTATTAAGCCTACAGTGGAAGAACTAGACAAACAGGAGAAAGGGTTGTGACGACAGCTGTGAAGACAACCTTGTTGACAAAGCGATGAAGCTAGACTTAGTCTTATTGTGTCAACCAATACCGGCTGTACTTGTAGAGCACTAATGGGTAAAAGGCCTACAAAAGCAGCAGAACAATATGAGCTTAAAACACAGCACACAGCCACAACACAGGCACTGAGTGCATAATCCTAGAAAGATTATCATGTGTTTGGTTATAATGATTCGTGATAAACATTGGAAATACATTTGACGTGTAATGCAATACTCACAGAGGGCTGAACAGGTTGGGGGTCCGTTATGGCCTGAGAAGTGTCATTCTGGGCTCCATCGGTACGTTCTTTCAACTTCTGGTTTAACTGAAAGCATGCCAAGAAGACAATATAGTTAACACACAGATCATGGATCTATACTATAGGGATACAGCTAACAGTTGTTTTTTTGGTATTGTTTATCTGATAGTAATTTTCTATATTAATCTATTTGCTACAGTTTGGTTTATAACATGTCAGAAAAGAAAAAAAAACAACATCCAAGGTGATGAAAATTAATGTCTTGTTTTGTCGGTCCATAACACAAAATAATCAGTTTCATAACTATAAAATAAAAACCAAAAATACTCCATATTAAAGAGACTAAAAAGAAGCTCAAATTCTTGCATTAAAATTACTTTGAAAATCAACTGATTATCAAAAAAAGATGGTGATTATTTTTCGATCAATTTCTCTTCCCCTCTGGCCCTGGTGGTTTGAGGAATTACAGCATTCTTTATTCTGCAGTTAAACAGGCACTGGATCATCTACAACAGAGGTCTGAAGAAGATAAACATCTGGATTTCAGAGTCATTTCTGACAGGATCCAATACCGACATTTGCTTGAAGAAAGCATATATTCTGTTTAACCTTTTCCTTACCATATTAACCCAGTGAAGCAGAGCATCCTCCCAGCTGGAGGCTCCACCCAGTAGCTCGGTGGAACCACACGTCTTCACCGCAGTCACAGTCTCCATGGCTCCCACGGTCATTAGGGCATCGATCACTGCCAAGTGAGCACTCTGCACCAATCACATGGGAGAAGGCAGAACTGTCAGAGGGAGCACCATACACCACGAGGGCCAGAGAGGCCAGACAGCATCAATCAATCACAATTAACAGAATAATGCTGGGCACTGCGTTGTCTTCTGCTCTAGCAGGGCACTGCTTACTGCAGAGCAGAGATCAACTCTAACTGCAGCAGCACGACCAGTTTTTACCAGCAGCAACCTCTAGAGGTCACCAGAAGCCAGCTCTGAGTCAGCAGAAACACAGACCAGACTTTTAAGTAAGTAAACTCACAGCAGTAGATATGGGTGAACTTTGGACCCGTGTTTGTACAATCATTAAAGAGGCAATGGACCTGTAATATGATAACACGTGTGTCCCAGGACTGTCATTCCTAAGCTGCTTTACCTTTATTTGCCTTCTCTCCAGCATGCTTCCCTATTGCGCAGTGAAATATTGCTGTATGACTCATGTGTAACAGACTACAGGATAAAATGACGTGTAACTAGATCACCAGGAAGCACAACAATGAACAGCATTCTCTGTAAGAAACAGGTGCTTCGGGTCCTTACTGCAGTTTAGGTTTATAAACATGTTTTTGTCAGACATTGTCTACTTCAGACATCTTTTCAGATACTTTTTTCCTCACACAAATGACAAAATCAAGCATCTTTGTTTACATACACTGACATTTCCAAGCATTTGTATCCAACAGTCAGAAGAGTATTTCCTTATACCTGAGAGGCCATTACAGAGCCTTTTCTAATGGCTAGAGCCCATTAAAATGCACCGACAACATGATCAGCTCAGTCAGAGAGAGCGCCTTAATTCTATAAACCTGTTAGCTCGTTAGAAGTTGTGCTCTGTTTGTGCCATGGGGCTGCAACAAACCGTGCTTCACATGTCTGAACTCTGTATTATGTAAATCATTCATGTATTTTAACCATTTCAAGTACATTTAATTCATAGATGATTGGCAAATAAAAAAATAATTGCAGAGTTTAAATAGCGTACTCCTGTCCTGTTGACTAGTTTTTTTTCTTGTTGTAATATTGAGGATGATCACAGTAGACAAGTAAATAAAGTTCTCAACAGGAACTCAGGCTTTCTAACAATGATTAGACAAGACATGACACTGTTAGTTATTCACAACTCTTCTTCTACTCTAGTCAATGTCATGAATGTAGGATCTCTCTTTCTCCTCTATCTGTATCACTTTTAGTTGCCATCCAACAGCAGTACTGGAGCCCCTCTCTGCAACAACAGCAACAAGCTCCTTGTTATAATAATTAATTCTGACCAACAGAGCAGGCAGACAGGTCACAAACAACACATTCTTGTCATGGGGCCGCTCCTTCAATCTCCAATCTTCAGTTTTGAGCCTAATCTGTGCAAATCAGTGCCTGTTCCCTTTTACTACTTACAAATTCCACTTTAGGGGCCAGACATTCCTACTCTAACCTCTTACGTTGTCCCAGATGGAGGCTGGTGGCAGTCCAGCTGCGTGCATGAGCCCTGTCTGCATGTCTGCCTACTCAACCCTGATGTAAAGTGCTGACCTGGGCAGACCCAGTGCTGGGGCGGGCAGGGTGGGGTATGCCAGCAAAGCCTTGTCAGATATCATTGGGCCAATATCTGTGGATATGCCTCAGTCAGTCACTGGGAGCTGTGTGGCCCTGGCAGGCCTGCCCTAACAGCACTAGTGCCCAAGACTAGGGCTGCTGCTTGTGTGTCTGTGACATGACCTGTCTGTTCAATGAAAATGTCTGCAGTACAGAAGGGGACAAATGGCCCCATAACAGGGACAACAGAGTCTCAGGGCGAGCCACAGTCTGACTGATTCAGAGCAGGGATAACTGGAACGCAGAAGGTCTGGGCACAAATTCAATTACAATTCATGTCAACTTCTATACTATGATGATACAAATACACTGTATCTGCAAAATTCTGTTGCCCAAAACAAAACTCATTGTTATGGACATTAACTGAATTATTTTTGATGTGCATTTTCCATATCGTAGTATACACACCCTGGCCACAAATTATAGGTACACCTACACAACAAATGCAATCTAGTCCAGCAGCTTTGACGGACATTCTACGTTTATGAAGCTTAGAATGTCACCTTACGAGGCAGCTAGATTTGCAAAATCCAGTGATCATGTGTTTCCACAAATCCTTCTTGCCAGGCTTCAAAGTATGTGCTTGTCGCCAAACACACAGTGGAACTGGCAGGTCAAGGCGTGGTTTAGATGTGATGACCAGTAAGAGACGTGTTTGTTTGTTTGACAACAACAATGGCGGCGCCTCGAGAAGTTAGCGCAGACACTGCTAAGATTAAAAGACAGCACTGAAAGCTTTGCTCGATGATAAACATGGTGTCACTCTCTCTTAACTGGCTTCGTCAAGAGTGTGATTTACCAACAGGTTCTGTCGTTGGCACTCTTCCAATGTTGATCTGATTGGTCAAAGTCAGGTTATTATCAACGTGACAGATTGGGTTGTTATAATGGACTGCATTATATTGTAATGTGTTTCAAATATTATATTTGTCAGTGGGATAGGAAAAACATTATAGAAGAATATGATGCAGTCTTGTTAAACACAACTGCAAACCAGGATACCTCTCTGACAGTTCCAATAAAAGCTAAGCATAACTATCTTTGTAAAGGCAGAATTTATGGCTGAACCGTTGGATTGGTTTGCATCAAATTTGAGTAAAGCGGACACAGAGTGTATATTTGTTGCTAAAATTTGTCAGTAGCCATGTTTCACTCCATAAGAAAAAAAGAGTGATTTAAGGTGCTAACATATTTCTGCATTCAGCCACAACCAGTAATCACAGGTTGGAGTTTTTGTTACAGTGTGAAATGAGACAGGGTGACTGACGCACAATGAGAGGAGATGAACAAATACAATGACAGACCTCATGAAAGTGGTCATCCCTGTTGTCATGTCAGTTATTCAGAGGAGAGAGTGGAGGGTACATGATAAAAAAGAATGAAAGGGGAAGAAGGGGTGGATTTCCCGTTGCAGACCCAGGAGAGCTCACTAAGCTAAATCACAAGTCTCCCTAATGAGAGGGGAGAGAGGAGCAACTCATGAACACCCAGCACATAGCCTGCCAGATCACCATAACAACCAACCAGCTGACCCACAATGCATCTCAGCACAAGCCTGACCGCAGCATTGCTCCGTGCCCCTGGCTTAGCACCGGCTCTCTGCTCGGAAACATCCAGCCAGCAAACAGTTAGCACCCCTCAAAACTGATGTAACAGAGAGAGGAAAAATTAATACCCCATCAATTAACCCCCGCCAACATAAAATCATTATTTTTTATTTGGTAAATCTGCTTGCATAATCACGTCAACAACTGAGTCAAACAAAGAATGCAAAGACATCTTACGGATCATTAGGTGAGATCACAATGAGGGCAAAATCTGATTATGTCTGAAATATGACTTAACCCCGTCCCCATCCCCCTACCCTGCCTGGTGCCTACTGAGGGAGATAAACAGGGGGATCAGGCAGGTCTGAGGCCCAGCAGGGGATTTTAGACAGGAGGTTCTCTCAAAGCACATGGATATGTGAACACTGATATGTCTAGAAACTGCATACTTAAACCAGGAAACCAACCTAGAGCAGCTTTACACAAAAAATAATTTAACATATGGTCGATAGTTTAACTCCACATTAGTTTCTCATCAGCGAAGGCCCAAAGCTAAACAAATAGTCTAAGATGATGGTTAGTGCCTCTGATAGTCTGCCACTTCTATTTCCAACTAAGCTCCTGAGTGATGCTCACTTGACCAGAAACCTGCCAACACAGCAGTATGATTTAAGACAAAGTGTCAGTGCCTATCTAAAACCAACAGGGGACCAGGAAGAGGGTTAGCTGCATTATGGCTACATGACTTGCTTTGTCACTGTGGGAACAAATGCTCCCATCTCGAGAGCCATAAAAAAATAATAGTAGCTCCGTACTGAGTTATGTATTCAACACCGATTGTTTGAAATGGGTAATTGTGTGAAATATTCAACCATCTCAACCAACAATATATTAAACAAATGATTTTGCTGTTGTGAGACATGTTAGGTGCATGGTGAGTCAGTGGTCATCTCTGGCGTGTCATCCAATCGTGGATGATGACGTTCAGTCTGCAGGCAGATTATCTCTAATCTGGGCTGGGCCACCACCAGAAGGACAGTTACCAGTGGGGCACCAACGCACACACAAAGACACGTATATATATACACAGCACGTAGAGGATGGAGGTAGCTGGTGACTTCATTACTGAGACCGTGTGTGTCATCAACAAAGCGCCTCTTTCAGGGTAACCCGGGCCTGTATAGATGTTGATGCTATCTTGGGTTGTATTAGCAGTGCCACCGGCTCTCTGTTTTGAAGGAACTTCATACCCTCAGTACACATTCTTACAGTAGGGAAAAAGCAGATGTATTAATATTTATCCAGGTGCTGAATTTAACACATAATGGTAGTTAAATCTGTGATGTTCAAAGCCTTTTTTTGTAGAAGCTATCACAATATCTATGATACGAATGCATAGTTTCTAAAATTCATGTCAGTCATGTTTAAAAATAAGTACAACATATATGAGCTTACAGGACATGTAGTTCACATTATGAACTACATTTGGGAATTGCAAGTAATACCTAAAAATTCTACTTTTAAATAAATATAGCATATTTCACACATGTATGTGCACAGTTTGACCTTCAGAGCTTCATGTTTCTAGACAATTTAAAAGGTTAAAGACAATAAACAAATAATAAGATTAAGACATGAAAGTAAATACATCGTACTGTCTTTTCTGAGCATACAGTATTTGGTCAAACGATTTTAGTTTAGATCCGACAGCTCACCTGACCAGCTCACACCATTTTTTAACCCAGAACTGTCGAGGTCTACAAACAGGGACAAACAGTGAAAGCTTATTCATTGAGCATCAATGAACAGTTTGATCAAGAAAATAATTAATATAGTACCATTTTATTTGTTTTTGGAGATGCAAGATTTGACTGTTAAGACATGGGCCAAATTTCATAGTTGTTCAAATAAACAGAAAAGATGTAAATTATGCAACGCATTAACAACAAAGTAAAAGTAACTAACAGTGCATAATTAAGCAGAAGTGTTTATTTGTCAGCAACAAGAATGACTCAAAATACTTTTATGTACATGCACTGTATGTTAGCTTCTGGTCTGACACAGATATGTGAAGCTTTAATATACAGCGGCGCTGCAGCAGATTGCTGCTGCTCCAAAGCCGTTTACTGGCCAAGACCCACACTGATGCTCCATCCTTCTAATGCTGCTGCAGCATGACCCACTTTCTTTGCTTGCCACACTGTAGCTACAGTGCCAGTCAGTGGCAGACAAGCTCAGAGAGCTGCCAAGCAGCTACTGGAAGTCTCATACACCAAATCAGCAAACAGCAAATGCAGCATTAACAGTAACAGCCAAAATAAGAGTTTAATGATGAGGATTTACAGCTGCGATACTCATGGGCTGGCCTGAAAGCACTGCCCAGAACTGAGACGCACGCAAGCAGACAGATTTGTGCAAACGCAACTGACATGGTCATCGTGAATGACAGAGACCTACAGTGTCATTAGACTATTTTTTCTGGTGCTGTAGGGTTAATATGGACACAGACCAAGCAGGTGTGGGGTTAAGACAAAACCTCTGGACTAGATGGACTAGATAACCTCATATTTGGTGCAAGAGGAGGGTGCATGTGACATGCCGTAGGCTGTAGATTTTAGCAAAAACCCTCCACCATAATGCACCATGAATTAACAGCACTAAGAATTACTAAAATGGAAGGCAAAAATGCATGGTATCAAAATAAATACAGAGACTTGCATAGTTAGATTATAACTTGTGTAAACTAGTGTAAGATAGAACAGGATAAGGCAAAACACTACGTCAGAATAAACAGGAAGGAATTCCCCATTCAAGGAACCTTCTCTACTCTGTCCTCAACAGCTTTCTTCCTGTATTGTGTTTCTCATACCTATCTGTGCAACCAATCTGTCAGCTTCCAAAGTACAACTTCACCAGTATTAACATTAATTTTTATATTAGATATTCCATATTAGATACCAGAATAATACACTAGGTAACATCTAAATTCTCATATATTGCTGGTGCACATACATACTCGCTTTTTGATTTAGAAAATGTACCAAGGTATGCACACCTTTATAAGCATACGACTGAGCTCATAATCACGAGAGCCCCAGCAGTGTCGCACCTGCTGCAGCAGCCAGTAAACAGCAGCAGTGGAGCAAACAGCTGTCACCTGACAACAGCACCATCCATGCAGCTCCTTGGAGACTTGGCTTTCAAAAAACAGCCTTAATGTGCATGTGCACCGGGGCAGCCTTTTTCTTTTCTTTTTTTTTTAGAAAAACCTGCATAAAGGGATATTTTGTAGAAATACTACAAAATTGAGTAGCAGTGAGCTGTTGTCTCAGCTGTAGCAGAAAAGCTGTAAACCTGGAAGCCTCTCCTCTCTTAGACTCTTATGGTTTCTAATTTGAAAATAAAATTAGTTATCTGTAGGTTTGCAGGCTCAAGTATTTCCGGGCTATGTTATGTGTGTACTAAAGACCGACAGACAGAGAGAGAGATCCATTGTCAAGGGCTAAGAGGACAAACCAGTTTCTCTTGATTTAACTCACTGAGTCAGCCCAGAGTATTCTCTCAATGGAGTATCTAAGGTTTCACCAGAACTGTTTAGCCATTGTTCTGCAGCTGATCTGGACCATTTATTGAATCTAGGCTCTCCCTCCCTCTCACACCCTGGAATTAAAGTAGTCGTCCCTTGTGTCACAATGACCGCCCTAGTCTCAGCAGCTGGATACACTCATCCCTCTTGGATCAGCTGGGGGCAGCATAGGGGAAATGGGGGGCGGGGTTGAAAGAGTGGGGGTCTTTTTGATGTCCTTTAATCCCTCGAATCAAAGCATAAACAAGCGCCTATATCAACAACCAAGCCCCCTCAACCCCTTCTGCTTTCTACAGACTCCTGAATAGCAGAGCATCTGGTTTCATGGGTGCAGACATTCACTCCTTTAGGGTGAAAGCAGTTTCTAACCAAACAACAGTTATGACATCTCCAGAAGGCCACCACCCACAATACTGCATGCCAGACTGGTATGTGTTTACTATCCCCAAACCAAACCAAAACATTACCATTTTGATGGGTTTATGTCGGAGGTCTGCATCTGTCACCGGTGTGTCCTGATCTTTGGAGACTATGCCCCTCTGAGTGAGTAGCTGCAACAGGGCGGCGTTGTCTTTGGGCTGTTCCTCGGCTCCGATGCCCCCCAGTAATAGGCTGTAGGTGCGGCAGTAGAGCTCTGAGGACTGCAGGAGGCGTGTGACTGGTGGTTTAAGGTGCTCCTGCTCATACTGGTCACAGTAGAAAGGGTCACGCAGCTCTGCAGGGACATTTTCTACCAAGAGACAAAAGACATAGACACAGTTAGATATGTTCCTGAAGCAGCGGGTGCTACTATTAAATTAATCATCAGTTACTTTGATAATGGATTCATCAGTTTCATTTTTCACCATTTTCTGACATTGGCCTATGTCAGAGGCATATAAACCAAACAACTTACTGATTATTGGGAAAATATCAACAGATTAATTAAGATTAATACACACATTGTATGTTGATGGAGATGTTCTGTATAAAGAGGATGTTGTGAAAGTTCTGGAAATTAGAGACATTTTTCAGTCAAAGGTCATCTTGAGCACTTTCTATTGTTGCTGATTTGTAAACCTGCCCCCTTTCAGGTTTGGTAACAGATTAAGACAGCTGGTAAATACCCCAGAGCTATAATCATATGAGTGAGTAGAGCAGAGCAAGCATGAAGGTCAGTGGGGCATGATAGGCTCAGAGGTTGGCATCTGCAGATTACAAGATGCTCTGCCACTCGTTTCTTCCCTCCTTTTAAACGTTTTTATTTTTATTTTTTTACAAAACTTCAGTGAAAACTGCTCATTCCAATCTTCACAAAGATGATGTTCAGTCTCAGTGGTAGAAACCAGCAACCTGTTCAAAGCCTACAACCTCAAAACCATTAGAAGCAAATGACACAACTGAAAGGCTGCCTCAAATCAGATCAAGGTGTAGTAAGGCAACATGTGGTTCTATTGGTAGCTATAGCTGAAGACTGTTAAAGAATCTGTTCAGACTGGTCTTCCTGATCACAGCAAACATTATCCTAAAAACCTAAAGCGGACACACACCCTGTGAAACTGGTTTCTCTGCATCCAGTCTAAACCAGCAGCAAACTCAATACCCTGTGTTACTGTGCAAACACACTAAAAAAGCTTTTCACTGTTTAAGAGGGCCTGCAGGGAAAAAAGTTGACAATCTGAAAAACCAGCAGTCTGTGTGAAAAAAGAATGGAGAAACTTATGATCGCCTAAGACTTGGCCTTAAACAGAAACAAAGGGGTTATTACATGGGAGGTGTCACTGTTGTTGTATCATTATAAAGTCATGTAATGGATCCACTGACATTAGACAACAAAACAAAACGCCCAGCTTTAGAGGTTAGACAATGCTCCGCTCTCTGTTTCTCACTTTCAGTCCATGATAGTTGTCAGACAATATCACGCCACATGGTCCGTTTTGTTTGTGTGCTCCTGTGTGCCAAAATAAAATGTTCACTTTAGTGCTGTAAACACTGTGTCTCACCAACCAAAATGTACACCTACGTCTAAATGGGGGCAAAATGTCTTCCTACGATGACGTGATGAAAAAAAAAGAGAAAAAGAAAAACTTCCCCCAGAAGGCAAAGTAGGATGCAAATGCCACAACTCAGTGAGATGAAAGACACCGATATGAGAGCGATTTGCCTATGAGAAGTCAGGTCAAGAAGACTTTCTGTGTCACATTATGTCCTGGAAACAAGCAAGAGTACACATTTGATGTAGCGCATCCATATACATCTTTCTAAAACCATTAACCTGCAGATAAAAAAAATAGCAAGAATCGCTGGAAAAAGCACACACCTACTGTTAAAAGAAAAAAATGTAATTGGAGGGAGAAAAAAATTACCGGTTGGCAGTCTCAAGCACAACTAAGCCCAAGCAATTAAGAATGATATGCCTCCAGACATGTTGCCATCAAATGTTTAGATTCAAAGCACACGTTTGTGTGTTTGCATAAACTGGAGCAACAACCTGTCTGTCACTTCCACAAGTCAAAGGGTCATTGCTTATCTATTGGTCTGACTAAGGCATTATCATTGTGGGTGAACAGGGAGATTGCTCTTCAAATGGAAAAGTCCAAGTAAGCATTTGGGATCTACTGAGGAGATTTTGGCCAAGAGACTTAATCCCTTCCGCCAGCAGGTGGCCTGTGTGGTCGCTGACCTCTTACCTTCCTGAGTAGGATGAAATAGCAGTGGGCGATCTGACGATTTTAGACCATGATTGATCTGGAAGGCATCCACAATCTCCTTTTCAGCCTCACTGAAGAGCAGATCCATGCTACATGAACGTACGAATAGACTGATGTAGCGAACTAGATGGCTTGACTGATTGGACAAATTACTTCATGTGGCTCAGAGATGTTCTCTAAAGCACTGTCACATTCAGGGCTGTAGCTACCATTGAGGACACTTAGGTCATGTCTTTGATATCTTAATCTTAATATTGGTTGTTACATTAAAATAAACAATTACATATACAAACTGTTAAACATTACAGTTAATGAAACTTTGTTTAGAAGTTTTTCACTGTTGAGCGAACAAAACAATTTATGAACTATTCATTAGCAACTTATATTGGAAAGTTGCGACTAATTGCTAAGTAAATACTGTATAGTTAATTTACAAACATTATTTGGATTGCTGTTAAGAGAGCTGCAACTGATGTTTTTAACCTTTAACAGCTTAATAAATGTTTCATGAACTATTTCATTGTTTCTTAACAGTGAAATTACTCAAGTAAACTATAAATGTACCATTCATTAATGATGGTTATTACAAAGTGTTACTCACGTCAGTAAGTTCTTTATAGCTAAGAAAGTTTAATACATTTAAGTCTGACAGAAATGCATAGATTTCTCTGCATTTTAGCCTTGAAAATATTCTGGATGGATGGGCGGGGCAGTGGGCATGACCTCAGTATTTCTATAATCCTGGCTACGGCCCCGGTCTCATTGTTGAAAATATTAAGATGACAAAAAAATTAAGCAACATTTCAGTGATGAGCAAAAAATTGCGTCAAATTATCAATTAAAGAACTATAAAAAAAATTGATGCCGCTTGCCATTATGGCTGTAGTCCACTTAGCTGTGTTACCCTCCTATCTGTCCTTGATTGCTTGATAACAGGAGCCATGTGCCCTACTTCATTGATGGATTGAGCTGGTGTGCTGGTCGTGACACAGACACTGCCACACGTGTCGGGACACTAATCAACAGACACAGAGCAGCAAGAACACATCCAAACAAAGGCTGGTTGAAATTAACCGCCATCTAAACCCAGCTGGCTCCTTTGGGAAAAACAAGGTCAGGCGAGACCCCAACACCCACTCCTTCTTATTTTACATTTAAGAGGAACAATCAGCATTGCATTTCAAGAAGGTTGTCACAGTAACAGTGAACAGTAAGTAGTTCTCTCTATTAATAACACAGCAGTTTAGCAAAACCTGCTGGATTTGACAACCGAAACCATCCGGAAGCTTACTGGAACTCTTCAGGAACCCTGACACAAATTAAATAATTAATCAGACCTTAGATATGCAGAAGTGTGCAAGATAAGCAAAATAGCAGGAAGTTAAAATTGGCCCTTCTCACCCTCAGGTCATATGCACCCCTACATACCTGCACAATCAAAAATCCTGTTTTAAGACAATTTCTTTTCTTTCTATGCTACTTCTGGGGAACATGTTACAATGCGAATAACTCAGCATTACATGTGTTTGATAAGGCTGTTGGCCCTGATTTCTAAATGCTTAAAATTTAACTATGACCATCTTCATCATGTGCTGGAAAGGATCAAACACAGAAGATAAACTGCTCTCATTTTTAGAACAAAGCAGGTACTGTTCTGTTTCCCCAAAATCTAGCAGTGGTGAGAGGCACTATGTTAACGCCCTACCCTACATGTGACCACTAGTTCTGAGTGAAATAATAATGCCAATATAAACACTACAGCTTAGAGGTTTCCGACAAGGCTGAAAGAGATTGCCTGAAACCCTGACAACTTCTAAAGACTGTGCTGTTCCATTTCTGATAATAATATCTTAACTGATTGGACTATTCATCTGTTTAGTTCCTGCTGAAACTGAGAAATATACATGCATGCAAATTAACAATGCTCATGCATTTGATCACACAACAAACTACAGCTGCTACGATTAATCGCTTAATAGATTTGTTGTCAACTATTAAATAAGTCAACAACTATTATGATAATCATTTAAATGATTTCAGTACTTTTTTTTTTAGAGAAAAAAGTCAAAGTTCTCCGATTCCAGCTTCTTAAACGTGAATAATTTCTGGTTCCCTTGCAGTGAATTAAATATCTTTGGGATGTGGACAAAACAAGACATTTAAGAATGTCATATTGCGCTTTGGGAAACACTAATCAATATTTTTCACTGACATTTTATAGACCAAACAACTGATGGAATAATCGAGACAATAATCAATAAAATTACCACTTGAAGCCCTGGAACCAACCTCTGACTCTTTGTCCTTAAAATAAAAAAAAAACAACTGTTTTTTGCACTTCAGGCACTACACATGAAGTGTCTTATATCTCCCAATAGATTCACTTACTATAAACATGCCATCCCTTACAGCCCTGTGTATCCTGTAACACATCACCCCGGACAGCGCTGGAGTATGACATAACCTCAGTAGCTTTAAATTGCATTAAGGGCCAGCACAGAAGCATTTCCTGTTGAATCTAATGGGACAACACTGGATCACTCTGGATGAACAGAGTGACAACAGATGCATTTGTCTTGGCAAGTAGCCACCTTGTAGTACTGAACTTAAGTTAGACACTCTTTGCCAGATCTTTGTAAATTATTCTTGATCTTACACCAACCTGTGTGGTGTTGCAAATATCACATTATCTTGAAACAGCCTGTGTCACTCAGTAACTGTATCAAAGCGCTTCTCCCAGTAAAGTCTCGTATGTTATATCAACAGGCCGTCCTACCTCTTGAGCAAATATTAATAACAAGGAAACATCCTCCTCGGGTCCTTGTCCCTTGTTGACTCACCCTAGTTACAAATGATTGGGAGAGGATGAGTAATCATTCCAATAGGATTCAAGTATTTAGGAAGAGCTTTGTTGTTAGGTGGAGCTAACATGCTAAGGAAGCACAAGTTTTGAAACATGAGGGTACCAGGTGGATTGTTTTTTAATTACTAGAAAAATATCAGGATGTTTATGTTTGGCCATCAGTTGTTTCACAAGTAGCAATTAAGTTGTTTAAAGATGGATTACCTGCAAACACGCACAACTCATATTATTATCATGGACCCAGTAAGAAAACTGAGGGACGGAATTCACATAAATCATCCCTATGAACATGTCAGTTTGTATGAGCAAGTTTCTCCCTACCCAAACTGGTAATCAAGAGTTCCTGGTCTCATTCCAATCGTTAAAACTAGTTTGTGTCAACCTCAAATGATCTGTCAAGTCATCCAACAAAGCACCAACAAGGGCAGATAGTTAATTACACCTTTGCTGAACAACATGTGTGTCAACTTCATAAAAACTGTTTACAAACTTTTGGTCAAGGTATTACAAAAGATCATGAGACACGGTCTAGGTACGGAGCAGTCAAATTGCTACCATTGAAGTTGTCAAATATATATATACATGGATAAAATAAATGTGGAAAATATAATGGATCTATTAGTGTCAAAAAGGGGACCAGTTGACCTCTATGATATATATAAACCACCCATAACTACATCACTTTATATCAGAGCAGTGCACTGGGTAAAAGGCTGTAAATTAATATTGCAATATTTTTAGGCTATATTGGGATAAAACAATTAATATCCTAAATATTGTGAAACCTCTTCAAAAGCATTTTACATTATACATTTTTGACTAAGTGGGTACAGGCAAATATGATTAGAACAGCCTGGTAAATTCAGATAATTACATCGCTGAGCTTTAATGCAGCCTTTAAAACCAGGATTAAACAACGTGTGCCATATCATGATCACGACATAATATCAATATATTGCTCAGTCTTATTAGAGCGTGTAATAATGAGACTATATGCTGGTTCTTAACAATATTATTATGAAAGGAATTACTGGGCTGATCAAACACCACCTATAAGGAGCACCATAATGCACACTGATGGTTCTGTGTGTTCCTGGGAGGAGATAAGAAAAACAACTGCTGCAGCTCATTTCTTCAACATTTAGTGAATATGACACGGATGAATTGTTATGTTTCAAACAGTAAGGCTGCTGCAGCTTGGTTGTTGATTGTAAATCTAACAGAGATGGTTAATTTTACACTTTGGGACAATGTTTGTCTTAAAATGTATTCTGTGCACTTGTTCCCCTAGATGTTTGTTTATTTATTAATGCTAACATAGGTATTTCAGTCAAAGCCTGTGAGCAACTTTTACATTATCATGGATGCACATGGATTCATTTAGGGGTTACCTCTATTCGACTCGAGATCTGTTTTGACTTTGTCATTAGGTCTGTCAACGCCCATTAAAAGCTTATGCCTAACCTTTAATCATTCCCGTATCTAAATAAAGACTTGAGACGTATACAGTGTTTAGTCCACGTGAAAGTCCATTATGTTTCACAGTGACTCAGAGATTAATAATGTTGCCTATTGTTATCATTCGGGTTAATTGACCTGGAAGAACAGTAGGCGAGATGACCCGGTCTGGTTCATGCTGTGCTATCTGTTGTTCCAACCAGCAGAGATTTGGGGAGGGGAATGGTGATGTCATCTTGACTTGGCAGAAAAATATCTGGAAGGCCACTCAGCTGATTAGACAAAAAACTATACACATCAACACAGTCTTACTGTAACTGGTATGGCTGTACCTTGGCTTGGAGAGTGACTTTGACCAGAGGGCGTGGTTGAGGTGCTAAACACAGAACACAAGAGACTGTAGCAGCCTGTAGTGCTGGACCCAAAGCCTGGAATTGTGTAACATGCAAGTCATGTTGAAGTTGAATAGAGTTCACCCCCTCTCCCCTTTCCAGCTGAAACTGAGTGAAACCTGGAAGTTAAAACCTTGACCATTAACCTCTGAGCATTCATTTACATGCACATCGCAGGAATCAGGATGTGTGTTTTGGGCCTTGTGTTTTTTTATGTTAATGTACTAGTATTACCTTGAAAACAATGCCCCATCATTAGAGTGTAATCTAACATACAGTTAAAATAAAATGAAAGGAGGCGCGTCATTAAGCCTTTCTCAAACAGGACTGTTTTGATGTGTTCGCAGTGAGATCTAATCTTAAGCAGATAGGACTTTAAAACAAAGACGAGACTTGTTATCACCTCAGGCTCGGAGCTGGCGCTGTTCTTGTCTCAGGAAACCTGAAGGCAAAACCATGTCTTATGATACGTACCGGTGTGGTCTATGCAACAAAATCCTTTTCTTAGTGGGTGTGTTTTGCATCGTAGGGGATGGTTCCTAACAAGCGCCTCTTGAGGTTTGTTGACTAAGGTTACCAGAAGAAGAAACCCCCTGACAAACTGAGAGGGCATTACGGTCTTTTTACTCAGTGCACAATAGGATATTACGCGCAGCTATTTGATCCTGATTATAAATTACGGAAGATAGTGGTATTCACATAGGCTACTAGGGGGGCTGTCATCACCAATGGCGAAGAATGGTTCAGAAAACCATCTACGCCCCATGTGCCATGCCTGTGTAACCGGATTAAAAACATATCCAGCAGCCTGCAATTTGTGTCTGAAGCCTGGCGGCTGGAAAATACGACAAAATGGGTTAGCGTGATAAGGCCTAGGGAGGAGGCCTGTCTCTCTGACACACACATACCCAGAAAATGTGACCACACATTGAGTGAGAACAAATGACATGTGTCAAAAAATGCATACCGAGCGTGGTCCCCCTTTCATATGCGTCTCTTTGTGCTGAAAACCGCTGAGCTATACACACACTGTAGTTCCCCTACATGCATGTGCTTTTCGCTACACTGCTGAACAGAATATAAACATACCGCTGGACGACAAAATGTTGGTGGTCTTCATAAGACCTCTCTGTATATTATTCTAACTCCCCAGGCCTGCAGCCTCCACCACAACCTACCTGCACTGCCGTAGGACTTCGCCAAAAGCCATCCGACACTTGCGCATATTTTTGCTTTAGTACAGTCATACAGATCCAATGGCTTTATGTCTGGGACCACAAAAGTCTTCTTCATGGTAGGGGAGTCCACCATAGCGAGTCTGTAAAAAATGGGAAACGCTACCGGCAAAAAAAAAAAAAAAAAAAAAAGCTACAAGATAGTATAAAAATATCAGGCAATCATTCTTTTAGACGACTATTCCACACGACCGGGGCTGGGACTGTGGCTGAGGGTTTTGTCGGGAAAATATCCGCCCCGGAGCTGCTTCCAAGTCAGTTATATGTCCTTTTATTTGCGGTTTTAGAGCGATATTCCAGTTAAGTCTTGCCTCACGAACACGCAAAGCCCCGACCCGCCGGGTTGTTAGAGTAAACCGGACTATTCCCCTCGTTTTTGCCCCTCTTCGTCCGCATTGCTGTGCGGTCGGTTCACTGTACGCAGCTCCACTGAGAACACCGCCGATGACTGACTACCAGGTGCTCCACACTGGCATCACTCGCTCACCCCGCGGACCAATAGAAATTGAGTATCAGCTAAGAGGGCGGGATCTCCCTCTGCTACCACAAACTGCAGGTAGAGGTGTGGTGTGACTTGTAGGTTTATCTACTGGTGCTCACACACAGGTGAACGCCTGAGGGGGCACCTTTTGACAGGTAACCTCAATAGAAACATTACTATGAAACCAACTTTATGAGAAATAAGGCTGTAGGATCTATTTATTTATTGCTGTTTTACTAGTAATATGTACTAGTAATATTGTATAGAATTGGATTATTCTAGATTTTTTTCTTTATACAGATTAGATTTACCTAAATAACTTTTCAGGTTATGTGTTTAAATTATTAGCTGGTTCAGCACATTTAGTTTTTGAATAACTGGTATTTTTTGTGATAATGTGAGTACCTGAGGTTGTATAGGTAAAAGAGCAGGTATAAATCCAGCATGCACGTGGGTTGGCATGTTTCCCCCTCTTTTTTTACCATAGGAAGAGAAGCATGCAAGAACCATGACTTCTTTATCTTTACTTACTTGTTTTTGGAGAAATAAACCTTAAGTGGCCACCAAAAAGGGTGCGTCAAAGTCATTTATAAAAATATATTCTGACAAACCAGTTCAGACCATAGCTAGTGTTGACACTTGGAGACCACCACAACCATTACACCACTAGGCATCTAAATCAAATCAGCATGCAATGTAAATAACATGCATGTTTATTTGTCCTTCGTTCTCCATCTGAGCTCAACATGCAGAAAAAAGAAAAAGCCTATTAAAGATCAGCAGCAATGTACAAACCAGCAGCTTTGTTTCTTATATACCCAACGCCACATTACTAGTCTGCAGTATATACAGAAAGAACAGTGTGTGAATCTACTATACTATGTTATCTATGCATAAAGGACAATGTAAATTAAATTTGGAGAAAATGTCAATAGTGTGCTTCTAATTATAGAGACTTGGGACAGTTTCTTTCCAATTGTTTGTGAAGTGTCTTTTCCAATAGCACCATCCCCATTGGAAAACAGAAATCCCAAGAGTGCCTCATCACATGATGCTGCTCAAAGTTACAAGAGCACTCCAAGTGCTCCACTGCAGTAACTTTGTAAGACGATTACCTCTCAGCTATTTTAATCTAATTATGAAAGAAACAATTTCTTCCTAGTCAGTACTTTTTCTAGTCCTCTGACAATTTAACTCTTAAATCTTATACTTATAAGATTTAATACTTAATCACATTCTGTCTTAAATGAATTCCCCCCCATGATACACAGCTTCCACGTACAACACTAGAGTGCAATTTAAATGTGTCACGTGATGTCTGAATATACTATACGGAGTTTTGCAAGACACTACATTTAACTGGTATAAATTCACTTTTATTACAAGAAACCATAAGTTTCAGAGATTTGAAGTGAGACTAGCTTTTCACAGGCAGAATTGCTGGAACATTATTCACAAAGACTGCAAACATAAGCAGTGTGGAAATAGGAAACATTTCAAATATCTTGCTGCATACCAAACAATTTCAGGCTGCACTGGGGGATAAGAAGGCCCTCAACAATGCTGACTGAAATAGACATTTACAATATCAGCCTCAAAAATTAAGTGAGCCATGTTAACATCTGCAACTGTAACAAAAAAGCCCAAAACAAACAGGAGAAACCTTCCAAATAAGCAGAATAATGAGTTGTTTACATTTCTTTTCATAGCCCTCATATTATTCAACCAGCCATTTAAGCTGTTGCATGAGTACAACCTGTTCCTCAAGTGTAGCTGAATCATGATACAGGTACAATAACAGCACCATTTTTAATATTTGGATAAGGACATATACAAGTTATTAAATCTTGGGTTTTGCAAGACACCCACCTACTGGTGATCCTCAAGGCAACAATGTGAGGCTTGAACGCTCCACTCTAAACGAATGCTCCCTGTTGAAGAAACCATGCTCCTCCCCTGTGTTTTCTAGGGCAGAGCTTCCTGTCAAAGAAATGCCTCTGCATTGGTCAGTGTTTGGTAACAGTGTTTTTACTGTTAATACATTAACAACATTTTATTTAGAGACAAAATTAACTGTGTTGGTCTTCAGTTACAGCTACACTGGAGCCAAATATGAGTATTTCATTACAAGGCTGCTCAATTGTTCAATTATCTGGAGTTTCATACCTGAGAAAGACTGACACCACATGGCCAAAATGGATACAGGCCCATATGTTTGCTTTGTGTACCACAAAGAATACACCAGGAAAATACTTGCGTTACTTTTTTCACTTATGTCACAGTCTATAAAAATAAAGTGAATGCAACTGAGCATTTACATAAATGTAAAAAGGAGCCTATTCAATATCTACAAAAGAAATCAGAAGAATGTCTCTATCAGTCATCTTTAAGCCCTCCAAAGACGGCCGTGGGAACGCTCTTCTGCTCAAGCTGCACCTCTGTAAAGGCCAAAGGAGAAGACAATTAGCAAATGCATGATCATGAATAAAACATGTCTGCATAAATGTTTAAACAGACACCAAATGTTTCTGTTTTAGGTTGAGGCTTGGTCACTCACCATCCGGTCCCTGGTCTTCATCATCTTCATCCTCGTCATCATCATCAATATCAATCTCATCAGGATTGGCTTGTTTGGAAAGCTCAGCCAACTCACTGCGAGATGTGTCACTCCTGCACAGATGTAGAGAATAAAACTTATCTGTCGACATATCCTTTGGAACATTTAATCCAATTTTATAAAAGGAAAACATTTCACCAGTGGTGGAATGTAATTAAGTAATTTGACTCAAGTTCTACTTGAGTTCTACTTTAGTAGTTCTACTTTAGTAGAACTGCATTAGCTCCAAAATACACTGGTACAGAGCTGAACATATGAGGTCAACCTAACCATCTTCAGAAGAGAAATGCAGCATTCACAATGCAGAGGCTATATCAATCCAAAAACATGACAGAAAAAGATTTTACTTCAAAAAGAGTTCTTTAATTTTCATACCTTGGTTACATTTGGTTTTAATTAGGGATGCACCGATTGTGAAATTCTGGGCCGATACCGATACCGATGTTTAACATAACAACTTGGCCGATGGCCGATGCCGATGTTCTTTCTTTTTGTTATTTATTCCTTTTTTTTGTGCCACAGAAACATACAAGTCTTTCAGGTCTTCATAACACTATCCTGGAATGAGCACAAATCCAATGAGACCAATTTATGAAACAAAAACAACCTTTAATGTCACTTTCTGGTTGACATTTAAGATAACCTTAGTTCACATGACAAGATTTCGGGGAGACAGACCTTGGCAAAGTGACGTCGACTCGGCGGCGTGTAGCGTGGCCCCATAAACTTTATTAGACTCTGAAACCCCACATCCTCCACTACAGAGAAAGGCTGGTCATCTAAAGCAATGAACTCCATCACCTTGTTTGTTATTTGTTTTGCTTTGGCGCTGTCTGGAGGCAGCTGTTTGGCTGTCCTTAAATGCTAAGTCAATTGAAGTCTGAGGAGCCGTCCAGACGGGCGAAAACAATCTTTTTTATCTCCCTCTTCCTCGTCATCGTTTTAAGAATATTTGCGTCCACACTGACCCACTGAAAATAAGCGAAAACGCTGTAGTTCATATTCCAGGCCTCTGGGTGGCGCTTGACATTCACAAAACACGGAGAAGAAGACACGGAGCATGCACAGTAAACTTGCGCACTGTAAACAAACAGACAGTAGACGGAGAAACCGAACACAAGAAGAAGAAGAAGAAGATGAAAATGGCGAGTGCAAGGAAACCGGAATCATTTGTGTGGACCGTTAATGAGGTCGAACTGCTGCTGAGACTCACACTCAACTATAAGGCGGGTAAGTTGCGAGAAAGGCTCGATATCTTCTGCGGCACGAACACGAGCATGTAGTCCGCCATTGTTGTTGTTATGAGACGTCGCGGGGTGGGGCGATGGCGTCATTGTTTTGGAAAGTATGCGGATTCGCTGTCCACATGAAAACAGGAGGGCTGCGTTTCCGGATTTCTCCAAAAAAAGTTTCTCCATGAGCACAGCGTTCATGCCGCAAATCAAGATATAATCATCGGCCATCGGCGAATGTCATTTTTATTTGCCGATGGCCGATGGCAGTTAACGAGGCCAACATCGGCCGATACCGATGTTCAGCCGATGCATCGGTGCATCCCTAGTTTTAATACTTACATACTTTTAATTATCTTTAATTAAGGTTATAACTGCAGGACTTTAGGTTCAGTGTTTTCACAGCGTGGTACTTTTACTAAAGCAAAGGATCGCTATACTTCTTCCACCACTGCTTTTTCACAAATACCTTTCACTGGTGTATAAAGCGACAAAAGACATACCTGACGAAGAGGATCTTCTCTTTGAGCTTTGGTTTGTCCTGCTCGGCCTCTGCAGCAAGCTGCTGAGCTTTCTGCTCCAACATCTTCATGTCATCAATTCCCATTTGGCCTGGAGCAAGATCTGACACTGGATACAAGTAGTAATATAATGGTTGGACACACACAGAAAACCTCAGTCCCAATACATTAGTACATTAATGCGTGGGCATTTCTGGGGTCTAACTTTAGGATCAGAGCCAATAGGTAGCCTGGCTTACATATCAATGTAATTATATTGTTTTTAAATATTAACATCTGCCCAATGTCCTGTATAGCCCATACAGATAATGGTACAAGCCCAGGATGACCCTGTCAGCTGCTAAGGAGTTGCTGCAAACATTCTTACCAGTGCCTGTGGAGCTTGTTGTGGCCTTCAGCATCTGTGAGGACATAAAGTTGACCTGGGTGTTGTATGTGGCCTGGACACTGCGTTTGATCCTCAGCATTTCTCTAATAGTATCTTCATTTCCATGGCGGATCTCAAATTCTTTCCAGCTCTGCCAGAAATTGGCTGTCACCTGGAAGATCAAGTTCATAAGTATATCAAGAGTAGTTATGACATGCACATCACTGATTGAAATGTTACACTTCATTCAGAAACAGGCAATGGCTGGAGTTGGTGTAGCTCACCCTGGGATCACAGATCTGGGAACAGTAGGAGAAGATTGCTCTGGCTCGGTCAATCTCACCAAGTTTACTCTCCATGTCAGCAAATCGCTGGCACATGTCCCTCGAATGCTCATCAGGAAGGACCTGTATGAGTACAACAGTACAATTTCGATTTTAGTTATTGTAATTTGAAACGAACAAAGGGAAAAAAATGTTTGTTAATTAAAAGCTTTATCTATTGAAACACTAGATAACTTTATAACACAACTTCACAGCAAACCTTGTAATTTCAGAATTAACAGAAGGATTTGAGTTATAGCCCACAGGTAATAATTTGATAGCATGAAAGTATTGAAGAATCGTTATTATTCCCCCAGGACGTGTGTGAATATATGAAATTACATACATACACATGAAGTTTGTCTCCTATTCTTGGGTGTACAGCATGTAGCTGCAGTACAATTACAGAGTACTATAAGTAGTGATCAAGATTTCCCTGTCAAAATACATTGTTGAAGCCACCACAGGTATGTTCATTAGATAGCCATGAAAATGGTAACATTGATGATGATCATCTTCAGTGTTGCATCTAAATGAACAACCTGAAAATCTTATTAAATCAATAGAAAAAATGCTTCAATATGAAATGTGTCATATTCATCTTTTACCATGTACCTCAATAGCTTTCTGGTAGATTGCTCTGGTGTATGTGACTCCATAGATTTCAGCTGCTCTCTTGATGTAGATGTTGAACATGTGATGCCTCTCCTCACTTTCTACTGCCTGGGTTGCTCTTTCATAGACAGCCATGGCATGTCGTGCCAATCCATATCCCTCTTCCAATTTGGCATACAAAAGGTAAATGGCTGTAAAGGAAGGCACAGTGAAAAAAAAGTAGACATGGAATGTGGAATATACAGTATACAAGTTGTCAATGCAAGTCTAACAAAGCTACATACTCTTGGCAAACTTGGCAGGGCAACCGTCCAGGGCTTGCTCAAATAAATCTCTAGCTCTCTCCAGCTTCTTGCCCCCATAACGATCAATGAATTTGGTGAGGTAAGTGTTCCAGATGTCATAAACGTTTGGCCACCTAAAGAGAGCGATACCACGCTCATATGCCTGAAAAAGAATAGAAAACCACATCGAAAATTTGGTTAAATATGTGGTGCGTTAACAACGGCAAGAATACATATTGTCATTACATGTTGGTGTAGTTCATTAGTAGCATGTTCTTACTTTGAAGCTTTCCTCGAAGTAGTTGTGCTCTTCAAGGAACATGGCATAATTGATGATGATCTGTGGCGTGGCGATGCGGAGGTCAATAATGCGGTCATACACTGCTTTTGTAGACTAGGGACACATAAAAGGAAAATTGAGGAAGAATTACACTGCACATATACAACTCAGAGATGAATTAAAGGTCAAAAGACCAATACCAAAGATCTAAGCATTTTCCTGCCACGTGATATATACCCATTTCATTACTGTGGCTCATATGTAAAGATATACAAAGACATGTAGAGGACATACCTGGAAAGTGCCAAGGCTCTCCTCCAAGTCTGCCAGCATAGACCAGACCTTCAAGGACTTGTAGACTCTGTTTTGGACAGGCTCAGATACGTCAAAGTACTCCGCTTTCTTGGATGGGATGGCTGTAGCTTTCTGTGTTAAAATATTATTTTTTTCAAAAAGTATTACTTATAACCATGTGCACAAAGCATTCTTATACAAAGTGGTCTCGTATTTAAAGCTGCAATCAGTAATATTCTACTATTTTCCTTAAAATTGCCATAATTCATCAGCAGGGACAAATAATGCCATTTCTCTGTAGCTTAGATTTTACAATATCTGAACAGGCAGCGCTGTCCTAAATGTATTTTGCTTTCAATACTCTAATATCCAAGTGCCCTAAGTGACCCTGTGTGCACTATGCATTTGGTTTAGTTTACCCTAAACAAAAGTGAACATTTGTGCAATGTCTGAGAGGTGGAGGGAGCTTCTGCAAAGCAATCAACAATATGTAATGTTTTTGCTAGCCAATATCCAAGCTGAGATTTACACACTGATGCCAACCATATACACCAAGCACCAGTATAATCTGCAGCTTAAGGTTTTATCTACGGAATACTGTTTCAGTTCCCAGGTGGCAAGTTAAAAAATGATCAGCTGATACTGAATATGTGTAAAAATACCACTGGATCACATGTTGTTGTAGTTTCTCAGTCCAGCCACTAGATGTCACTATATATCTAATGTAAATGGTACTACTTTACTACTGACTGCACCAATAACTATGACTGCAGAGGAGATACAAATGTCTCACCCTCAGTATGCGCAGTGCCTGTTCATAGTTCTCGTGCCGGAGCTCCATCTCTCCATATTCACACCACACTGCAGCAAGGTCATCCACCTGCTTGTAGTTCACCTTGGTAGCCTTCTCGAAAATTGTCCTGGCCTGAGAGATAGACAGTCAACTTAAAACATATCAAGAAAAGAAAAAGCATTTGTATCCAGAAAGCCTGTGAGAGGACCTCAGTAACTTACATCATCCAGCTGCTCATTTTCCTCATAGAATTTAGCAAATGAAACCCAGAGAGAGTGAGGCTTCCCTGTTGCCTTCATTGGATCCACAGTCTGTACCGCCTCAGTGTATGTGTTGATGATCTAAAGAGGATTGCACAAGACTAAGATGCAGAAGTTTGCAGAAATTTGGTACTAATTAATTGAGATCACTGTTTCAAAAACTCACCTGCCGTGGATTGCCGTCATACAGTTTTACCCGCTTATGCCACTCATGGACATTATGAGGATTCTGCCGCAGCAGCACACTATTCAACAGGAGGGGGCGCCGGGCTATCAGCTGCTCAAAGCGGGCCAGTCTAAGCTCCAGGTCAATGTCATCTTAGCGAAGAGGGAAAAAGAGTTGGGTAAGTAATGGATGACAAGAGAATTAAACACAAAGACTTTTGCCAATATCAATGAGTCCAAACACACCATCTTCATCCTGCCCCATCTCAGCAGTGGTCTCCATCTTCGCTGCAATCATGCTCTCTTCAAACTGGGCATAGCTATCAAACACTTGTGTGAAATCCCTTACTGTTACAACTGTAAGGATGGCTTCTTCATATACATCACGGGCCTGAAGAATGAAAGAAACATCAATAGTCCCAATCAGTCACACAGTCAAACTAGAGTTATGTCTATGAAAATGGGCCAACTAGCTTGACACAAAGCTAGAGGGAAAAATTTGTTAAAATGGTAACAGGCTACTCTCCAGTCCATAGCTTTTCAATGTGCATTATTGGTAATGTTGTAGTAAAGACAACTGGATCACTTTCAGTTTTCCTCAGCACAACAACACAGGATAAGAAATTATTGTTCATTAATTTGGTCTTTAATTGAGACGTGAAGGCAGACAGTAATGATGCCCGCCAGTCAGCCGTCATTTTCCCAAGAGATTTCGTGCTCAGTGGGAGACAAAAGCAAGGTTTATAGGGAACCAATTTAAACACCAATAGTGTCATTATTTCATAACCATTAAATTGTGCAATAAACATTTACTTCATAATGATGAGTTAAAGCAAAACAACTAGCTTTGTGTGTAACTGTGTAAGCGACTTTGAGTCCTTGAAAAGCGCTATACAAATTAAATGAATTATTATTAATTATTATTTAACTATTAACTACAACAGATCTATGACCAGTTTAAGTGCTATGATGTGCAGAGAAATTAAAGTTATTCAGAAAAAACCCACCTTCTCAAAGTGGCCACTCCTGATGTAATAGTCAGCTAAAGAGCACCAGAGCTTTCCAAGTTGGTCTGTGAAGCGAGTGAGGCCTCCTCGGATGATGGCACCTACATTCAGAGAGGTCACCTTATCGGGGTTCTGAGAGATCAGGTCGCATAGCTCATGCCACAGCTGTCCAACAAATAAACACAGAAAGAACACTTATCCCTTTTCATGCTCAGCTTAAAAAACATGCATATATAGAGCTGCTTGGAATGAAAAGAAAATCTTACTTGATAGTTAGATTTGCCCTCTTTGGACACAAAGCTTTCATCATTGACAATAGCTGCTAGTCGCACAGCTGCTTCATCCAAGCGGCCAACAGACCGTAAGTAGTCAATGTATTCCTCAGCATTCTCTGGAGAAAGCTAAATGGTACAAAGAGCAGAAAACATTTTTTCACTTAAATTTGAAGGTCATAATCTATTGACAGCCTCCCATTTCAGAAGTAATTTCACATATAAAGAGTTATTCTTTTTTATAGTTTTTTTACATGATTTTTAAGGACATGTGTTTGACCTCTTAATCAACATAAATGCTCAATAAAGCCTCCTGTCATAATCAAAAAGATGTTTCACCAGTCATCCAGAGTGACTTCCTCGAGACAAAAACATAAAATCTAGTAGCCTTTGACATGTCAGAGAATCCACATCAATAAGTTGCAAATAAAGGTACATAAATAAAACTGAAAGCTGCTGTATGCAACAAATTTATGTACTATACTCTCACCTTGAGGTACCTGCGGTACACCCGGATGGCTGTTTCAGGCAGAGGCAGGTTACGGACAAAGCGGAGGTACAGAGGCCAGACCCGCGGATGCTGAGTAACTGGAAGAGCTCTGAGTGCACGGTCAAATGTTTGCCGACTTCTTGTTGTCTTGCACTGAGACACAAGGAACTGGCAGTAATCAAGCCATATTCTAGGCATCTGGTTAGAAGGAAAACATATGATCAGTGTCAAGCACATTTTCTAGATGACAATGTAATATTATTTTGTATTGTCAAGTGGGTTAATGTGGAGTTCTATGGGAGGTATTACCTTATGCATGAACACCAATGCCCTTTCATGGCAATTATTGACCTCTTCATAGCCTGGTTCAGTGATACATTTCCCTTTGACTTGTTTCCGCCTCTCTCTTAGATAATTGTACCACAGTTTATAGCTGTCAAAAAAAGGGTTAGATCATAAGCAATAGTAATTGTACAAAATCTTATCACTCACTTGATCATTTTAACCCTGTCACCTAAATGAAAGCTAATTTACTTATCAAATCTTTCAACAAGAACAACAACAATCTCTGGGAAATGTTCAATCACTATTTCAAAGCTAAAATATTCTTTCATGTTCAGATGTGGTTGCAATAACTTGTGGATTTTAATTACAAGGTCGACGCTTTCTTTATAACGTTCCCCTGTATGTTCAATTACCTGCCAGGCAGCTCTTTCAGAGCCCGCTCATAGATCATGTTGAGGACGGATTTTTGTCCGCTCTGCTTGAATTCGATGTAACGCATCCAGCACTTGACTGAATACGGGTTCCTGATAATCTCCTCCTCATAAGGCAGATCATCGTCCTCCTAAGAAAGCCAGAAATCACAGCACGTAACATGTCAAGTACAACTGTAATAACTTTTGAAAGAGTTGCGCTTGCTAAAGCTAACATTAGCGAGACAGCATAACGTCACAATAACGTTGGCATTGTTTCATCCGTAGATCGTAAATTGATCATTATAATTAAAATAACGGCGATCGAACGAAGAATAACTGCTGTAAACTCGGAACGTCAATAATTTAACAACAATTTAGGAGTCAAGCATGCCTGACAAGTCTGTCATTTCTAGCAACAAGCTATCTTCACGACTGCTACATCCCAGCTAACGTTAGCACTCGAGTTAAAGTTAGCTAGCTAACACTAGTTGACAACAAAGGCTGTTAGACAACAATTAAATGAACGCGTGTAGCTTACAAACATGACATCGGGTTTTCCATTTAGCGAAGGCATTTCTTCCAAGAGAGATTGGCCGCTAGAGATACAAAGTAATGCTAGCTGTAGCTAATACTGGCTGTGGACAACTCAAAGCGTGTATTCCTCAATACTACTTCCGGCTTCGTCACTTCACGCGCAGACGGTACGTCGGTCTCATGAACGTATGCTCCGTATTCCGCCAAGGGGTTGTCCTTTCTGTTCAGTTTGTTATGTTGCAGGATTGCAACAACAATAATAAAAATTAAAAAAATCACTGGCCTGATTTTCATTAAATTTAGCGGAAGGGAAGGTTCGAGCATGGTCCCAGAGAGAACCCACTTGAATTTGGAGCGGATCCGAATCACGCGGCAGACAAACTTTTATGTTGCTGTCAACAACACTTGAGAAATGTTAGACAGCTGAAATGTGCACAGTGCAGAACTGAACAGTAAGTCATTATGGCTCAAGTTACAGTTGGGACGAACAGACCTGAAACATGAGCTTATTGTACTTGTAAACAATCTTGACCACGACTTTTTAAAACTCATGAGAGGGTAGCTTTTTTTTCCTCCATTATAAATGTGTGTCACAAAATTTTACAAAGAAGCCACCTTTAAGCAAATTTAGCAAAACTTTTAAGTAATTGTTTTACTGTAAGGGTAAAATGTTTGTCTACATTTTGAATCATCATTTCATTATTTTTCCATAACAGTGAAAGTGCACTGCTGAAAATCTTGACAGTCTATGACTACTAGATAGATAATCAGAGCTGTGTGAGTAAATAAGATGCCACAATGTTGAGTAACCCAAAGACTTTGGTGAGTTTCCAGATGAACCAGTGCTGTTAAGTCCGTTTTCAAAGGTTAAAAGGTTATAAACTCTATTTTTAATGCAAAAAATATCAATGTATAAATAAATGTAAGTACTTCTGAA
This sequence comes from Diplodus sargus, assembly GCA_903131615.1. Classification (NCBI taxonomy): domain Eukaryota; kingdom Metazoa; phylum Chordata; class Actinopteri; order Spariformes; family Sparidae; genus Diplodus; species Diplodus sargus. The sequence continues at coordinate 6,444,167 of CAEMYA010000126.1, forward strand.
AGGCATTTGTTTCACTGGCGATTGTTTAGATTATATAGGTTGATTTATTGCGGAACCAATGCCAGCAATGTCTCAAAACCAGAGACACATAGTTTTTCAAGGACACTGAGTTTCCATAACAGCAACAACATCCTTAGAATCAAATGTAGTGCTGGGATAAAGATCTTTGATATCTGAGTGGGACTTAATATAGGTCTTATCTCAGCCTTGTTGGCAAATGTTCTAGTCCTTTTAAGGCAAGGTGTAATACCACTTGAACTTTATGGAAAGGGCCTTACATTTAGTTTTATTAGAGGAATATGAGATGGGCCAATGTCCTGCAACCATATACCAGCACCACTTGAATGCTTCTCCAAAATTAAGTTCCATTCCTGGCCATGAGCATGTCTGTAATTGCAAGGGTAAGTGGAGATGGCCGTAGGGACCACTCATTATAAAATGGTGAAATCCTTCTCTAGTCAAGTCAGAATCTAAATTTACGTAAATTATTTAGTCGAGCAAAGTGGTTCAAAAACATGTGTATGCATTGCACGGCATCTATTTTGGAACATACTAGGACATTACCATCGCTCTTACATTTAATGAGCAGAAATCACGTCCAATGTGTCTCTTTTAAAGATGTTGCATGATAATACTAATATTAAATGACCTTTTCTTCAAAATGTATATATGGTATGTGAGGGACTTCAAGTTGTTTTATCTTACTTATATTGGTGATACCTACAAATTATATTTAATTTTACTACATTTTAAAGCTCTGACACTCAATACCAATGACATTTAAGTTAATCTTATTAACGGCAAAAAGGGAAAAGGCCAGGCACACTCCATGAATAGATTTTAATGTGTTGTAGTCAAATAAGATATGTTTCGATCTTAATGAATGTGTATGATGTACAACATGTGACATACTTCTGGCAGTTATGCCAATAATTTGAAATGCTTGTATTTGCATATTTTCTTTTCAGTGGTAGTTTTACTAGATTTACTAAAATTCTGACCCTAGCTTGCTTGACCAATTGTACAGTTTTCTAGTTTTCTTGTGATTACCTTTTTTGACAATTAAGCAATTTTGATGCGTAAACACAAGAAAGACTTATAAATCGGGCACTGTCATAAGATATGTCTAACCACGACAGGGATGCTTGACCAAATCGAGAGGTGGGCTGCTGCTGATCAGGCAGTTCCAGCCTCTATAAAAGCAGCAGCAGCTTCAGGCTCCTCTGAGAACTGACAGAACATCACAGGTTAGTGCTTTTTGTGTTGGATATGCTCACATAATTTGATTTTACTTAAAATTGCATGAATGTTGTGACTTTGTTAATGTTAATGTTTTTAAATAATTATAATTATCAAGGATTTTTGCCCTCTATCTTTATGCAAAGGGGGCAAAGTTTTGAAACTCCTCTTGACAATTCATGAAGAAAAGCTTAATAGTGTTATTTGATCAAAATACATTGTAATCACAAGAGAGGCTTCTGGAAATTGTCTTATAACATTGTTATAACTGAAGTAATTGTAAGGGGCAGCTTTTTTATATAGCACACTGAACAGAGGGCAGTCAACGTGCTTTACACATGAAAAAAAAACACTGACTGACATCACTGAATAACATCAATTAAGATACAATAAAAAAAATAAGTGAAACTAGAAAAACACAAAATGAAATAGAATACAATTAACAATTGCAATGCAGCTAAAATGCAGTAATAAAAGGTTGTGGAGCCATTAAAGTGAGCTAAAATGGATTAAAATTCATGTAGTGATTGCTGTTTACTCTTGTGAGCACTAGACTGTGGAACATTTTCCAATTATTATCTCAATCTTTCTTTAATAGCATCGTTACACATCAACAGATCTGTGCTACGCAGTTGCGATAAACTGAGGTAAGACATGTCTACAAAGCTCCATAATATTAAGATATTTAACAATAAAATATGGTAATAAGTAATTTAAACTCCTTCTCTTCGTTTCAGTCCTCAATAAAGTGCCACCATGAGCACAGACTCAGAGATGCAGCAGTATGGGCCTGCGGCCATATACCTCCGCAAGCCCGAGAGGGAGAGGATTGAGGCTCAAAACACTCCATTTGATGCAAAAACAGCGTTTTTTGTGGCCGAACCGCAGGAAATGTACCTTAAGGGTAAACTCGTCAAAAGAGAGGGTGGCAAAGCCACTGTTGAGACAATTACGGGAAAGGTAGGCCGTTTCTTTACTTAAAACTTATTTTGAACAGTGAAATAGGATGAAGTCTATCACATAAAATATTATTTAAACTGTTTTTTTTTCTGTATTTCCTATTCAGACACTCACTGTAAAAGAGGATGACATCCATCCCATGAATCCTCCCAAGTTTGACAAGATTGAGGACATGGCCATGATGACCCACCTCAATGAGCCTTGCGTGTTGTACAACCTCAAAGAGCGTTTTGCATCATGGATGATCTATGTTAGTGTTTAACTTAACACTTACATCAGCATGAAGATGAACATACAAATAAAAATTCGACTTTTACAAGTCGTGGTAACTTTTCTCTACATTCTACATTCTCAGCCGCTACTCTAAATGAAGTTCAGATTGAAATGATGGTAGAAATGTCAAACATAGAATTGACGAAGTTCTAAGTGAACTTTCTTCTCTTTCCAGACTTACTCCGGCTTGTTCTGTGTCGTTGTGAACCCCTACAAGTGGCTCCCTGTGTACGATGCTCAGGTTGTTGTGGCATACAGAGGCAAGAAGAGAGTGGAGGCTCCACCCCACATCTTCTCCATCTCTGATAATGCCTATCAGTTCATGCTCACTGGTAAGATATTGTATTTTTAGAGGAGGGCATATAAATTTACCTTCACTTGACATACAAAATAAGACAAAGCAGATGTAACCTGAGATGTGAATGTACGCCATGTATGGTATGTCATGAGACACTCAAGTATTTGTTCTTTTCAGATCGTGAAAACCAGTCTATCCTTATCACGTGAGTAATTTACAAATAATTGAATAATATTATAGGACAATGACATACTGTGGGTAGGTAGGTAGGTACATATAATTCCAGATATCTCTCTCTTTCCCCAGTGGAGAATCCGGTGCTGGAAAGACTGTCAACACCAAGCGTGTCATCCAGTACTTTGCAACAATTGCAGTGGCTGGCGCTGGCAAGAAAGTAGAACAAACACCTGGCAAAATGCAGGTAAAAATTGTTGTCTTAAATAAAAAAAGGTGGAAAAGAAACACCTGTAATAGATCGTTTGCAATCTACATCCTGCACCTTCTGCGACATGTAGGGGGTTCTCAGAGTTATTGCAGGGGGGGCAACCAAATTATTGTTTGGTTATAATTTGAAAGTTTTATTTTTTTCAGTAATTTAGATGTGTCTGAAAATTCACATTAACACGAATCTAACACATTATTAGCAAAGATTAATGCGTAAACCCCCCTAAACAGTTACACAACATTGATGATAGTCGACCCATGATTCCTTATTCAATCATGTGAACAAGCTAGCCTAATGTAATGCTAAACTGCTGCAGCACCTATTCATGATGGCAGTTTAGTCAGCTAACTACATATTGTTGAAACACATGGGCCAGTTGGCTACTTATTAAAGTATACGGACATTCTTGTGTGCCACAGTAAAACTGACATGCCTGCCACCTTCCATCCACAGAAACAGTTAAGCTTGATGATTCACTGTCCCTTCCACATGTATGTTTAAAATAGATACATGAATATATGGGTACTTTAATACCCTTATTTTTGTATGCACAACAGGTATGTATATATGATCTTCAAGCTACCTAACACATTATCGTAGGCCCAGTTTAATATTCAACACAATTCTATTTAATGTATGTAGAAGGGAGTCTGCTCTTACTTTCTATCAGCAAAGGATCAGTGGCCTGGAAAATGTTGAAAACCCTTAATCAACATCGTGTATTTTTATATCTTTTGGTAGGGTTCACTGGAAGATCAAATCATTGCAGCCAACCCCCTGCTGGAAGCTTATGGTAATGCCAAGACTGTGAGGAATGACAACTCCTCTCGTTTTGTAAGTGTTGAAAGGGGAAAATATAAACAGAAGTCATTTGAGCTGCATATGAAGAATCATCCTAACTTCAATCTGATATGTTCAGGGTAAATTCATCAGAATTCACTTTGGAACCACTGGCAAACTGGCCTCAGCTGATATTGAAACATGTGAGTAATTTTCAACATTTTGCTGAGTCACCAATTTTGAATTTACACTGTGATGCTAGCTTGGGAAAATGTTTATGAGACACTTGTCATACATACTGCTGCAATCCGACCCTGATCTGCGAATATTAGATCTGCTGGAGAAGTCCCGTGTCACCTTCCAGTTGTCTGCTGAGAGAAGCTACCATATCTTCTACCAGCTGATGACTGGCCACAAGCCTGAGCTCTTGGGTATGTTACAACAAAATAAACAAAAAATAAGAGAATAATAAGAGAGTGTACCCACTCATGCATTTCCTCTACTTTCTTCCAGAGGCCCTTCTAATCACCACCAACCCCTATGACTATCCAATGGTCAGTCAGGGTGAAATCACTGTGAAAAGCATCAATGATGTGGAGGAATTCATTGCCACAGATGTAAGTTGATAGTAATGTGTAGATTAACAGCAGATAAGTAAGAATAAGAGATTTTCTAAAATGATTTTCTGTGCATAAATTGCAGACTGCTATTGAAATCTTGGGCTTCACTGGTGAGGAGAAATTGGGCATCTACAAACTGACTGGAGCTGTGATGCATCATGGCAACATGAAATTCAAGCAGAAGCAGCGTGAGGAGCAGGCTGAACCAGATGGCACTGAGGGTAATTTCTAAAATAATACACTCTTATCATGCAACCTCTATAGTGTGTCAGATGAGGTACAAAGAGAATGTGTATCTATAACTTCTTGTTTTTCTCTCCATCAGAGGCTGATAAAATCGCCTACCTCCTGGGCCTGAACTCGGCTGATATGCTGAAAGCTCTGTGCTACCCAAGAGTCAAGGTCGGCAATGAGATGGTGACCAAAGGTCAGACCGTCCCACAGGTAAAAAGACGAAAGTTTGGTGTTTGGAAAGGGAAATATTTACATTTCCAAATAAAGATATCACGCTGATGAATCCCCACTCTTAAATTCTTATATACAGGTCAACAATTCTGTCAGCGCTCTGTGCAAATCCATCTATGAGAAAATGTTCTTGTGGATGGTCATCCGTATCAATGAGATGCTGGACACAAAGCAGCCAAGGCAGTTCTTCATTGGAGTGTTGGATATCGCTGGATTTGAGATCTTTGATGTGAGTTGTTGAAAAATATGTTAGCAGTTTTAAAGTTCAACCTATTTTAGCATGAAATGCAATGGTATTCTATCATTACAGTTCAACAGCTTGGAGCAACTCTGCATAAACTTCACCAATGAGAAACTGCAACAGTTCTTCAACCACCACATGTTTGTCCTGGAGCAAGAGGAGTACAAGAAGGAAGGTATTGAATGGGAGTTCATTGACTTCGGTATGGACTTGGCTGCCTGCATTGAGCTCATCGAGAAGGTAAGTTACTGTTGGGGAAAAATATGATATGAGAATCATATTTTTCCTCAGCAGTTACCACTATGGTAGATGTTATGAATAATGTGCAAATGTCTGCTTTCATAGGTAATTTTTTATCATTAAATGTCAAATCTTCTCAGCCAATGGGCATCTTCTCCATCCTTGAAGAGGAGTGCATGTTCCCCAAGGCCTCTGACACAACTTTCAAGAACAAGCTGCACGATCAGCATCTTGGCAAGACCAAGGGCTTTGAGAAGCCAAAGCCTGGAAAGGGCAAGGCTGAAGCTCACTTCGCCCTGGTTCACTATGCTGGTACAGTGGAATACAATATCGCTGGCTGGCTGGACAAGAACAAGGACCCCCTGAATGATTCAGTTGTTCAGCTTTACCAGAAATCTGCAAACAAACTGCTAGCATTACTGTATGCAGCCCATGCTGGAGCTGAGGGTAAGAGCTATTCAGTACATACTGGTAATCTGTGAGCAAACTAAACCATGCAATTTTTGTGAAGAGATAAACGTGAGCGGAGACAAAGGCAATGAGTCAGTGATCATGTTGCAACTTTTTTGGAAAAACAGAGGTGGCTGATGGTAGGGATGAGACAGGTGGTGGAAAGAAGAAGGGTTTTTTCATGACCGTCTCTGAATGACAAAACACATTTTCCACAAAGTAGAATGCTTTAATACTTTTTGATTCAATCCTATTCATGAAATTCAATGTTTCGCAAAATAGAGGCTGCTGGTGGCAGCAAGAAGGGAGGCAAGAAGAAGGGTGGTTCCTTCCAGACTGTGTCTGCTCTTTTCAGGGTATGTATTGTTTCACATTTTTGGACAACTTTTAACAATCTCATCTTAAAACAATGATGAGCTATTATTTTGTGATGCTCATCCACAGGAGAACTTGGGAAAGCTGATGACCAACTTGAGGAGCACTCACCCTCACTTTGTCCGCTGTCTTATTCCCAATGAATCAAAGACGCCAGGTAAGAAGCGTATAACCCAGATTTGTGCACTGTGTGTGACATGGTCATGTAACAAAATGTTTTGATACAATGAGTTTGCAATGTGCAGGTCTTATGGAGAACTTCTTGGTCATCCACCAGCTGAGGTGTAATGGTGTGCTGGAGGGCATCAGAATCTGCAGAAAGGGCTTCCCCAGCAGAATCCTCTACGGTGACTTCAAGCAGAGGTGACTGCAGTTTTCATTATAAGCAAGTCAAGTTGATTTCTGTAGAGGTATTAGGATGGTAAACACCAAGAAAAAGTGGGAGGAAAATAAAAGGAACAACATAATTTTCTCTTGTAGGTACAAAGTATTGAATGCCAGTGTCATCCCTGAGGGACAGTTCATTGACAACAAGAAAGCTTCAGAGAAGCTGCTTGGCTCCATTGATGTGGACCACACTCAGTACAAGTTTGGACACACAAAGGTTCATCCTCAACGACAGCACTAACACATTTACTTGTGTGGTTGTCCTGTTGTACCCATATGCACTGAATACTAATTTGCCCCACTTGACAACATAGGTGTTCTTCAAAGCTGGTCTGCTGGGTACCCTGGAGGAGATGAGAGACGAGAAACTGGCTGAGCTGGTGACCATGACTCAGGCTCTCTGCAGAGGATATGTCATGAGGAAGGAGTTTGTTAAGATGATGGAGAGGAGGTAGAATTAGTTTACTGTGCCCTAAACTGTACTGTCCTATTATGTAGTTGATAATTATGTTTTTAATTGTTAGACTGAGAAGTTCTGTAAAATAATGTTTCAGAGGAAGTGACACGTTCTACATCTATCTTATTTTCCAGGGAAGCTATCTACTCAATCCAGTACAACATCCGTTCATTCATGAATGTTAAAAACTGGCCATGGATGAATCTCTACTTCAAGATCAAGCCTCTCCTGAAGAGTGCTGAGACTGAGAAGGAGCTGCAGCAGATGAAGGAGAACTATGACAAGATGAAAACAGACCTGGCTACTGCCCTGGCCAAGAAGAAGGAACTGGAGGAGAAGATGGTTTCCCTGCTGCAGGAGAAGAATGACCTGCAACTCCAAGTGGCTTCAGTAAGTAGGAAACAAAAGAAAGGAAAGCAAGTGTAATGCTGTAACATATACACCTCAGAGATGGAACAATGTTGATCACTGTTGTCTATTTTGTTTTGTTCAAATGTAACTAATGTAAATGGCTTGCTCAATAATTTAGACTACTTGTTTGAATAACAATGTATATCATTTATATTTTCATGGTTAAACTTAAGTGGAGTATATTTATCACATTTATGTTGAAAATATAGGAAACTGAGAATCTCTCTGATGCTGAGGAAAGATGTGAGGGGCTTATTAAGAGCAAGATCCAACTCGAGGCCAAACTCAAAGAGACAAATGAGAGACTGGAGGATGAAGAGGAAATCAATGCTGAGCTGACTGCCAAGAAGAGGAAGCTGGAGGACGAATGCTCTGAGCTGAAGAAAGACATTGATGACTTGGAGCTCACCTTGGCTAAAGTGGAGAAGGAGAAACATGCCACAGAAAACAAGGTTTGGATTATTTTAAACCTACATTAATTTAAACACAGACATGTCAATATGATGTGATGGAAATTATATACTTCTCACATAATTTTAGGTGAAAAACCTGACAGAGGAGATGGCATCTCAAGATGAGACTATTGCCAAGTTAACCAAGGAGAAGAAAGCCCTCCAAGAGAGCCACCAGCAAACACTTGATGATCTCCAAGCAGAGGAAGACAAAGTCAACACTCTGACCAAAGCCAAGACAAAGCTGGAACAGCAAGTGGACGATGTAAGAAAACAATTGTTTTTACTCTGCTCTGCCTTTTAAATGCCTCAAATCATTTATCATCAACTGTCATGTGATAGCTCGAGGGGTCACTGGAGCAAGAGAAGAAGCTCCGCATGGATCTTGAGAGAGCCAAGAGGAAGCTTGAAGGAGATCTGAAACTAGCACAGGAATCCATCATGGATCTGGAGAATGAAAAACAGCAATCTGATGAGAAAATCAAGAAGTAAGGTTTTTGATTTAGTTTACTAATCCTCTTTTCAGCATCTCAGACATAACATTCCAACAACAGTACAAACTGTGACAGTGAAAGCTTTCTTTGTATTCTCATCAAGGAAAGACTTTGAAATCAGCCAGTTCCTCAGCAAGATTGAGGATGAACAGTCTCTCAGTGCTCAGCTTCAGAAGAAGATCAAGGAGCTCCAGGTGGCATATTCAACATGCTTACAGTATTACATGCATGCAAAAAAGATTAAAAAACAACACAATATATTCCAGTTAATAACCTTCTTTCATCAAATCTAGGCTCGTATTGAGGAGCTGGAGGAAGAGATTGAGGCTGAGAGGGCTGCTCGGGCTAAGGTTGAGAAGCAGAGAGCTGACCTCTCCAGGGAGCTTGAGGAGATCAGTGAGAGGCTCGAGGAGGCTGGTGGAGCAACAGCTGCTCAGATTGAGATGAACAAGAAGCGTGAAGCTGAGTTCCAGAAGCTGCGCCGGGATCTTGAAGAGTCAACCCTGCAACATGAAGCAACTGCATCAGCTCTCCGTAAGAAGCAGGCAGACAGTGTTGCAGAGCTGGGAGAGCAGATCGACAACCTCCAGCGTGTCAAGCAGAAGCTGGAGAAGGAGAAGAGCGAGTACAAGATGGAGATTGATGACCTCTCCAGCAACATGGAGGCTGTTGCTAAAGCTAAGGTGAGTCGTTTGTTTATAAGTGAAGGATCTATCTCTCAGTCCATAGGTTTAAAGATTCTAACATATACAACTTTGAATCTATGAATATGATGAATATGGTAGTTAAGTTTGTATAACATCCTGTATTGCTTAAAAGTTTCAAGAATAGCATATTTGTTTTTGATTAACAGGGCAACTTGGAAAAAATGTGCAGAACTCTTGAGGACCAGTTGAGTGAGCTCAAAGCCAAAAATGATGAGAATGTTCGCCAGCTGAACGATGTTAATGGACAAAAAGCAAGACTGCAGACAGAGAATGGTGAGTCACCCAGCCTTTTGTGAGTGATGTACTCTGTGCGTGGTTTAATAATTTTCACAAATTAATCTATACATTGTTATTCAGTTGAGTATTCCCGGCAGCTGGAAGAGAAGGAAGCTCTTGTTTCCCAGCTGACCAGAGGAAAACAGGCCTTCACTCAGCAGATTGAGGAGTTTAAGAGACATGTTGAGGAAGAAGTCAAGGTAAACAAGTTTACATGCCTTGTTATCAGATATCAACAGGGGTATATTCTCTTTTTCAAATGTAGTCATTCATAATATGTAACATAATACAATGGTAAGATCTAAAAGATCAAAGCTCAAAAAACTATTCCCACAGCAGAGACTTTCAGGCACACTGCTATTATTGCTAAGGGAACCTTTTATGAATTCTTTGCCAGATAATGAAAAGAAAAATCAGCATTACGTGATGCTGACGAGCAAATGTGTTAGGTGCAGAAGAAGTCTTGAGGATTCGCAACTGAATGGCCACATAAAAATGATTAATCTTTAAAAAAGAATTTATTTACTCTTTATTTTCCACTTCATAGGTATGAAAAACTAATGTTTTGTCATTTTCAACAGGCCAAGAATGCCTTGGCCCATGCAGTTCAGTCTGCCCGCCATGACTGTGATCTGCTCAGAGAGCAGTTTGAGGAGGAGCAGGAGGCCAAAGCTGAGCTACAGAGAGGAATGTCCAAGGCCAACAGTGAGGTGGCTCAGTGGAGAACCAAATATGAGACTGATGCTATCCAGCGCACTGAGGAGCTGGAGGAGGCCAAGTATATAATCCTTTCTACTTTCTCAATTAATTAAACACATTTTTTACATACAATATTCTGTACTACATTTAGTATGCAAGCAAGAATAAATCCTTTGTTGCTCACAAAAGGAAAAAGCTTGCCCAGCGCTTGCAGGATGCTGAGGAATCCATTGAGGCTGTCAACTCCAAGTGCGCCTCTTTGGAGAAGACCAAGCAGAGGCTGCAGGGTGAGGTGGAGGACCTCATGATTGATGTTGAGAGAGCCAATGCTCTGGCTGCCAACCTTGACAAGAAGCAGAGGAACTTTGATAAGGTAAATAGAAGAGATTACAAAGAAAAGAAAAGCAGAATTCTCAAATAAAGAATGTAACCTTTCATTCGTCCATACAATTCTAGGTCCTTGCAGAATGGAAACAGAAGTATGAGGAGGGCCAGGCAGAGCTGGAGGGAGCTCAGAAGGAGGCTCGTTCTCTCAGCACTGAACTGTTCAAGATGAAGAACTCTTATGAGGAGACTCTGGATCATCTGGAGACCATGAAGAGAGAGAACAAGAACCTGCAGCGTATGTGAAATGTAATTTTGTACGGAAAAAGCACTGATAATATGCACTTAAAAATGTAATTTGTTCTGTTTTGCATTGTGCTTCTGTAGAGGAGATCTCAGACCTGACTGAACAGATTGGAGAGACTGGAAAGACTATCCATGAACTGGAGAAATCCAAGAAGACTGTAGAGACTGAGAAGTCGGAAATTCAGTCAGCACTTGAGGAAGCTGAGGTACAGCAATATCAGAAAATTACAGGGAGTCATTAAAAAACATCCTGTTGTCAGTCAGTTCTAAGGTTGGGCTAATCAAACTTGTATCATGACGATGATAAAAGATGTTGAATGTTACATGATTGTTTTCCCTGGAACAGATCTTTAAAATTAGTTGGGTCTGGCACATGGATATGCCCCTAAAAACAATGTCCTGATATGTATGAATGATTACTTAATAAGAAACATTATGAAAAAGGATGTTGGAAAAAGGGGTCTGATAGCATTTTAGCTATCAGATAGCAAAGATATCTTGTGTTATTGACTTTCATAATTATTAAAATTACACCAAGGGCACACTGGAGCATGAAGAGGCCAAGATTCTCCGTGTTCAACTTGAGCTCAACCAGATCAAAGGTGAGATTGACAGGAAGCTGGCAGAGAAGGATGAGGAGATGGAGCAGATCAAGAGGAACAGCCAGAGGGTGATTGACTCCATGCAGAGCACTCTTGATTCTGAGGTCAGGAGCAGGAATGATGCCCTGAGAGTCAAGAAGAAGATGGAGGGAGACCTGAATGAGATGGAGATTCAGCTGAGCCATGCCAACAGGCAGGCTGCTGAGTCTCAGAAACAACTGAGGAATGTCCAGGGACAACTCAAGGTGATGTTTGCAATATTATTTTATATTAAAGGCATGAAAAAAGGAGTGCAGATGGTTCAATGTTTTGTTCTTTTTCTCTGTGAAATGTCAGGATGCCCAGCTGCACCTTGATGATGCTCTCAGAGGACAGGAAGACATGAAGGAGCAGGTTGCCATGGTGGAGCGCAGAAATGGCCTGATGTTGGCTGAGATCGAGGAGCTGAGAGCAGCTCTGGAGCAGACAGAGAGAGGACGCAAAGTAGCTGAGCAGGAGTTGGTTGATGCTAGTGAGCGCGTTGGACTGCTTCACTCTCAGGTGTGTTTTCATTAATTCACAATAATTTTATCTAATCAAAGATGTGAGACACATACCAATTAACACTGTCTAATCTTGGCCAATATTCAGAACACCAGTCTTATGAACACCAAGAAGAAGCTGGAGTCTGACCTCGTCCAGGTTCAAGGTGAAGTGGATGATGCTGTTCAGGAAGCAAGAAATGCTGAGGAGAAAGCCAAGAAGGCTATTACTGATGTGAGTTAACACCTACAAGAACCATTCTGCTTGTACATGTTCAATGAGTGGTGATATTTTCTGAACAAACTGCAATTAGAGACTTTTTATCATTTAAGGCTGCCATGATGGCTGAGGAGCTGAAGAAGGAGCAGGACACGAGTGCTCACCTGGAGAGGATGAAGAAGAACCTGGAGGTCACAGTCAAGGACCTCCAGCACCGTCTGGATGAGGCTGAGAACCTCGCCATGAAGGGTGGCAAGAAGCAGCTCCAGAAACTGGAGTCCAGGGTATGAACTGTAGATAAAATTCATAATAGGTCGTTTTTTGGAGGCACATCACTTTTATTATGCCTTTTGTTATTCAAACTAAAATCTTTGCGTCGAAGACTGATATATTATTTATCATCACATTACAGGTACGTGAGCTGGAGAGTGAAGTTGAAGCTGAGCAGAGACGTGGAGCTGATGCTGTAAAAGGAGTTCGCAAATATGAGAGGAGAGTGAAGGAGCTGACATACCAGGTAAGCCATACTGCAAAAGTCCCCTAACCTCTGATTCATTCTTTACTCTTCTTCACATACTGTATAATCTTGTATCTGTACAGACTGAAGAGGACAAGAAGAATGTGAACAGACTTCAGGATCTGGTGGACAAGCTGCAGCTTAAAGTGAAGGCTTACAAGAGACAGGCTGAGGAGGCTGTAAGTCAAATACATAATGTGGCACATCATTGACAGCTGATTTAATAATAACATCACTATTTACTGTAACTACGCCAACATACCTCTAAACACTTAACAGGAGGAGCAGGCCAACACTCACATGTCCAGACTCAGGAAGGTTCAGCATGAGCTTGAGGAAGCTCAGGAACGCGCTGACATTGCTGAGTCCCAGGTCAACAAACTGAGAGCCAAGAGCCGTGACGCTGGAAAGGTATGTTTGTTTTTAAAATAATTTGATGCTTTGAACTTACATGGATGAGAGTTTGAATCAATATCACATCTTAAATGATACCCAGATAATAATAATTGATTTTCATCTCTCTTTCTTTAGTCTGATTCTGCTGAGTAAGTGTCATCATCCTTTAGGGCTTTCAACAGAGTTCATAAAATATGAACCATGGTTGGGGTTTCTTAACAATAAAGACAATACCTTTCATCATTATCCTGAATCCTGTCACTTCTTTTCTTTGATAAGTTATTCGGTTGACCAGAGAAACCAGTCCAAAGCTAAGTAATAGTAATAACAACAATAATAATAATAATAATAATGCATTTCATTTGAGGGCGACTTTCAAAGCACTTAAGGACACTGCACATAACAACAACAGTACAACAAAAAACAGGAGACAATTAAGTGCAAATGAGGATAAAAATAAATAAGAAGATGTAATTACATGGTGCCAGGAGCTTGGTACAGAATTCAGACTCCACAGTCCTCACCATACAGGAAGTCAACCAGGCCGGGTTAGGCAGTGTTGAGCTTCCGGGGTGGGAATAGTGCAATAGAGTGGAATAGAGAATAGGCAAGAGTGTGATAATATGATTAGTCTCATACAGAGAAAGCCACTCGGAATAAGTGTGTTTTCAGGCGAGATTTAAAAGTGGAGACAGTGTCAGAAGTGCGAAGGTCCGACGGGAGAGAGTACCAGAGGCTAGGGGCAGATCGGCTTAAAGCTTTTGACCCCATGGTGGTTAGATTGGCAGATGGGGTAAAGAGCTGTATGGTAGAAGAGGATCAGAGAGTGCGGGAGGGTGTGTGGATATGGATCAGTTCAGCGAGATATTATGGTGCCAGGTTATGAAGGATCTTGAAAGTGAGGAGTAGAATCTTGAAATCAATGCAGGATTTGATAGGGAGCCAATGGAGTTGTTGCAGGGCTGGAGTGATGTGTTCAGCAAAGGGAGTTCTGACAATGATACGGGCAGCTGGACCAGTTGGAGTTTATGGAGGGATTTCCGAGGAAGACCATGGAGGAGAGAATTACAGTAGTCCAGACGAGATGTAATCAGGGTGTTTACGAGAATAGCAGTGCAGGTTGGTATGATTGAGGGACGGAGGCGGTTGATGTTGTGTAGATGGAAGTATGCAGACCGGGTTACATTATTGATGTGGACTTCGAAGGTTAAGGTGCTCCTTACCTGGGGTAATGGTAGGACAATGGAATTGTCGATGGACATGGAGAAGGGGTTGTGCTTTGCTAGGGTGGATCTGGTGCCAACAAGGAGGATCTCGGTTTTGTCACTGTTCAGTTTAAGGAAGTTGAGTGGAAACCATGATTTAATATCCAGTAGGCAGTTGGATAGAGCTGTGGGTGGTAAAGTGGATGTCGGCTCAGTGGAGATATAAAGCTGGGTGTCGTCAGCATAGCAGTGGAATTGAAAATGAAATTTCATGAGAATGTGTCCAAGTGGCAGAAGGTAAATAGTCAACAGGAGGGGCCAAGGACAGAGCCTTGGGGAATACCGCTGGAGACTGGAGAGGAGCCAGATCTTAGGTTCTTGAGTTGGACAAATTGTGTGCGACCAGTGTGATAGGATTTCAGCCAAGCCAGAAGGATGTCAGTGATTCCAATGGAGGCCAGCCTGTCCAGGAGGATGTCATGAGAGACAGTGTCGAAGGCTGCGCTGAGGTCGAGGAGAACCAGGATGGAGACTAAACCAGAGTCAGATGCCATCAAAAGGTAATTTGTGATTTTCACAAGGGCTGTCTCAGTGCTAAGAAGGGCGCAAAAGCCAGACTGAAATTGTTCAAAAAGGTTGTAGCGAGACAGATGAGTGTTTAGTTGAGCTGCAACAATTCTTTTGAGTTATTTGGAGATAACTGGCAAGTTTGAGATGGGACGAGAGTTGTTCAAATCATTCGAGTCTGCACCAGGTTTTTGAGAGTTGGAGTAATTGCAGCAGTCTTTAGTGATGATGGAACAACACCAGAAGTCAGTGAGGAATGAATGATGTCAGTTATGAGAAAGGACAAGGCAGGCATGCAGCTTTTTACCAGATAGGTGGGCAGGAGGTCTAACTGGCAGGTGGATGATTTGGATTTAAAGATGAGTCCGGTTATTTCGGAGACAGCTGGCAGATTGAAGTTGGCAAGTGGGGAGCTGATGGAAAATGTGGGCAGAGGGTGCAGAGAGGGTGTAGAGTTATTTGAAGCAGTCAATGTCTGGTGGATGTTTTCAATTTTGGCATTGATGGGAGTCATGAAGTTATCACACTGTGAAACTGTGAGTAGGTGAGGTGGTAGAGCATCAGGTGGTTTCGGGATATTGTTGATGATTGAGAACAGGGCTCTAGTGTTCCCATCCGCTGTCCTGATTTAGGTTGAGCAGTATGTGGTTTTGGCTAGAGAAATAGCATCTTTGTATCGGAGTATGGGATTATGATACATTTCTTTGTGCACTGCTAGGCCGGTTTTGACATAAAGGCATTCCAGTGCCTTTGGTTTTGAGCTGGCGTAGCGCTGGTGTAAACTAAGGAGCAGAGTGGGCAAAGGAAACAGACCTTGTTTTCAGAGGTGCAAGAGTATTAAGCAGTCGCTGAAGTCAGAGATTATAGTAGGTTACCAGTTCATCTGTGGTAGATAAGTTGTCTCTGCTGAGAAAAATCATCAATTTCCCAAGAGAGGGCTTATAAGTCAATATCTTTGATGTTTCGAAAAAAGAAAGAGCGAGGCATGCTAGTCCTGGATAATACTGGATAAGCAGAGCAATTAGCTTTGTAATGTCAGATTATTTGCAGCACGGTACTGCTCAATAAGTGCAAACCATTTTCAATTTGGCAAAAGAATAATACTACAGGGGTTTTTAGTAATTAACATGGTCATTTTTTAAAATACGCTTTGCTTTAAAAACATTTGGCGCTTTTAAAAAGCTTAATTCTTCCATTGTTCGCATGGTTCATGAAACACTGGTTGCGACAGTACTGGCAGTAAAATGCTTACAAACCAGCCCCAAGCTACACAGAAATATAAAGAAAAATATATATCTACAGGGTATGCCAAATGTCAACTACTTCTGTTATAAACAAATACCTCTTCAGGGGATAATCAAACTGAAACGTGCTTTCAAGCTCTCTCTCATACCTCTCTTTAGCCTTCATAAAGGGACGTCTTCACACCGTGATTGGCTCATAGGGGAATGCCCCAAGCTGCAGTCTCCTCAATCTGCGCACAGGTGATCTGAATCCACTGGATTCAGGATTTTGAAATTTAGCCCAAAACACAAAAAGATAGTGAGTCTTGCACAATGGGACTGCTACAGATACAGTATCTCACTAAAGTGATTACACCCCTCACATTTCTGCAAATATTTTATTATATCTTTTCATGGGACAACACTGAAGAAATGACACTTTGATACACTGTAAAGTAGTGAGTGTACAGCTTGTATAACAGTATAAATTTGCTGTCCCCTCAAAATAACTCAACAACCATTAATGTCTAAACTGCTGGCAACAAAAGTGAGTACACCCCTTAGTAAAATGTCCAAAAAATGTTAAACTGCTGTGTGGTCTTGGCCACAGTGCTGCAGCTCAGTTTCGGGGTGTTGACAATCTTCTTATTGCCTAGGCCATCTTTATGTGGAGCAACAAGTCTTTTTTTTCAGATCCTCAGAGAGTTCTTTGCCATGAGGTGCCATGTTGAACTTCCAGTGATATGACCAGTATGAGTGTGAGAGCGATTACACCAAATTTAACACACCGGCTCCCCATTCACACCTGAGACCTTGTAACACTAACGAGTCACATGACACCGGGGAGGGGAAATGGCTAATTGGGCCAAATTTAGACAATACACAATATTTACAAAAATGTGAGGGGTGTACTCACTCTTGTGATATACTGTAGGTGACCTATGATGCGTAATCCGTAAGCAGTGCCTCACATACTTTTCTGGACTTCTGGATCAATCCTCTGAGCGTTCCAGGGGAAAAGGAACACATTTCTTGTCACATGCCAGAGAAGGTGAATATAATGCCAGGGAGGCCAGGACAGTGGCCTGCGTTAGAGAATCAGGTGCATTGTTAAACTAACCCTTATGATACTTTGTAAGTTAAAATTCCTGCAGATGCAACACCCAGCAAATAAGCCTGGAACTAGCTTTTGTTTCCATTTATCTAAACTCCAGTTCTTGCCAGACACTCACGTTCAGTGTCATTTTGCTCTGTGCTGGACAGAGAGCAGCTTCCATAGGCAGTGACAGCTCCAAGACCTGTAGAACTTCAGTGTAGACAACAAATGTGTTACACATATCAGGGTGACCAAGGACAGGAGGTGAGGTCACATGGTCTTTGAGACACTGAAATGCCATGACACTCACCCGTCCACCGAAACACAGCTCCTTTCCTTTTTTAGAGTGTTAAGAGGCTCTACGATTGTTGAATAGTTAGGGATGGGTTCCTTTGCACCCAGTAGTTATGCAGTGCCTCTGTCTTTGCCGGATCTCCCCAATCTTCATCCACACTAACTACATGACCCAGGAATTTAAGTTTGGGGCATAGATGTCTTGAGAATAGATGACTGTTGCTGTGTCCCAATTCAGGGTCTGCATCCTTCGGAGGCCGCATTTGAAGGCCAATTATGTCACATCGCCGCACAAAGGCTGTCCCAATTCCAAGGCTCCTCCAAATGCACCCCACAAATGCGGCCTTCTTTCACTTCTTTTTGGAGGATGCACCGCTACTATCCTTCACGGCCTCCCATATCCCAAGATTCTTTGTGTGTCCGAAAAGAAGAAAGAATAGTTCTCAATTTAACACAGGTCCAACAAAACAGGACGGTAAATCCCCCCCAACCCCAGCCCATTCCCCCTTTCCCCAAATACCAGACTTACAGTGTTAACAGCATAAAATACAGAGTTCAAAACACTGAGTTCACATAGCCAGACATGAAGGGAAAAAAAGGAAAAAAATGACAGAGGGCAGCATCGGGGGTTTACAATTCTATACTATCGGCCTCCATATCTTCATCAAACATAAAGAAAGGCTGCAAAATATTTTTAAAAAATTCTGGTAACCCCCTGATTGTGTATCTGATCATCTCCAGCTTGATATGGTACACAGTTTCCCTAATCCAATGGCTGTATGTTGGAGGTGCTGGGTCTCTCCATTTCAATAATATCAGACTCCTAGCTAGCAGAGAACAGAAAGCCAACACAGTTCTTTCCCACATCTCAAGAGGGGAGCCCATCTGGACTACACCAAAAAGTGCAATGACTGGAGACGGCGCGAGCACTTTCCCAAAAATCTTAGAAAAGTACTCAAAGATGGCCTGCCAGAAAGTGCCAAGCTTCACACATGTCCAGAACATGTTTAACAGAGTGGCTGGATCCCGACCGCATCGATCACAAGTGGGGTCTATGTCAGCTTTGATCTTAGAAAGTCTAACTTTAGACCAGTGCAGATGATGTACAATTTTGAACTGAAAGCATATCTAAGACAAATGGAAGAAGAGAAGATTCCCCGTATTATTTTGTACTTATAAGAGTACAGTATTTCGTATATTGTGCTAATAGATCATTTTCTAAGTAGTTTACAGTCAAAAATTGAGTCTAACAGGCAAGTTGGAGGACATAAGGGAAAACATTTTGAGTTTGAGAAAAAGTATCTATAAAAATGTGTTTTGGGAATATGATATTTTTGTACCAACTGTTCAGAGGAGGCAAAATTGCTGTCAAAATACAGATTGGACAGTGAGATCATACCTCTTCTGGACCACCTATCAAAGACCTCATCTATTATTGATGGGAAAAACATATGATTTTTTGCAATTGGTGTTTTTTTGTTCCAAATGAAACTTGATATCTCATTATTTAATTTGGTTAAAAAAAAAAAGATTTAGTTAAAAAGACCGGAAGGCACTGAAATGTATATAAAAACTAAGGCAGTATTTTCATCTTTACTGCATTAATTCTTTCACCCAAAGAGAGAGGCAGGGGATCCCATCGTTCGATATCCTGATTTAAATGAGATAACAGGGGCTGATAGTTAGCAGCAAAAAGATCTTTATGTTTATCTGTAATCCATATGCCCAAGGTATTAGAATTCTTTAGGGCTAATTTTAAAGGGAAGTGAATTTAAGGATGTCTCATCATTACTAGTGCCAACAGGCATCAGCTCGCTTTTCTGATTATTGACCCTGTAGCTGGATAATTTGCCAAATTCTGTTAGCAAGACCATTAGCTTAGGAAGACTCAAAAGGGGAGCCAGTGGTTCCATTGCAACTGCAAAAAGGAGCGGTGACATGGGACATCCCTGTCATGTGCCACATTTATGCTCGAAAGAAGGGTACAGATTATTATTAGTACGAACAGCAGCCCTTGGAGATGTATATACAAGTCTGATCCACGATATGAACTTATGGCCAAATCCAAATCTCTACAGGGTGCTGAAAAGATAGCCCCACTCCACCCAGTCGAACGCCTTTTCAACATCAAGTGAGAGGACTACCTCTGGCACGCCAGGTGGACCAGGGTCTCTACACATAGCTAAACTGAAATACATACACTCTACCCAGATGCAGGGCTGCTGGAAGT
>CAEMYA010000126.1:6466464-6491887 GCA_903131615.1 Diplodus sargus
AAAAAAAAAAAAATCCTATAATCCATATTTATTTCAGAATGATTTTCATGTATTAAAAGCAGTTATGAAATAAAAAGAGCATATGTATGTGTATATATGATATAGTTCAAATTCAGCTATCACTAAAATAGAATGTTTGGTCAGTAGTTGGGACTCTCACCCTCCTGCTTTGCAGTAGGAACAGAGGAGGAACATTTCTGGTGCATGCAAACTGTGACTCAATACAACTCTCAATAAAATCAGAGAAATGTTTATATTCTCTGGAAATCAGAAGATTAAATTGCAATAACCATATAGCCTCATATATGTATTTTTTTCACCCCAAATCCAATGCCACCACCTGTAAGTCCACAGTTGTGGAGATAAATTAGACTTGCATGCAGGCCGACAAGGGAGACAGTGAGCAGTAACCAAGTAACTGTCATGTTCTTATCACAAATATTGGAATGATAGTCAAAAATATCATTAAAATGCATAGTTTTATATAAAACGGCATAACATTTTTTTGCCGGCCTATACAAGGGCCTAATTAGATTTCTTTCCATGGGGCCTAAAATCCCTGGCGGCGCCCCTGTATACGTGAATAACTCTTGTGAACTGGGGAGTAAAAGGAGTATGCTCTAGATCAGGATCACGTAATTACGAGATGAGGAAAGGTGCTTCGTTGACTGTGGTCAAGCCAGCCGTGGTTCGTGTTTGCTTGGTCAAATCAGCCGCACCTTTTTTCTAGTGCATGAGCCTACTAACATTTATGGTTATCGTAATGAAGCCGCTCTGAAGACCTGCTGGTAGTGACTGTGGGGCAGACTGCAGTCTCACAATCAGACCCATGAAACATACGAGGATAAGGATTTTGACAGAGGATTACTTAAATAGTACACAGTAGAAGTACTTCATACTAGTTACACAAATATTCTAGGAAGTACTTAGTTCAGCAGTATATGAATCTTGGACTACTTATAGAAAATACGTTTTTTATTACACATCAAAGTTGGGCGAAATATCTTTATTCTTTTTCTCTGTTAAGGATGTTGACACAGGATTACTCGACAGTAAAAGTACTTCATATTATGCATGCAAGTAGTCTAGAAAGTGCTAAGTACAGCAGTTTATGAATCTTGAACTACTTATGGAAACAATGTTTTGTGTGCTTCTCACTTCTGATTTTATCACCGCCGAAATTTCTGTTTTCAGCGAGAGGAGAATCTCCGATTTCAGAGACTCGATGTCCATCTTTGGTTTAGTTGACCTTGGCGTAGACATTACTGCTGGGGTGGCAGTAGCAGTGTGGCTCGAGGCGGTGTTGGGCCTAGTGTTCGCTGATCCAGTGTATTTAAATTTGCGCAGATTCGTCGCCATTCCCTCAATTGAAGACTTTCACCCAGCTTCGGAAATGTTTTCAGAGCAGATTGGTTGATGTATTAATGTGCAGCGCACTTAATAACGTAAGATAAAAGATTTAAAAAAAAGAAGTTTGGAAGGTCTTACTAAATCGCCAGCTCAACAGCGCCCCCTAGACCGTCCCATTTAACGGTTGACGTGGCCTTCGAAAGGTCTCTCCGAAGGACTCGCCTTCAAAGACCGCAAATGCCGGGTCCTTCAAAGGATGCAGACCCTGAATTGGGACACAGCATATGTAATCCAGGTATAACATGCAGCAGTCTCCAAGGTAGCTCTGGAGGACATGATTCAGCAGCCTTTGAAAGGTGGCTGGAGCACCCTTCAAAGACAAAGGCATGACCTGAAAAAGGGAACAACCCAAAAGATGTGATACACCCTGTCAGGGACTGGCTTTCATGGTCCACTTCCACCTGCAAATAACCACTGTTAAAATCTAGGGTGGTGAAAACAGTTGAGCATGCCAGTGACTCGAGGATCTCAGAAATGGCTGGCAGAGGATAGGCATCTGCAAGGTCTAAAGTCCAGCACCACTTGCAGTATAGTCTGAAACTTTTTCACTCCATGCACCCTGTAAGTGGGTGACATAGGGCCAGAAGTCTCTACTCTGCAACTATCATTTGAGAAAATATTTTAAAAAACCTATGGGAGTGTAAGCAGATGACTCTACTGCTGTACTCTCCTAGACATACTCCTAGACATAAGGAACAACAAATACAACAAATGGGTCCAAATAAGTGATCACCTTTTTCACAAACAATATTAAGATTTGATGATCGCCCAGGTTGTCTTATTACAAACATAACAGTCTCCCTGGATTAACTAAAAATGTGTTCTTTACAACAGACAAAGGCTTCTGGGTACTTCTGGGGTAAATGGTATGATCCCTCCTTACATATCTGTCATATGTGTCTCACAGAAACACATTCAATCATACAATCTCTCTCTCTCTCTCTCTCTCTCAACTCAAAAGAACTCAACATAAATGAGGAAAGTTGAGAAAACGGTTCACCCTCTTTCTGATAGTGGTTTAGTGTTTCCATGTTTATACGTGTGGATGCCACAGGAGATAAATGACATGACCCCTTGAGATTGTCCGGGGCACTTATAATGGTACTTGAATAGATGTCACCTTCTTCGTATCAAATGTAGTAACTGGAGAAGTTCATTCTGTTTATCAATTTATTTTGGTCCTGATCTCAAAGTAGTTGCCAACTATTTTCATGTCCATTTAGGGAGTTATCCAAAAGATTTTTGTTTTTAATAGAGGAATATGCGATGTGCCAGTCTCCTGCAATGTTAAACTAGAAACATTTGGGGACATTTCCAAAACTAACATCTTTGCATTCATCTGACATGACTCAAAAACAGTAATGCAATGTAAAATCCTACTACTGTGCTCTGACTTTCATTTATAAGGTCAAATAGAGCACAACCACATCTATACATTTCATGGTAATGATATTAGTATAACCTATATGCTTGTACTAAAGATGTACTTTATTATTAAATAAACATGTGTATACAAGTACAATATCATTTAGGGGTGAACACAAATGTCCTGCAATTGAACACAAAAGGAATTTGGAAGACTTTCAAAACCAACCGCCAAAGATGTTCAAAACAAATCCCAACTTCAGCGTCGCTAAAATCAAGGATTATAATGATTGGAATCATACACAAACCACATTCTGCAATAATGTATCCTGTATTTTTTTTAACTGTAGTTACAAATAAATATGCAAACCCTGTCCTTAAACGTCACTGCCACAAATAACAAGAGGTTGAAAAGAATTCATGACCAAACCGAGCGAGAGACTGCTGCTGACCAAGCAATCCCACCCTCTATAAAAGAGACTGTTCTGAGCCACTGCATTAACTGAAGCTCCATCGCAGGTGAGTGTTTTCACTTTGACCTCAGTTTTTACTGTTCTTTATTAGTCAGTGAAGTGTTGTTAATTACTTTTGTATATTGTCCAGAATTCTATGGCAGAGTTACCTGGGTGGTAGGCTTGTCTAGACATTATTCTGAAACAATTTTCTTGATGTACTCCTATCAGTCTTAGTGAGGGCGGTTGAGTGGATGGAAGAATATTTTAATGTTTAATGATTGACTTTGACTTTAATGATTACAGTTTTAATATATTTTATAAGTCTGTAAACATTTTGCCACCTTTACCCTCATCTGTTTTCTAGTTGGCTAAACTTCCAAAGAAAAAAAAAATTGAAATTAGAAAAACAATCTGAAAAAAGTTATTGTACTCATGTCTAATCATATATTCACAGAATCTCCCAACACCACCAGAGACGCCAGCGCTCAGTTGTTTTCAGAACTAGCTGAGGTAAAAGATTTCACCATAAAAAACTTTAAATCTCCATAATCAGCTGGGCAGAAGATCAAAGCTATGTTATGTCGATATGTTAACACTATTGTGGACTTCATCTTTTCAGTCTCCACTGAAGTGCCACCATGAGCACAGACGCAGAGATGGAGGCCTATGGCCCAGCGGCCGTCTACCTAAGGAAGCCAGAGAAGGAGAGGCTTGAGGCACAAACCTTACCTTTTGATGCCAAAACCGCCTTTTTTGTGGCTGAGCCTAAGGAGATGTACCTCAAGGGTAAACTTGTAAAGAAAGAGGGTGGAAAAGCCACGGTGGAAACCGACTGTGGAAAGGTAAGTCATTCACTATTATCCTTTTTTCAACAAAACTACTTGATCGATTTCCATCTAAGACACCTTGTCTATAGGATAGGATTGCCATTTATCAAAAATTATCTTAGTAAAACATTCAGTTTACTATATGTTTCTCATTCTATTTTAGGCTCAAACTGACTCTGTGAACAACAATATGATCCTTTTGATGAACTTTTCTGTTTGTAATTATGTGTTCGTTAAATACATTATACTGTATTTGCTGTTCAGTCCATCACAGTAAAAGAGGAGGACATTCATCTCAGGAACCCTCCCAAGTATGACAAAATTGAGGACATGGCCATGATGACCCACCTCAATGAGCCTTGCGTGTTGTATAACCTCAAAGAGCGTTATGCATCATGGATGATCTACGTGAGTTTCCACACTAAGCTAATCTAATGTATATGTAAATATGTATAGAGTATGTGTATCTACATGGAAATCGAACAAAATTTAAACAAAATCACACTATGTTTATGCTTTTTACAATTTCAGACCTACTCTGGGTTGTTTTGCGTTGTCGTGAATCCCTATAAGTGGCTTCCAGTGTATGATGCTACATGTGTAGAAGCATACAGAGGCAAGAAGAGGATTGAGGCTCCACCCCACATCTTCTCCATCTCTGACAATGGCTATCAGTTCATGCTCACTGGTAAGATAAAAATATCAGTGTTGGAATCTAAACACAGAGGTAATATCTTCCATTGATATTTATTAAAAGAAAACTCATGTCAAGCTTTTATGTTTGTGTTTCAGATCGTGAGAACCAGTCTATCCTGATTACGTGAGTATAAAACACACTATCGTGCAACAACTTTATTAACTTAATGATAATGAAGCAAAATCTTGATAATATGTCTTGTGTACCCCAGTGGAGAATCCGGTGCTGGAAAGACTGTCAACACCAAGCGTGTCATCCAGTACTTTGCAACAATTGCAGCTATTGGAGCTAAGAAGACTGATGCACCACAACAGCAAAGCAAAATCAAGGTGAAATTGGTTGTGTAAGATTAAAGTGTTTGTCAGAGGAAAGTTAATTTGAATGTATAGTTCATGTAATTCAAATCTTCTCTTGAAGGGCTCTCTTGAGGACCAAATTGTTGCGGCCAACCCTCTGTTGGAGGCCTATGGTAATGCCAAGACTGTGAGGAATGACAACTCCTCTCGTTTTGTAAGTACTGTAGGAAATCTCGAGACTTTTTTCGTTCCTACATTTATAAAAAAATGATGATATTAATGATCTGGCTGTCTAGGGTAAATTCATCAGGATCCACTTTGGCACTACTGGCAAGCTGGCTTCAGCTGATATTGAAACATGTAAGTTTCAACCATGGTATTCGTCACCATCCATTTAAATTATGATCTCGGCGCTGATAAAGTTAGCAATTTAAATTTCTTCCTCTTAGATCTGCTGGAGAAGTCTCGTGTCACCTTCCAGTTGTCTGCTGAGAGGAGCTACCATATCTTCTACCAGCTGATGACTGGCCACAAGCCTGAACTCTTGGGTATGTTACTATACCAATTTTAAATAAGACCTTAAACAATATCAGAAAAAAACTCAAACAATAGAATGTAATTCTACTGTCCTCCTCTAGAGGCTCTTCTGATCACCACCAACCCCTATGACTACCCAATGATCAGTCAGGGTGAAATCACTGTGAAAAGCATCGATGATGTGGAGGAGTTCATTGCAACAGATGTAAGACAACAATTTAGTTAAAGAGATACTATACTTGGGAAAATGTTAAACATACCAATGACTTTGCTTAATTTATTCTGCAGACTGCTATTGACATCTTGGGCTTCACTGCTGAGGAGAAAATGGGCATCTACAAGCTGACTGGAGCTGTGATTCATCATGGCAGCATGAAATTCAAGCAGAAGCAGCGTGAGGAGCAGGCTGAACCAGATGGCACTGAGGGTAATTTCTAAAATAATATACTCTTATCATGTAAGCTTTCTGGTGTGTAAGATACTACACAAGCCAGTGTGAATTTATAATTCCACGAGGTAGTATTACTTCATTAACTGATTCATATAACTTCTTGTTTTCCTCTCCATCAGTGGCTGATAAAATCGCCTACCTCCTGGGCCTGAACTCAGCTGATATGCTGAAAGCTCTGTGCTACCCAAGAGTCAAGGTCGGCAATGAGATGGTGACCAAAGGTCAGACCGTCCCACAGGTAAAAAGACGGACTTTGGGTGTTTGGAAAGGGAAATGTTTACATTTCCAAATAAAAATATCACACTCATAAATCCCCACATTTGAATTCATATATTTAGGTCAACAATTCTGTCAGCGCTCTGTGCAAATCCATCTATGAGAAAATGTTCTTGTGGATGGTCGTCCGTATCAATGAGATGCTGGACACAAAGCAGGCAAGACAGTTCTTCATTGGTGTGTTGGATATCGCTGGATTCGAGATCTTTGATGTAAGTTTTAGAAAATCAACCTTTCTGAGAGATTCAAATGTTCAAACTTATTTTGGCATGAAACTAAATGTTTTTCTATAACTACAGTTCAACAGCTTGGAGCAACTCTGCATCAACTTCACCAATGAGAAACTGCAACAGTTCTTCAACCACCACATGTTTGTCCTGGAGCAAGAGGAGTACAAGAAGGAAGGTATTATTTGGGAGTTCATTGACTTCGGTATGGACTTGGCTGCCTGCATTGAGCTTATCGAGAAGGTAACATACCACTTTGTTAAATTAGATAGATTTCATGATTCAAGTACAAATGTTCGCTTCCTCAGTAATTTGTCTCTCTTACCATGAAATATACAGCCAATGGGCATTTTCTCCATCCTTGAAGAGGAGTGCATGTTCCCCAAGGCCTCTGACACAACTTTCAAGAACAAGCTGCATGATCAGCATCTTGGCAAGACCAAGGCCTTTGAGAAGCCAAAGCCTGGAAAGGGCAAGGCTGAAGCTCACTTCGCCCTGGTTCACTATGCTGGTACAGTGGACTACAATATCAATGGCTGGCTGGATAAGAACAAGGACCCCCTGAACGATTCAGTTGTTCAGCTTTACCAGAAATCTTCAAACAAACTGATGGTCTTGTTGTATGCAGCCATGCCTGGAGCTGAGGGTAAGAAATACAAGTGATATATAGAAACTCTGTGTACCCTGTACAGATGTTTCAACCTTCTATTTTCTACTGTTGAAGATAGTGAGCGTAGTGTCTGTGTGTTTCTTACACATCCTGGCTCTAAGACAATAGTGAATAGCGGGAAGACAGGATGGGACAGGACCAGATGCTCCCCTGTAGACAAGTGTGGAAATGTGACAGTGCAAAGGTCCCCATGACCAGGAGCCTTGATCAGCACTGAGGTGGGCATCAGAGATAAGTTACAGGAAGGGGCCCACACCAGAGGTTCGGAGCTGACTCAACTAAACATTGTCATCTAAGTTTAGAGAGACCATCTTGTCTACTTAAGCTGACATCAGCAAAGTTAAGTAACACACACAAGAGTTATTTCATAGGGAGTGTGAGGCAGACCCATCCTTCTTTCTCCCATTGGACAGATGAACCTTTAATCCACCAAAGTGACCAATTAGGAGAAGTAGGCGGGTATGGAAAATAGACTCTAAAAAGAGGCCCACACACCAAAGAAAAAGGGGTGGCAATTGGTAGATTTTATAAGATCAAAGGCTCGATAAGATTTCTGATAGGGCAGAGGGCAAAGAATTTTGGCATTGCTTTTGCCATAGATTTGAGAATACCAGAAAGCGGCCGCTTCTGGTTAGGACGCGGGCTTGAGATCTGTTTCAATAAAGATTGCTGTATCATTCCACCTAGCCTTGCCTCCGCAGAATTCTTTTATCATCAAACTACATGTCGACCCCTTTGATGAAGACAGCCCAGAGACGACATGAGCATGGTTGCCATCTCTTTTCATAGCTGATTAATGAAAAGTGGAGTCTGGAAAGCTACAAGCAGTGCAGCGACTTTGTAGTGAAAAAACAGTGTTTCTGTTTCAATTGAGTTTGACCGACTAAGAAATTTGTAACTTCTCTGTGGTAATATATTCATTTAAGTAAATTAAAAAAATTAAATCCACATTTAAGCTGCTTGTTGAAATTTAAATGGAAAGATACACCTTCAACATAGAACAAAACTTAAACCACTCACTGCAGTGTATAATTGTTATTAATATTTGGTACCATTAATTAAAATGTCATGTTTTGCAAAATAGAGGCTTCGGGTGGTGGCAAGAAGGGTGGCAAGAAGAAGGGTGGTTCCTTCCAGACTGTTTCTGCTCTTTTCAGGGTATGTATTGTTTCATATTTTTGGACAACAATCAACAATCTCATCTTAAAATATTGATGAGCTATTATTTTGTGATGCTCATCCACAGGAGAACTTGGGCAAGCTGATGACCAACTTGAGGAGCACTCACCCTCACTTTGTCCGCTGTCTGATTCCCAATGAATCAAAGACGCCAGGTAAGAAGCACATAACCCAGATTTGTGCACTGTGTGTGACATGGTCATGCAAAGAAATGTTTTGATACAATGAGTTTGCAATGTGCAGGTCTTATGGAGAACTTCTTGGTCATCCACCAGCTGAGGTGTAATGGTGTGCTGGAGGGCATCAGAATCTGCAGAAAGGGCTTCCCCAGCAGAATCCTCTACGGTGACTTCAAGCAGAGGTGACTGCAGTTTTCGTTATAGGCAAATCAAGTTCATTTATGTAGAGGTATTAGGATGATAAACACCAAGAAGAAGTGGGAGGAAGATTAAAGGAACAACATAATTTTCTCTTGTAGATACAAAGTATTGAATGCCAGTGTCATCCCTGAGGGACAGTTCATTGACAACAAGAAAGCTTCAGAGAAGCTGCTGGGCTCCATTGATGTGGACCACACTCAGTACAAGTTTGGACACACAAAGGTTCATCTTCAATGACAGTACTAACACATTTACTTGTGTGGTTGTCCTATTATATCCATATGCACTGACTACTAATTTCCCTCACTTGACAACATAGGTGTTCTTCAAAGCTGGTCTGCTGGGTACCCTGGAGGAGATGAGAGATGAGAAACTGGCTACTCTAGTGACAATGACTCAGGCTCTCTGCAGAGGATATCTCATGAGGAAGGAGTTTGTTAAGATGATGGAGAGGAGGTAGGATTCTTTTACTGTACCCTAAACTGTACTGTCCTATTATGTAGTTGATATATATTTTTTAAATTGTTAGACTTAGAAGTTCTATAAAATAGTGTTTCGGAAGAAATGACACTTTCTACATCTATCTAATTTTCCAGGGAAGCTATCTACTCTGTCCAGTACAACATCCGTTCATTCATGAATGTTAAGAACTGGCCATGGATGAATCTCTACTTCAAGATCAAACCTCTCCTGAAGAGTGCAGAGACTGAGAAGGAGCTGCAGCAGATGAAGGAGAACTATGATAAGATGAAAACAGACCTGGCTACTGCTCTGGCCAAGAAGAAGGAACTGGAGGAGAAGATGGTTTCCCTGCTGCAGGAGAAGAATGACCTGCAACTCCAAGTGGCTTCAGTAAGTAGGAAACAAAAGGCAGTATAATTGTATTACATTTACGCTTCACTAATTGTGCCATGTGGCTTAAATTTATACAGATATCTAGGTGAGATAAGAAGAGGCCAAACACTTACACTGACTTCTAATACCAGAGAATGTATAAATCTTTTCAAACTTTTAAATGTATCATATGTTCATTGTGAACAATAGGAAGTGGATAACCTCTCTGATGCTGAGGAAAGATGTGAAGGGCTCATCAAGAGCAAGATCCAACTCGAGGCCAAACTCAAAGAGACAACCG
The DNA here is from genome assembly GCA_903131615.1 of Diplodus sargus. Lineage (NCBI taxonomy): Eukaryota > Metazoa > Chordata > Actinopteri > Spariformes > Sparidae > Diplodus > Diplodus sargus. Next base: position 6,476,370 of record CAEMYA010000126.1, read on the forward strand.
AAAGACTGGAGGATGAAGAGGAAATCAATGCTGAGCTTACTGCCAAGAAGAGGAAGCTGGAGGACGAATGCTCTGAGCTGAAGAAAGACATTGATGACCTGGAGCTCACTTTGGCTAAAGTGGAGAAGGAGAAACATGCCACAGAAAACAAGGTTTGGATTATTTTAACCCACATTCATTTAAACACAGACCATATCAATATAATTTGATGGAAACAATGCACTGATCATCATTTTAGGTGAAAAACCTGACAGAGGAGATGGCATCTCAAGATGAGACTATTGCCAAGTTAACCAAGGAGAAGAAAGCCCTCCAAGAGAGCCACCAGCAAACACTTGATGATCTTCAAGCAGAGGAAGACAAAGTCAACACTCTGACCAAAGCCAAGACAAAGCTGGAACAGCAAGTGGACGATGTAAGAAAACAATTGTTTCGATAGTGTGTTTCTATTGTTAAGTAACTAGTTCTTTAATTGCCATTCCATGATACATATTCAAAATAATGTACAATGTATGTCATGTTTCTTTGTATTGACACACACACTGTCATTTAAATAACTCAAATCATTATCATTAACTGTCATGCGACAGCTTGAAGGATCACTGGAGCAAGAGAAGAAGCTTCGCATGGACCTTGAGAGAGCCAAGAGGAAGCTTGAAGGAGATCTGAAACTGGCCCAGGAATCCATAATGGATCTGGAGAATGACAAACAGCAATCTGATGAGAAAATCAAGAAGTAAAGTGTTCGATTTAGTTTACTGATACTCTTTTCAGCATCTCAAACATAGCATTCCAACCACAATACAAACTGTGACAGTGAAAGCTTTCTTTTTATCCTCATCAAGGAAAGATTTTGAAATCAGCCAGTTCCTCAGCAAGATTGAGGATGAACAGTCTCTCAGTGCTCAGCTTCAGAAGAAGATCAAGGAGCTCCAGGTGACATATTCAACATGCATACAGTATGACATGCATGCAAAAAGACTTAGTCATTCCAAAACAACACAATATATTCAAGTTAATAACCTTCTTTCATCAAATCTAGGCTCGTATTGAGGAGCTGGAGGAAGAGATTGAGGCTGAGAGGGCTGCGCGGGCTAAGGTTGAGAAGCAGAGGGCTGACCTCTCCAGGGAGCTTGAGGAGATCAGTGAGAGGCTCGAGGAGGCTGGTGGAGCAACAGCTGCTCAGATTGAGATGAACAAGAAGCGTGAAGCTGAGTTCCAGAAGCTGCGCCGTGATCTTGAAGAGTCAACCCTGCAACATGAAGCAACCGCATCAGCTCTCCGCAAGAAGCAGGCAGACAGTGTTGCAGAGCTGGGAGAGCAGATCGACAACCTCCAGCGTGTCAAGCAGAAGCTGGAGAAGGAGAAGAGCGAGTACAAGATGGAGATTGATGACCTCTCCAGCAACATGGAGGCTGTTGCTAAAGCTAAGGTGAGCCATTTGTTTGTAAGTGAAGGATCTATCTCTCAGTCCATAGGTTTGAATTGCTTAAAAGTTTCAAGAATAGCATATTTATTTTTGATTTACAGGGCAACTTGGAAAAAATGTGCAGAACTCTTGAGGACCAGTTGAGTGAGCTCAAATCCAAAAATGATGAGAATGTTCGCCAGCTGAACGACATTAATGGACAAAAAGCAAGACTGCAGACAGAGAATGGTGAGACACCCAGCCTTTTGTGAGTGAATGTACTCTGTGGGTGGGTTCATCATTTTCACAAACAAATCTCTACATTGTTATTCAGGTGAGTATTCCCGGCAGCTGGAAGAGAAGGAAGCTCTTGTTTCCCAGCTGACCAGAGGAAAACAGGCCTTCACTCAGCAGATTGAGGAGTTTAAGAGACACATTGAGGAGGAAGTCAAGGTAAACAAGTTTACATGCCTTGTTATCAGATATCAACAGGGGGTATATTCTCTTTTTCAAATGTAGTCATTCAAAATATGTAACATAATACAATTATAAGATCTAAAAGATCAAAGTTCAAAAAACTATTCCCACAGCAGAGACTTTGAGGCACACTGCTATTATTGCTAAGTGAACCTTTTATGAATTCCATATTTAGCAAATGTGTTAGATGCAGAAGTAGTCTTGAGGATTCACAACTGAATGGCTGCATCAAAATGATTGAACTTTAAAAGCATGTATTTACGATTTATTTTCCACTTCATAGGTATGATACTAATGTTTTGTCATCTTCAACAGGCCAAGAATGCCCTGGCCCATGCAGTTCAGTCTGCCCGCCATGACTGTGATCTGCTCAGAGAGCAGTTTGAGGAGGAGCAGGAGGCCAAAGCTGAGCTACAGAGAGGAATGTCCAAGGCCAACAGTGAGGTGGCTCAGTGGAGAACCAAATATGAGACTGATGCTATCCAGCGCACTGAGGAGCTGGAGGAGTCCAAGTATACAATCCTGTCTACTTTTTCAAAGATTAATCCGTTTTTGCTATCTTTGTTCACTCAAGCTGAAATAATTCCTCTTCACTACAGGAAAAAGCTTGCCCAGCGCTTGCAGGATGCTGAGGAATCCATTGAGGCTGTAAACTCCAAGTGTGCCTCTTTGGAGAAGACCAAGCAGAGGCTGCTGGGTGAGGTGGAGGATCTCATGATTGACGTTGAGAGAGCCAATTCTCTGGCTGCCAACCTTGACAAGAAGCAGAGGAACTTTGATAAGGTAAATGTTTAAACTTGAAATTGACACCAGTTTTGTAGTAAGAAACAAGCACCTTAATTAATGAATAGTCATTGAATTAATATATTTTGACCAATACAATTCCAGGTCCTTGCAGAATGGAAACAGAAGTATGAGGAGGGCCAGGCAGAGCTGGAGGGAGCTCAGAAGGAGGCTCGTTCTCTCAGCACTGAACTGTTCAAGATGAAGAACTCTTATGAGGAGGCTCTGGATCACCTGGAGACCATGAAGAGAGAGAACAAGAACCTGCAGCGTATGCCAATCTTACTGTATTTAATGTAACAATCATAGTAATTACAATGGTTCTTAGACCTCTACTATTGTAGTCTGTGAGAATTATTTGGTTGTAAAAGCAGTGACACATTTTCCAGATGTAATCTGCACATACAATTCTGACTATATTTGACTTTGGTTGTTCTACAGAGGAGATTTCAGACCTGACTGAACAGCTTGGTGAGACTGGAAAGAGTATCCATGAGTTGGAGAAAGCCAAGAAGACTGTAGAGACTGAGAAGTCTGAAATTCAGTCAGCACTGGAGGAAGCTGAGGTAAAATCTTGATGACATTATTGAACCACTATGATAAAATACATGGTTAAAATGTATCTATGTATTCATTTTGAATTTATGACTACTAAAAATACATTTTGTTGTGTTTTTGACTTTTTAAGGGCACACTGGAGCATGAGGAGGCCAAAATTCTTCGTGTCCAGCTTGAGCTCAACCAGATCAAAGGTGAGGTTGATAGGAAGCTGGCAGAGAAGGATGAGGAGATGGAGCAGATCAAGAGGAACAGCCAGAGGGTGATTGACTCCATGCAGACCACTCTTGACTCTGAGATCAGGAGCAGAAATGATGCCCTGAGAGTCAAGAAGAAGATGGAGGGAGACCTGAATGAGATGGAGATTCAGCTGAGCCATGCCAACAGGCAGGCTGCTGAGTCTCAGAAACAACTGAGAAATGTCCAGGGACAGCTCAAGGTGAAGTTTACAATATTATTTAATATTAAAGGCATGAAAAAAAGGAGTGCAGATGGTTCAATGTTTTGTTCTTTTTCTCTTGCTGTAAGGATGCCCAACTGCACCTTGATGATGCTCTCAGAGGACAGGAAGACATGAAGGAGCAGGTTGCCATGGTGGAGCGCAGAAATGGCCTGATGGTGGCTGAGATCGAGGAGCTGAGAGTCGCTCTGGACCAGACAGAGAGAGGACGCAAAGTGGCTGAGCAGGAGTTGGTTGATGCTAGTGAGCGTGTTGGACTGCTTCACTCTCAGGTGTGTTTTCGTTAATTCACAAGAATTTTATCTAATCAAAGATGTGAGACACATACGAATTAACACTGTATATTCTTGGTCAAATTCAGAACACCAGTCTTATTAACACCAAGAAGAAGCTGGAGTCTGACCTCACCCAGGTTCAAGGTGAAGTGGATGATGCTGTTCAGGAATCAAGAAATGCTGAGGAGAAAGCCAAGAAGGCTATTACTGACGTGAGTCATGTTTTTATGCAAATACTTCTTCGAGAAATATTTGTTTACACTTCATTAATTATTAATAATAATTATTATAATTAATATCAAGACTAAAAATCATATTTCTCAACTGTGCATCATTTCAGGCTGCCATGATGGCTGAGGAGCTGAAGAAGGAGCAGGACACCAGTTCTCACCTGGAGAGGATGAAGAAGAACCTGGAGGTCACAGTCAAGGACCTCCAGCACCGTCTGGATGAGGCTGAGAACCTCGCCATGAAGGGTGGCAAGAAGCAGCTCCAGAAACTGGAGTCCAGGGTATGAACTGTGTATAAAAAATAATAATAGGTCGTTTTTGGAGGCACATCACTTTTATTATGCCTTTAATTATTTCAACTAAAATCATTGCGTGGAAGACTGATATATTATTTATCATCACATTACAGGTACGTGAGCTGGAGAGTGAAGTTGAGGCCGAGCAGAGACGTGGAGCTGATGCTGTAAAAGGAGTTCGTAAATATGAGAGGAGAGTGAAGGAGCTGACATATCAGGTAAGCCGTACTGAAAAACTCCCCTATCCTCTAATTCATCCTCTAGTCTTCTTCACATACTGTATAATCTTGTATCTGTACAGACTGAGGAGGACAAGAAGAATGTGAACAGACTTCAGGATCTTGTGGACAAGCTGCAGCTTAAAGTGAAGGCTTACAAGAGACAGGCTGAGGAGGCTGTAAGTCAAATACATAAAGTGGCACATCATTGACAGCTGATAATAACTAATAATAACATCACTATTAACTGTCTTGTAACTATGCCAACATTCCTCTAAACACTTAACAGGAGGAGCAGGCCAACACCCACATGTCCAGGCTCAGGAAGGTTCAGCATGAGTTTGAGGAAGCTCAGGAGCGCGCTGACATTGCCGAGTCCCAGGTCAACAAGCTGAGAGTCAAGAGCCGTGATGCTGGAAAGGTATGTTTGTTATCAAAATAATTTGATGCTGTGAAATTTCACTGATGACAGTGTGAATCAATATCACATCTTAAATGATACCCAAATAATAATAATAGATTTTCATCCCTCTTTTTTTAGTCTGATTCTGCTGAGTAAGTGTCATCATCCTTTAGGCCTTTCAACAGAGTTCATAAAATATGAACCATGGTTGGGGTTTCTTAACAATAAAGACGATACCTTTCATCATTATCCTGAATCCTGTCACTTCCTTTCTTTAATAATTTATTTGGTTGACCAGAGAAATCAGTCCAAAGCTAAGTAGAGCAATTAGCCTTGTAATGTCATATGGTAGAGTATTTGCAGCACGGTACTGATCCACAAGCAAGCAAACAAGCAATTTTCAATGTAGTAAAAGAATAATACTTTCAGGGTTTTTAGTAATTATTATAATTTTTAAAAATACGTTTTGCTTTAAAAACATTTGGCACTTTTTAAAAAGCACGGTTCTGCCAGTGGTGGCATGGTTTGGGAAACATTGGTGAGGTTGTGGCAGTACTAGCAGTAAAATGCTTACAAACCAGCCCCCAACCCACATAAAAATATAAACAAAAATATGTATATCTACAGCAAATGCCAAGTGTCAGTTACTTTTTAAATAAACAAATACCTCTTCAGGGGATAAACAAAAATGCCTCTAAAGGAAATAATCAAACAGAAATGTGCTTTTACAAGCTCTCAAGTCCCCAATGACATAAAATGTGAAAACTAAAATATGCAGTCTGCAGTGTGTCATGGACAGTTTCAGAATGAGAGTGAGTCCAACCTGGGTGCCATTCACTACCTCTCTTTAGCCTTCACAAGGGTTTGTCGTCACACCGTGATTGGCTGGGAGGGGAATGGCCCAAGCTGCTTCATTAATTAGAAGTCAGTCTCCTCACCCTGCGTACAAGTGATCTGAATCCACTGCAATCAGTCTAGAGGATTTTGAAATTTAGCCCAAAACACAAAAAGATGCACAATGGGACTGCTACAGGTAGGTCACCTCAGTCAGGATGTTTGGTTAACCAGAGTCTGCTTCACCAGATGATGAGTCATCCATAAGCAGTGCCTCACATACTTTTCTGGACTTCTGGATATTACAATACCTTGTGCTTTGGCTGATGTGATGAAGAAATTTCCCCGTTTGCCAGACAAATAAAGGAAATTCTGATTCTGATTCTGATTCTGATTCTGGATCAGCTTTCCAGATATCCTCATCTTGTCACATGCCAGGGAAGGTCAATAACAATGCTAGGGAAGCCAGAAATGTGGCCTGCGTAAGAGAATCAGGTGCATTGTTAAACTTACCCTCATGATACTTCGTGAGCAAAAATCCAGCACCCAGCGAATAAGCCTGAAGCTTGCTTTCGTGGTGTTTAAGACCTACGGCAATATAGAGTAGAGTGATGACTACTAAAGCTTTTCCCTCCAAATAATTTCTCATTCATCTAAACTCCAGCCCTTACAAGGCATTCATTTTCAGTGTCATTTTGCTCTGCGCTGGACAGTGAGCAGCTTCCATAAGCAAAAAGGAGGTGAGGTCAGATGGTCTTTGAGACACTGAAATGCCCTCTGACACTCATCTGTCCACCGAAACACAGCTCCTTTCCTTTTCAGTGCGTTAAGAGGCTCTGCAATTGTTGAAAACTTAGGGATGGCTTCCTTAGTCATGCAGCGCTTCCGTTTCTGCCGGATCTCCACGGTCTACATCCATACCAACTACATGACCCAGGAATTTAAGTTTGGTGCAGGGATGTCTTTAGAATAGATGACCATGTCATCCAGGTACACTATACAACAGTCTCCAAGGCCGCTCTGCAGCACATGAATTAGCAGCCTCAGGAATGTGGCTGGAGCGGCCTTCAATCAAAAAGGCATGACCCGAAAAAGGGAACAACCCAAAAGATGTGACCAACCCTGTCATGGGCTGACTTTCAGGGTCCATTTCTTCCTGTAAATAACCACTGTTAAAATCTAGTGTGGGCAAAACAGTTGAGCATGCCAGTGACTCAGAAATTTCAGAAATGCCTGGCAATCTCCCTCACCCTGTTCATTAATACGACAGAAATCTAACACAAAACCGGGGGAGTTACCAATTTGTTTCTAGGCATCAATACAATTGGGAAAGCCCATGTAGAAGAGGAAGGCACAATAATACCCTGTTGGAACATGTCTTCCATCTGCTCCTTAAAAATCCTCCACTTTTGAAGGGGCAGTCTATAGGGGCACCGGGACTGCACAACGAGCCTGCTGCAAGGTCTGTACAGCAACATTTGCAGTATAGTATGAACATTTTGACCTCCTTAGACTTTTGACCTCCATGCACCCTGTAAGTAGTTGACATGGGGCCATAAATGTAATCTCTGCTCCTACCATTTGAGAATTTAAAAAAGAACAATGGGGTGAAGCAAGGACAGCCAAATGCAAGTGACAGAGGAAAAGGAAGTAGATGACTACTGCTGTACTCTCCTAGACACACTCTTAAGAAAATAGACCACTAAGCAGCCTGAAAGGTCATTACCCCAAGACCAATTATTATAAAGAAAAATATGTGTAATTCCAAAATTAAAAAAACAATGCTAGAAAAGAAAAAGGCTCAAATTAAACGTTGACCTGGCATTTTGCATCTTCAAGAATCCAAAATGTCAAAGCAACAAGAAATACAACAAATGGGTCCAAATGAGTGAGCACCTTTTTACACAAACAATATTAAGATTTGTTGACCATCCAGGTTGTCTTCTTACAAACATAACAAACTCCCTGGATGAACGACAAAAGTATTCTTTACAGCAGACACACACACACACACACACACACACACACACACACACACACACATTGTTGCACCACGTACATTATGTCAAAAAATACAGTGCATTCAAAAAGTTGCTGTATATCCATTCTTAGATCGATAAAAATCTAACTTACATGATGTAATCAATATCAGCAGCAAATAAATTTAATCAGTGGTGGAAAATACTAGTGTCAGCCACTTGGACACTTTTATTATGGACACCACCTGCTCAAATAAGTATCTGTCCTAAGAGCCAACTCAAAAGAGCTCAACATAAATTAAGAAGAAAGTTGAATGGTTCACCCTCTTTCTGACATTGGTTTAGTGTTTCCATGTTATATGTGCGGATGCCACTTTGACTCAAAAAGGCGATAAATGACATGACCCCTTAAGATTGTCTAGCGCACTTATAATGGTACTTGAATAGATGTCACCTCCTTCGTATGCAGTGTAGTAACTGGAGAAGTGCATTCTATTTATTAATTTATTTTGGTCCTGATCTCAAAGGAGTTGCCAACAGTTTTCATGTCCATTTAGGGAGTTATCCAAAAGATTCCTGTTTTTAATAGAGGAATATGAGATGTGCCAGTCTCCTGTAATGGTAATCTAGAAACATTTGGGGACATTTCCAAAACTAAGGTCTTTGCATTCACCTGATATGACTCACAAACAGTAATGCAATTTAAAATCCACAAGTGCTGTGCTCTGACTTTCATTCATAAGGTCAAATAGAGCACAACCGCATCTTTACATTCCATGGTAAAGATATTAGTATAACCTCTATGTTTGTACTAAAGATGTACTTTATTATTTGATAAACATGTGTATACAACTACAACGCTCATATGAGTGTCATTTATGGGTGAACTCAAGTGTCTTGAAATTGAATACTAATGGATTTTGGAAGACTTTTGGAAAACCAACCCAGCTGTCCATTCATATGAGGAAAGATGTTCAAAACAAATCCCAACGTCAGCATCGCTTAAATCAAGGATTATAATGACTGGACTCATACAGAAACGACATTCTGCACTATGAAATGAAAAATTGAATTTGGCCATCACTGCCATGTCTGCACATGAGGGGGGAAGTGAAGCAACATTTGAAGCAGCAAGCCTGTAACTTACAAGAAAGCTTAGAGTAGAAATGCATAAGCAACTGCTTCTTTCTCGCTAAGTAATTTGACATTCATGCTTCCATAAGCCTTATTTTGTTGACTGGAATGTTTTTTATGCTCTCACATAGTAACTTTTGCAAGTGCAATTTCAGCAACTCTTTGCTCTGTGCTGCAATTCCTATTTTGAGGAACTGAAGGGAGACTTGAGTCACAGGTAACATGGCTTACGAAAGCATTTAATCATGATTTAAATTCAAACAGACATACTGTCCACATTAAATCGAAGGTTAAAATCAAATCAAATCAAATCAATTGGTAAAACATCACAATATTTCCTGTATCTAAACTGTAGTTACAAAGAAATATGCAAACCCTGTCCTTAAATGTCACTGCCACAAATAAGCAAGAGGTTGAAAAGAATTCATGACCAAACCGAGCGAGCGACTGCTGCTGACCAGGCAATCCCACCCTCTATAAAAGAGGCAGCTCTGAGCTACTGCATTAACTGAAGCTCCATCACAGGTGAGTGTATTCACTTTGACCTCAGTTTTTACTGTTCTTTATTAGTCTGTGAAGTGTTGCTAATTGCTAATTACTTTTGCTTATTGTCAAGAACTCTATGGCAGAGTTACTTGGGTGGTAGTCTTGACTAGACATTATTCCCAAACTATTTTCTTGATATACTCCTATCACATTTAAGAAGTAGGTTCCTGCAAAAGAAAAGAAAAAAACAAAACACTTTTTTTTAGTTTGTACTTGCATCTAATACACACTACGTTTCATCACATACATACTGACTAATCATTAAGAGCAATGCTATTTATCTGCCAATGAAGGCAGTTGAGGGGATGGAAGAGTATGTTAATGTTTAATGATTGACTTTGACTTGAATGATTCAATTCATTACAGTTTTAATATATTTTATAATTCTATAAACATTTTGCCATCTTTACCTTCATCTGTTTACTACGCTTGCTGAATTTCCATAGAAAAAATGTGAAATTAGAAAAACAATCTGAAGCACATTTTTGTACTCATGTCTAATCATTCACAGGATCTCCCAACTCCACCAGAGACGCCAACGCTCAGTTGTTTTCAGAAGCAGCTGAGGTAAAAGATTTCACCATAAAAAACTTTAAATCTCCATAATCAGCTGGGCAATCAAAGCTATGTTAGGTCGATATGTTAACACTATTGTGGACTTCATCTTTTCAGTCTCCACTGAAGTGCCACCATGAGCACAGACGCAGAGATGGAGCAGTATGGCCCAGCGGCCGTCTTTCTCCGGAAGCCAGAGAGGGAGAGGCTTGAGGCACAAACCCTCCCTTTTGATGCCAAAACTGCCTTTTTTGTGGCTGAGCCTAAGGAGATGTACCTCAAGGGTAAACTTGTAAAGAAAGAGGGTGGAAAAGCCACGGTGGAAACCGACTGTGGAAAGGTAAGTCATTCACTATTTTACTTTTTTCAACTAAAGTACTCAATCGATTTCCATCTAAGACACCTTGTATATACAAGGATAGGATGTACATTTATTTAAAACAATAGTAAAACAATCAGTTAATTCTTTGTTTGAGACTGTTCTGACTCCATAAAACTTAAACTGTGAACAACAAAATGATCGCAGTGATGAACTTTTCTGTTTGAAATGATTTGTAGTTAAATACATTACACTGTATTTGCTGTTCAGTCGATCACAGTAAAAGAGGAGGACATCCATCCCAGGAACCCTCCCAAGTATGACAAAATTGAGGACATGGCCATGATGACCCACCTCAATGAGCCTTGCGTGTTGTATAACCTCAAAGAGCGTTATGCATCATGGATGATCTACGTGAGTTTCCACACTAAGCTAATCTAATGTATATGTAAATATGTATAGAATATGTGTACCTACATGGAAATCAGACAAAATCAAAATGAAATCACACTATGTTTATCCTTTTAATATTTCAGACCTACTCTGGGTTGTTTTGCGTTGTCGTGAATCCCTATAAGTGGCTTCCTGTGTATGATGCTACATGTGTAGAAGCATACAGAGGCAAGAAGAGGATTGAGGCTCCACCCCACATCTTCTCCATCTCTGACAATGGCTATCAGTTCATGCTCACTGGTAAGATAAAAAATATCTGTTGGAATCTAAACCGGAGGTAATATCTTCCATTGATGTTTATTAAAAGAAAAAGAAAACTCATGTCAAGCATTTGTGTTTCAGATCGTGAGAACCAGTCTATCCTGATCACGTGAGTATAAAAAACACAATAACAATAACTTTATTAACTTAATTATAATGAAGCAAAATCTTGATAATATGTCTCGTGTACCCCAGTGGAGAATCCGGTGCTGGAAAGACTGTCAACACCAAGCGTGTCATCCAGTACTTTGCAACAATTGCAGCTATTGGAGCTAAGAAGTCTGATGCACCGCAACAGCAAAGCAAAATCAAGGTAAAATTGGTTGTGTAAGATGAAAGTGTTTGTCAGAGGAAAGTTAATTTGAATGTATAGCTCATGTAATCGAAATCTTCTCTTGCAGGGCTCTCTTGAGGACCAGATTGTTGCGGCCAACCCTCTGTTGGAGGCCTATGGTAATGCCAAGACTGTGAGGAATGACAACTCCTCTCGTTTTGTAAGTGCTGTAGGAAATATCTTGAGACTTTTTTCGTCCCTACAATTTAAAAAAAAACTGATTATATTAATGATCTGGTTGTCTAGGGTAAATTTATCAGGATCCACTTTGGCACTACTGGCAAACTGGCTTCAGCTGATATTGAAACATGTAAGTTTCAACCATGGTACTTGTCAAAATCCACTTAAATTATAATCTGGGCTCCGATAAAGTTAGCAATTTAAATGTCTTCTTCTTAGATCTGCTGGAGAAGTCTCGTGTCACCTTCCAGTTGTCTGCTGAGAGGAGCTACCATATCTTCTACCAGCTGATGACTGGCCACAAGCCTGAGCTCTTGGGTATGTTACTACACTAATTTTAAATGAGACTTTAAATAATATCAGAAAAAACATCAAACAGTAATATGTACTTCTACTGTCCTCCTCTAGAGGCTCTTCTGATCACCACCAACCCCTATGACTACCCAATGATCAGTCAGGGTGAAATCACTGTGAAAAGCATCGATGATGTGGAGGAGTTCATTGCAACAGATGTAAGACAACAATTTAGTTAAAGAGATAGTATACAGGGAAAAATGTTTAACATACCAATAACTTTGCTTAATTTACTCTGCAGACTGCTATTGACATCTTGGGCTTCACTGCTGAGGAGAAAATGGGCATCTACAAGCTGACTGGAGCTGTGATACATCATGGCGGCATGAAATTCAAGCAGAAGCAGCGTGAGGAGCAGGCTGAACCAGATGGCAACGAGGGTAATTTCTAAAATAATACACTCTTATTATGTAAGCTTTCTGGTGTGTAATATACTACACAAGTCAGTGTGTATTTATAATTCCATGAGGGATGGGTCATGTTAATGACCAAACACGTAAACAAAGTATTCCTTCATTCATTTGTTCTTATAACTTTTTTTTTTCCTCTCAATCAGAGGCTGATAAAATCGCCTACCTCCTGGGCCTGAACTCCGCTGATATGCTGAAGGCTCTGTGCTACCCAAGAGTCAAGGTCGGCAATGAGATGGTGACCAAAGGTCAGACCGTCCCACAGGTAAAAAGACGGAATTTAAGTGTTTGGAAAGGGAAATGTTTACATTTCCAAATAGAAAAATCACACTCATAAATCTCCACACTTAAATTCTTATATTTAGGTCCACAATTCTGTCAGCGCTCTGTGCAAATCCATCTATGAGAAAATGTTCTTGTGGATGGTCGTCCGTATCAATGAGATGCTGGACACAAAGAAGGCAAGACAGTTCTTCATTGGAGTGCTGGATATTGCTGGATTTGAGATCTTTGATGTAAGTTTTAGAAAATCAACCTTTCTGAGAGATTCAAAAGTTCAAACCTATTTTGGCATGAAACTAAATGCTTTTCTATAACTACAGTTCAACAGCTTGGAGCAACTCTGCATCAACTTCACCAATGAGAAACTGCAACAGTTCTTCAACCACACAATGTTTGTCCTGGAGCAAGAGGAGTACAAGAAGGAAGGCATTGTTTGGGAGTTCATTGACTTCGGTATGGACTTGGCTGCCTGCATTGAGCTTATCGAGAAGGTAACATACCACTTTGTTAAACAAGTTAGATTTCTCCATTCAAGTACAAATGTTTGCTTCCTCAGGTATTTTCTTTTCTTACCATGAAATGTAAATTCTTCTCAGCCAATGGGCATCTTCTCCATCCTTGAAGAGGAGTGCATGTTCCCCAAGGCCTCTGACACAACTTTCAAGAACAAGCTGCATGATCAGCATCTTGGCAAGACCAAGGCCTTTGAGAAGCCAAAGCCTGGAAAGGGCAAGGCTGAAGCTCACTTCTCCCTGGTTCACTATGCTGGCACAGTGGACTACAATATCAATGGCTGGCTGGACAAGAACAAGGACCCCCTGAACGATTCAGTTGTTCAGCTTTACCAGAAATCTTCAAACAAATTGATGGTCTTGTTGTATGCAGCCATGCCTGGAGCTGAGGGTAAGAAATACAAGTGAGCAGAGTATATAGAAACTCTGTGTACAGATGTTTTAACCTCCTATTTTCTACTGTTGAAGATAGTGAGCGTAGTGTCTGTGTGTTTCTTACACATCCTGGGCTCTAAGACAATAGTGAATAGCGAGAAGACAGGGTGGGACAGGACCAGATGCTCCCCTGTAGACAAGTGTGGAAATGTGACAGTGCAAAGGTCCCCATGACCAGGAGCCTTGATCAGCACTGAGGTGGGCATCAGAGATAAGTTACAGGAAGGGGCCCACACCAGAGGTTCGGAGCTGACTCAACTAAACATTGTCATCTAAGTTTAGAAAGACCATCCTGTCTACTTAAGCTGACATCAGCAAAGTTAAGTAATACACACAAGAGTTACTTCATAGGGGGTGTGAGGCAGACCCATCCTTCTTTCTCCCATTGGATAGATGAACCTTTAATCCACCAAAGTGACCAATTTGGAGAAGTAGGCGGGTATGGAAATAGACTCTAAAAAGAGGCCCACACACCAGAGAAAGAGGGGTGGCAATTGATAGATTTCCTAAGATCGAAGGCTCGATAGGATTTCTGATAGGGCAGAGGGCAAAGCATTTTGGCATTGCTTTTGCCATAGATTTGAGAATACCAGAAAGCGGCCGCTTCTGGTTAGGATGCGGGCTTGAGATCTGTTTCAATGAAGATTGCTCTATCATTCCACCCAACCTTGCCTCCGCAGAATTCTTTTATCATCAAACTACACGCCGACCCCTTTGATGAAGACAGCCCAGAGACGACATGAGCATTGTTGCCAACTCTTTTCATAGCTATTGGCTGCTTAATGAAAAGTGGAGTCTGGAAAGCTACAAGCAGTGCAGTGACTTTGTAGTGAAAAAATCGGTGTGTCCGTTTCAATTGAGTTGGACCAAGTAAGAAACTGGTAACTTCTTTGTGATAATATATTCATTTAGGTAAATTTAAAAGAGTGAAATCCACATTCCAGAGACAAAAGGTTATAACAGCTACTGCTGTGTAATCCAATGCCAGTAATGAAAAAAGTATTTTGCAAAACAGAGGCTGCTGTTTGAAATTGAAATTGAAAAGTACCCGGTCAAAAAGAACAAAACTTAAACCACCTACTGCAGTCTATTATTATTGTTAATAGAGTATTGGGTACCATTGAAAAAAAAAATCATGTTTTGCAAAATAGAAGCTGCTGGTGGCGGCAAGAAGGGTGGCAAGAAGAAGGGTGGTTCCTTCCAGACTGTGTCTGCTCTTTTCAGGGTATGTATTGTTTCATATTTTTGGACAACAATCAACAATCTCATGTTAAAATATTGATGAGCTATTATTGCGTGGTGCTTATCCACAGGAGAACTTGGGCAAGCTGATGACCAACTTGAGGAGCACTCACCCTCATTTTGTCCGCTGTCTGATTCCCAATGAAACAAAGACCCCAGGTAAGAAGCGCATAACCCAGATTTGTGCACTGTGTGTGACATGGTCATGTAAAGAAATGGTTTGATACAATGAGTTTGCAATGTGCAGGTCTTATGGAGAACTTCTTGGTCATCCACCAGTTGAGGTGTAATGGTGTGCTGGAGGGCATCAGAATCTGCAGAAAGGGCTTCCCCAGCAGAATCCTCTACGGTGACTTCAAGCAGAGGTGACTGCAGTTTTCATTATAAGCAAGTCAAGTTGATTTCCGGAGAGGTATTAGGATGGTAAACACCAATAAAAAGCGAGAGGAAGATAAAAGGAACAACATAATTTTCTCTTGTAGATACAAAGTATTGAATGCCAGTGTCATCCCTGAGGGACAGTTCATTGACAACAAGAAAGCTTCAGAGAAGCTGCTGGGCTCCATTGATGTGGACCACA
>CAEMYA010000126.1:6495156-6511184 GCA_903131615.1 Diplodus sargus
TCGTTCTCTCAGCACTGAACTGTTCAAGATGAAGAACTCTTATGAGGAGGCTCTGGATCACCTGGAGACCATGAAGAGAGAGAACAAGAACCTGCAGCGTATGCCAATCTTACTGTATTTAATGTGGCAATCATAGTAATTACAATGGTTCTTAGACCTCTACTATTGTAGTCTGTGAGCAATATTTGGTTGTAAAAGCGGTGACACATTTTCCAGATGTAATCTGCACATACAATTCTGACTATATTTGACTTTGGTTGTTCTACAGAGGAGATTTCAGACCTGACTGAACAGCTTGGTGAGACTGGAAAGAGTATCCATGAGTTGGAGAAAGCCAAGAAGACTGTAGAGACTGAGAAGTCTGAAATTCAGTCAGCACTGGAGGAAGCTGAGGTAAACTCTTGACGACATTATTGAACCACTATGATAAAATACATGGTTAAAATGTATCTATGTATTCATTTTGAATTTATGACTACTAAAAATACATTTTGTTGTGTGACTTTTTAAGGGCACACTGGAGCATGAGGAGGCCAAAATTCTTCGTGTCCAGCTTGAGCTCAACCAAATCAAAGGTGAGGTTGACAGGAAGCTGGCAGAGAAGGATGAGGAGATGGAGCAGATCAAGAGGAACAGCCAGAGGGTGATTGACTCCATGCAGAGCACTCTTGATTCTGAGATCAGGAGCAGAAATGATGCCCTGAGAGTCAAGAAGAAGATGGAGGGAGACCTGAATGAGATGGAGATTCAGCTGAGCCATGCCAACAGGCAGGCTGCTGAGTCTCAGAAACAACTGAGGAATGTCCAGGGACAACTCAAGGTGAAGTTTACAATATTATTTAATATTAAAGGCATGAAAAAAGGAGTGCAAATGGTTCAACGTTTTGTTCTTTTTCTCTTGCTGTCAGGATGCCCAACTGCACCTTGATGATGCTCTCAGAGGACAGGAAGACATGAAGGAGCAGGTTGCCATGGTGGAGCGCAGAAATGGCCTGATGGTGGCTGAGATCGAGGAGCTGAGAGTCGCTCTGGACCAGACAGAGAGAGGACGCAAAGTGGCTGAGCAGGAGTTGGTTGATGCTAGTGAGCGTGTTGGACTGCTTCACTCTCAGGTATGTTTTCGTTAATTCACAAGAATTTTATCTCATCAAAGATGTGAGACACATACTAATTAACACTGTACATTCTTGGTCAAATTCAGAACACCAGTCTTATTAACACCAAGAAGAAGCTTGAGTCTGACCTCGCCCAGGTTCAAGGTGAAGTGGATGATGCTGTTCAGGAATCAAGAAATGCTGAGGAGAAAGCCAAGAAGGCTATTACTGATGTAAGTTGTGTTTTTATGCAAATACTTCTTCGAGAAATACTTGTTTACACTTCATTAATTATTAATAATAATTATTATAATTAATATCAAGACTAAAAATCATATTTCTAAACTGTGCATCATTTCAGGCTGCCATGATGGCTGAGGAGCTGAAGAAGGAGCAGGACACCAGTTCTCACCTGGAGAGGATGAAGAAGAACCTGGAGGTCACAGTCAAGGACCTCCAGCACCGTCTGGATGAGGCTGAGAACCTCGCCATGAAGGGTGGCAAGAAGCAGCTCCAGAAACTGGAGTCCAGGGTATGAACTGTGTATAAAAAATAATAATAGGTCGTTTTTGGAGGCACATCACTTTTATTATGCTTTTTATTATTTCAACTAAAATCGTTGCGTGGAAGACTGATATATTATTTATCATCCTATTATAGGTACGTGAGCTGGAGAGTGAAGTTGAGGCCGAGCAGAGACGTGGAGCTGATGCTGTTAAAGGAGTTCGTAAATATGAGAGGAGAGTGAAGGAGCTGACATACCAGGTAAGCCGTACTGAAAAGCTCCCCTAACCTCTAATTCATTCTCTAGTCTTCTTCACATACTGTTTAATCTTGTATCTGTACAGACTGAGGAGGACAAGAAGAATGTGAACAGACTTCAGGATCTTGTGGACAAGCTGCAGCTTAAAGTGAAGGCTTACAAGAGACAGGCTGAGGAGGCTGTAAGTCAAATACATAAAGTGGCATATCATTGACAGCTGATAATAAGTAATAATAACATCACTATTAACTGTCTTGTAACTATGCCAACATACCTCTAAACACTTAACAGGAGGAGCAGGCCAATACCCACATGTCCAGGCTCAGGAAGGTTCAGCATGAGTTTGAGGAAGCTCAGGAGCGCGCTGACATTGCCGAGTCCCAGGTCAACAAGCTGAGAGTCAAGAGCCGTGATGCTGGAAAGGTATGTTTGTTATCAAAATAATTTGATGCTGTGAACTTTCACTGATGACAGTGTGAATCAATATCACACGTTAAATGATACCCAAATAATAATAATAGATTTTCATCCCTCTTTTTTTAGTCTGATTCTGCTGAGTAAGTGTCATCATCCTTTAGGCCTTTCAACAGAGTTCATAAAATATGAACCATGGTTGGGGTTTCTTTACAATAAAGACGATACCTTTCATCATTATCCTGAATCCTGTCACTTCCTTTCTTTAATAATTTATTTGGTTGACCAGAGAAATCAGTCCAAATCTAAGTAGAACAATTAGCCTAGTAATGTCATATGGTAGAGCATTTGCAACACGGTACTGATCAACAAGAAAACACCGTTTTCAATATTGTAAAAGAATAATACTTTCAGGGTTGTCATTAATTATTACAGTCATTTTTTAAAATAGTTTTCCTTTAAAAACATTTGCCGCTTTTTAAAAAGCTTGGTTCTTCCATTGGTGGCCTGGTTTGTGAAACACTGGTGAGGTTGTGGCGGTACTAGCAGTAAAATGCTTACAAACCAGCCCCAATCTATAGAAAAATATGAACAAAAATATGAATATCTACAGGGAATGCCAAGTGTCAACTACTTCTGTAATAAACAAATACCTCTTCAGGGGATAATTAAAAAATGCCACTTCAGGAAATAATCAAACATAAATGTTTACAAGCTTTCAAGTCCCAATGACATGAAATGTGAAAAACTGAAATGTGCAATCTGCAGTGTGTCATGGACAGATTCAGCATGAGAGTGAGTCCAACCTGGGTGCCATTCCCCACTTCTTTTTAGCTCTCACAAAGAGGCATCATTACACCCTGATTGGCTGGGAGGGGAATTCCCCAAGCTGCTTCATTCATTAGAAGTCAGTCTCCTCATCCTGCGCACAAGTGATCTGAATCCACTGCAATCAGTCCAGAGGATTTTGAAATTTAGCCCAAAACACAAAAAGATGCACAGTGGGACTGCTACAGGTAGGTCACCTCAGTCAGAATGTTTGGTTAACCAGAGTCTGCTTCACCAGATGACGAGTCATCCATAAGCAGTGCCTCACATACTTTTCTGGACTTCTGGATCATTCCTCTGAGCTTTCCAGATGTCCTCATCTTGTCACATACCAGAGAAGGTGAATAACAATGCCAGGGAGGCCATAACATTGGCCTGCGTTAGAGAATCAGGTGCATTGTTAAACTTACCCTTATGATACTTTGTGAGCGAAAATGTTTGTATATACAGCACCCAGCAAATAAGCCTGGAGCTAGCCTTCGTGGTGTTAAAGACCCACGGCAATATAGAGTAGAGTGATGACCACTAATGACCATTGATCTAAACTCCAGCCCTTGCCAGACACTCACTTTCAGTGTCATTTTGCTCTGCACTTGACAGAGAGCAGCTTCCATAAGCAATGACCTGCTCTTGGAAGGAAGTGTCAGATCTTTGTGCAAAGACAGCTCCAACACCTGTAGAATTCACATCAGTGTAGACAACAAATGTGTTACACATATGGGGATGACCAAGGACAGGAGGCGAGGTCAGATGGTCTTTGAGACACTGAAATGCCCTCTGACACTCATCTGTCCACCGAAACACAGCTTCTTTCCCTTTCAGAGTGTTAAGAGGCTCTGCAATTGTTGAAAACTTAGGAATGGGCTCCTTAGTCATGCAGCATTTCTGTCTTTGCCGGATCTCCACGATCTATGTCCATACTAACTACATGCCTCTGGAATTTAGGTTTGGGGCATGGATGTCTTTAGAATAGATGACTATGTCATCCAAGTACACTATCCAGCAGTCTCCAAGGCAGCTAAGCAGCACATGAATTAGCAGCCTCTGGAAGGAGCCTGGAGCATCCTTCAAACAAAAAGGCATGACCCGAAAAAGGGAACAACCCATAAGATGTGACAAACCCTTCAGGGGCTCCTTAAAAATCTTTTGAAAGAGGCAGTCTATAGGGGCACCAGGACTGCACAATGAGCCTGCTGCAAGCTCTGAAGTCCAGCAACACTTGCAGTATGAAATATAGTATGAAAATGTTGACCTCCTCAGACTTTTTCACTCCATGCACCCTGTAAGTAGGTGAGATTGGGCCAGAAATCTCTTCTCTGCTCCTACCATTTGGAAAATGTAAAAAAGAAAACAATGGGTTGATGCAAGGACAGCCAGATGCAAATGACATAGACCAATAAGCAGCCTGAAAGGTCATTCCACCACAATAAATGACTATGAGGAAAAACCTGTTGTAATTCCAAAATTAAAAAAAACAATGCTAAAGAAAAAGACTAAAATTGAACTTTGACTTGGCATTTTGCATCTTGGAGGAGAATGAGGTCCTCAGCGGATTTCATTTCACAGCAGAATCCAAAATGTTAAAGCAACAACAAATACAACAAATGGGTCCAAAAAAGTGATCGCCTTTTTACACAAACAATATTAAGATTTGATGATCATCCAGGTTGTCTTATTACAAACATAACAAACTCCCTGGATGAACTCCAAAAGTATTCTTTACAGTAGTGGAAAACACTGGTGTCAGTCACTTGGACACTTACATTTTGAACACCACCTGCTCAAATCAGTATGTGTCCTTTGAGCCAACTCAAAAGAACTCAACATAAATTAAGAAGAAAGTTGAACGGTTCACCCTCTTTCTGATAGGGGTTTAGTGTTTCCATGTGTATACGTGTGAATGCCACAGGCGATAAATGACATGAGCCCTTAAGATTGTCCAGGGCACTTATAATGGTACTTGAATAGATGTCACCTCCTTCGTATGCAGTGTAGTAACTGGAGAAGTGCATTCTGTTTATCAATTTATTTTGGTCCTGATCTCAAAGGAGTTGCCAACTGTTTTCATGTCCATTTAGGGAGTTATCCAAAAGATTCCTGTTTTTAATAGAGGAATATGAGATGTGCCAGTCTCCTGTAATTGTAATCTAGAAACATTTGGGAACATTTCCAAAACTAAGGTCTTTGCATTCACCTGACATGACTCACAAACAGTAATGCAATTTAAAATCCACAAGTGCTGTGCTCTGACTTTCATTCATAAGGTCAAATAGAGCACAACTGCATCTATACATTCCATGGTAAAGATATTAGTATAACCTCTATGTTTGTACTAAAGATGTACTTTATTATTTGATAAATATGTGTATACAACTACAATACTCATATAAGTGTCATTTACGGGTGAGCTCAAGTGTCCTGAAATTGAATACTAATGGACTGTGGAAGACTTTTCAAAACCAACCCAGCTGTCCATTCATATGAGGAAAGATGTTCAAAACAAATCCCAACGTCAGCGTCGCTTAAATCAAGGATTATAATGACTGGAATCCTACACAAACCACATTCTGCACTATGAAATGAGATATTGAACTTGGCCATCACTGCCATGTCTTCACATGAGGGGGGAAGTGAACCAACATTTGAATTTTTATGTTCTCACATAGTAACTTTTGCTAGTGCAATTTCAGCAACTCTTTGCTCCGTGCTGCAATTCCTATTTTGAGGAACTGAAGGGAGATTTGGGTCACAGGTAACATGCCTTATGAAAGCATTTAATCATGATTTAAATTTAAACAGACACATTGTCCACATTACATCCAAGGTTACAATCAAACCAAATCAACACAAATCAATTGATAAAACATCACAATGTTTCCTGTATCTAAGCTGTAGTTACAAAGAAATATGCAAACCCTGTCCTTAAATGTCACTGCCACAAATAAGCAAGAGGTTGAAAAGAATTCATGACCAAACCAAGCGAGAGACTGCTGCTGACCAGGCAATCTCACCCTCTATATAAGAGGCAGCTCAGTGCTACTGCATTAACTGAAGCTCCATCACAGGTTAGTGTATTCACTTTGACCTCAGTTTTTACTGTTCTTTATTAGTCATTGAAGTGTTGCTAATTGCTTATTACTTTTGCTTATTGTCAAGTATTCTATGGCAGAGTTACCTGGGTGGTAGTCTTGACTAGACATTATTCCAAAACAATTTTCTTCATATACTCCTATCACATTTAAGAAGTAGGCTCCTGCAAAAGAAAAGAAAAAAACAAAACACATTTTTTTAGTTTGTTCTTGCATCTAATACACACTACGTTTCATCACATAAATACTGACTTATCATTAAGAGCAATGCTATTTATCTGCCAATGAGGGCAGTTGAGGGGATGGAAGAGTATGTTAATGTTTAATGATTGACTTTGACTTGAATGATTCAATTCATTACAGTTTTAATATATTTTATAAGTCTATAAACATTTTGCCATCTTTACCTTCATCTGTTTACCAATTTGCTGAATTTCCACAGAAAAAATGTAAAAATTCGAAAAACAATCTGAAGCACGTTTTTGTACTCATGTCTAATTATGTATTCATAGGATCTCCCAACTCCACCAGAGACGCCAACTCTCAGTTGTTTTCACAAGCAGCTGAGGTAAAAGATTTCACCATAAAAAACTTTAAATCTCCATAATCAGCTGGTCAGAAGACCATAGCTATGTCATGTTGATACGTTAACACTATTGTGGACTTTATCTCTTCAGTCTCCACTAAAGTGCAACCATGAGCACAGACGCAGAGATGGAGCAGTATGGCCCGGCGGCGGTCTTCCTCCGCAAGCCAGAGAAGGAGAGGCTTGAGGCACAAACCCTTCCTTTTGATGCCAAAACCGCCTTTTTTGTGGCTGAGCCTAAGGAGATGTACCTCAAGGGTAAACTTGTGAAGAAAGAGGGTGGAAAAGCCACGGTGGAAACCGACTGTGGGAAGGTAAGTCATTCACTATTTTACTTTTTTCAACTAAAGTACTCAATCGATTTCTATCTAAGACACCTTCTATATACAAGGATAGGATGTGCATTTATTTATAAACAATAGTAAAACAATCAGTTAATTCTTTGTTTCTCATTGTATTTTAGGCTCAAACTGACACTGTGAACAACAAAATTATCGATGTGATGAACTTTTCTGTTTGAAATTATTTGTATTTAAATACATTACACTGTATTTGCTGTTCAGTCCATCACAGTAAAAGAGGAGGACATCCATCCCAGGAACCCTCCCAAGTATGACAAAATTGAGGACATGGCCATGATGACCCACCTCAATGAGCCTTGCGTGTTGTATAACCTTAAAGAGCGTTATGCATCATGGATGATCTACGTGAGTTTCCACACTATGCTTATTTATTGTATATGTAAATATTTATTAAGTATGTGTATCTATATGGAAATCAGACAAAATCAAAATGTAATCACACTATGTTTATCCTTTTAATATTTCAGACCTACTCTGGGTTGTTTTGCGTTGTCGTAAATCCCTATAAGTGGCTTCCCGTGTATGATGCTACATGTGTAGAAGCATACAGAGGCAAGAAGAGGATTGAGGCTCCACCCCACATCTTCTCCATCTCTGACAATGGCTATCAGTTCATGCTCACTGGTAAGATAAAAAATATCTGTTGGAATCTAAACCGGAGGTAATATCTTCCATTGATTTTTATTAAAAGAAAAAGAAAACTCATGTCAAGCATTTGTGTTTCAGATCGTGAGAACCAGTCTATCCTGATTACGTGAGTATAAAACACACTATCGTGCAATAACTTTATTACTTAATGATAATGAAGCAAAATCTTGATAATATGTCTCGTGTACCCCAGTGGAGAATCCGGTGCTGGAAAGACTGTCAACACCAAGCGTGTCATCCAGTACTTTGCAACAATTGCAGCTATTGGAGCTAAGAAGTCTGATGCACCGCAACAGCAAAGCAAAATCAAGGTAAAATTTGTTGTGTAAGATGAAAGTGTTTGTCAGAGGAAAGTTCATTTGAATGTATAGCTCATGTAATTCAAATCTTCTCTTGCAGGGCTCTCTTGAGGACCAAATTGTTGCGGCCAACCCTCTGTTGGAGGCCTATGGTAACGCCAAGACTGTGAGGAATGACAACTCCTCTCGTTTTGTAAGTACTGTAGGAAATATCTTGAGACTTTTTTTGTTCCTACATTTAAAAAAAACTGATGATATTAATGTTCTGGCTGTCTAGGGTAAATTTATCAGGATCCACTTTGGCACTACTGGCAAGCTGGCTTCAGCTGATATTGAAACATGTAAGTTTCAACCATGGTATTAGTCAATATCCACTTAAATTATAATCTAGGCTCTGATAAAGTTAGCAATTTAAATGTCTTCTTCTTAGATCTTTTGGAGAAGTCTCGTGTCACCTTCCAGTTGTCTGCTGAGAGGAGCTACCATATCTTCTACCAACTGATGACTGGCCACAAGCCTGAGCTCTTGGGTATGTTACTACACTAATTTTAAATGAGACTTTAAACAATATCAGAAAAAAACATCAAACAGTACTTTGTACTTCTACTGTCCTCCTATAGAGGCTCTTCTGATTACCACCAACCCCTATGACTACCCAATGATCAGTCAGGGTGAAATCACTGTGAAAAGCATCGATGATGTGGAGGAGTTCATTGCAACAGATGTAAGAAAACAATTTAGTTAAAGAGATAGTATACAGGGGAAAATGTTAAACATACCAATAACTTTGCTTAATTTACTCTGCAGACTGCTATTGACATCTTGGGCTTCAACGCTGAGGAGAAAATGGGCATCTACAAGCTTACTGGAGCTGTGATTCATCATGGCGGCATGAAATTCAAGCAGAAGCAGCGTGAGGAGCAGGCTGAACCAGATGGCACTGAGGGTAATTTCTAAAATAATACACTCTTATCATGTAAGCTTTCTGGTGTGTATATATAATTCCATGAGGGATGGGTCATGTTAATGACCAAACGCGTAAAAACAAAGTATTCCTTCATTCATTCGTTCTTATAACTTCTTTTTATTCCCTCAATCAGAGGCTGATAAAATCGCCTACCTCCTGGGCCTGAACTCAGCTGATATGCTGAAAGCTCTGTGCTACCCAAGAGTCAAGGTCGGCAATGAGATGGTGACCAAAGGTCAGACCGTCCCACAGGTAAAAAGACAGAATTAGGGTGTTTGGAAAGGGAAATGTTTATGTTTTCAAATAGAAAAATCACACTCATAAATCCCCACACTTAAATTCTTATATTTAGGTCAACAATTCTGTCAGCGCTCTGTGCAAATCCATCTATGAGAAAATGTTCTTGTGGATGGTCGTCCGTATCAATGAGATGCTGGACACAAAGAAGGCAAGACAGTTCTTCATTGGAGTGCTGGATATCGCTGGATTTGAGATCTTTGATGTAAGTTTTAGAAAATCAACCTTTCTGAGAGATTCAAAAGTTCAAACCTATTTTGGCATGAAACTAAATGCTTTTCTATAACTACAGTTCAACAGCTTGGAGCAACTCTGCATCAACTTCACCAATGAGAAACTGCAACAGTTCTTCAACCACACAATGTTTGTCCTGGAGCAAGAGGAGTACAAGAAGGAAGGTATTGTTTGGGAGTTCATTGACTTCGGTATGGACTTGGCTGCCTGCATTGAGCTTATCGAGAAGGTAACATACCACTTTGTTAAACAAGTTAGATTTCTCCATTCAAGTACAAATGTTTGCTTCCTCAGGTATTTTCTTTTCTCACCATGAAATGTAAATTCTTCTCAGCCAATGGGCATCTTCTCCATCCTTGAAGAGGAGTGCATGTTCCCCAAGGCCTCTGACACAACTTTCAAGAACAAGCTGCATGATCAGCATCTTGGCAAGACCAAGGCCTTTGAGAAGCCAAAGCCTGGAAAGGGCAAGGCTGAAGCTCACTTCTCCCTGGTTCACTATGCTGGTACAGTGGACTACAATATCAATGGCTGGCTGGACAAGAACAAGGACCCCCTGAACGATTCAGTTGTTCAGCTTTACCAGAAATCTTCAAACAAACTGATGGCCTTGTTGTATGCAGCCATGCCTGGAGCTGAGGGTAAGAAATACAAGTGATATATAGAAACTCTGTGTACCCTGTACTGATGTTTCCACCTTCTATTTTCTACTGTTGAAGATAGTGAACGTAGTGTCTGTGTGTTTCTTACACATCCTGGGCTCTAAGACAATAGTGAATAGTGAGAAGACAGGATGGGACAGGACCAGATGCTCCCCTGTAGACAAGTGTGGAAATGTGACAGTGCAAAGGTCCCCATGACCAGGAGCCTTGATCAGCACTGAGGTGGGCATCAGAGATAAGTTACAGGAAGGGGCCCACACCAGAGGTTCGGAGCTGACTCAACTAAACATTGTCATCTAAGTTTAGAGAGACCATCCTGTCTACTTAAGCTGACATCAGCAAAGTTAAGTAACACACACAAGAGTTACTTCATAGGGGGTGTGAGGCAGACCCATCCTTCTTTCTTCCATTGGATAGATGAACCTTTAATCCACCAAAGTGACCAATTAGGAGAAGTGGGCAGGTATGGAAAATAGACTCTAAAAAGAGGCCCACACACCAAAGAAAGAGGGGTGGCAATTGGTAGATTCCTAAGATCGAAGGCTCGATAAGATTTCTGAGAGGGCAGAGGGCAAAGCATTTTGGCATTGCTTTTGCCATAGATTTGAGAATACCAGAAAGCGACCGCTTCTGGTTAGGACGCAGACTTGAGATCTGTTTCAATAAAGATTGCTCTATCATTCCACCCAGCCTTGCCTTCGCAGAATTCTTTTATCATCAATCTACACGCCGACCCCTTTGATGAAGACAGCCCAGAGACGACATGAGCATTGTTGCCATCTCTTTTCATAGCTATTAGCTGCTTAATAAAAAGTGGAGTCTGGAAAGCTACAAGCAGTGCAGCGACTTTGTAGTGAAAAATCGGTGTGTCCGTTTCAATTGAGTTGGACCAAGTAAGAAACTGGTAACTTCTTTGTGATAATATATTCATTTAGGTAAATTTAAAAGAGTGAAATCAACATTCCAGAGACAAAAGGTTATAACAGTTGCTGCTGTGTAATCCAATGCCAGTAATGAAAAAAGTATTTTGCAAAACAGAGGCTGCTGGTTGAAATTGAAATTGAAAAATACACGGTCAAAAAGAACAAAACTTAAACCACCTACTGCAGTCTATTATTATTATTATTTGGGTAGCATTAAAAAAAGAATTCATGTTTTGCAAAATAGAGGCTGCTGGAGGTGGCGGCAAGAAGGGAGGCAAGAAGAAGGGTGGTTCCTTCCAGACTGTGTCTGCTCTTTTCAGGGTATGTATCGTTTCATATTTTTGGACAACAATCAACAATCTCATCTTAAAATATTGATGAGATATTATTGTGTGGTGCTTATCCACAGGAGAACTTGGGCAAGCTGATGACCAACTTGAGGAGCACTCACCCTCATTTTGTCCGCTGTCTGATTCCCAATGAAACAAAGACCCCAGGTAAGAAGCGTATAACCCAGATTTGTGCACTGTGTGTGACATGGTCATGTAAAGAAATTGTTTGATACAATGAGTTTGCAATGTGCAGGTCTTATGGAGAACTTCTTGGTCATCCACCAGCTGAGGTGTAATGGTGTGCTGGAGGGCATCAGAATCTGCAGAAAGGGCTTCCCCAGCAGAATCCTCTACGGTGACTTCAAGCAGAGGTGACTGCAGTTTTCATTATAAGCAAGTCAAGTTGATTTCCATAGAGGTATTAGGATGGTAAACTCCAATAAAAAGTGTGAGGGGAAAAAAAGGAACAACATAATTTTCTCTTGTAGATACAAAGTATTGAATGCCAGTGTCATCCCTGAGGGACAGTTCATTGACAATAAGAAAGCTTCAGAGAAGCTGCTGGGCTCCATTGATGTGGACCACACTCAGTACAAGTTTGGACACACAAAGGTTCATCCCCAAAGACTAACACATTTACCTGTGTGGTTGTCCTGTTGTACCCATATGCACTGAATACTAATTTGCCCCACTTGACAACATAGGTGTTCTTCAAAGCTGGTCTGCTGGGTACCCTGGAGGAGATGAGAGATGAGAAACTGGCTACGCTGGTGACCATGACTCAGGCTCTTTGCAGAGGATATCTTATGAGGAAGGAGTTTGTTAAGATGATGGAGAGGAGGTAGGATTCTTTTACTGTACCCTAAACTGTACTGTCCAATTATGTAGTTGATAATTATGTTTTTAATTGTTAGACTTAGAAGTTCTGTAAAATAATGTTTCAGAAGAATTGACACTCTGCATGTATCTCATTTACCAGGGAAGCTATCTACTCTGTCCAGTACAACATCCGTTCATTCATGAATGTTAAGAACTGGCCATGGATGAATCTCTACTTCAAGATCAAGCCTCTCCTGAAGAGTGCTGAGACTGAGAAGGAGCTGCAGCAGATGAAGGAGAACTATGATAAGATGAAAACAGACCTGGCTACTGCCCTGGCCAAGAAGAAGGAACTGGAGGAGAAGATGGTTTCCCTGCTACAGGAGAAGAATGACCTGCAACTCCAAGTGGCTTCAGTAAGTAGGAAACAAAGAAAGTATCATTCTATTACATACAGTGCTCAGCGTAAATGAGTACACCCCCTTTGAAAAGTACCATTTTAAGCAAACAATCTCAATCAACATAAAAACAATTTCCAAAATGTTGAATATATATAAGTTTAATATAACATCTGTTAAACTTACAACATGAAAGTAAGGTCAATAACATAACTTAGATTACACATTTTTCAGTTTTACTCAATTAAGGGTGATGCAAAAATGAGTACACCCCACAACAAAAACTACTAAATCTAGTACTTTGTATGGCCTCCATGCTTTTTAATGACAGCACCAAGTCTTCTAGGCATGGAATGAACAAGTTGGAAACATTTTGCCTCATCAATCTTTTTCCATTCTTCAAGAATTATCTCTTTTAGAGACTGGATGCTGGATAGAGAGTGATGCTCAACTTGTCTATCAGAATTCCCCATAGGTGTTCAGTTGGGTTCAAATCAGGAGACATACTTGGCCACTGAATCACTTTCACCCTGTTCTTCTTCAGAAATCAGAAAACAGTGGCCTTAGATGTGTGTTTAGGATCATTGTCATGTTGGAAAAGTGCACGACGACCAAGGGCACGGAGTGATGGTAGCATATTTTCTTTCAGTATAGAGCAATTCATCTGTGAATTCATGATGCCATCAATGAAATGCAGCTCCCCGACACCAGCAGCACTCATGCAACCCCACATAAAGACACTGCCACTACCATGTTTCACTGTAGGCACCATGCATTTTTCTTTGTATTCCTCACCATTGCGACGCCATACAGTTTTGAAGCCATCAGTTCCAAAAACATTTATCTTGGTCTCATCACTCCAAAGTATAGAGTCCCAGTAGTCTTCATCTTTGTCAGCATGGGCCCTGGCAAACTCTAGGCGCATAGGCGTAACATCCACTAGGGACAGGGGGGACATGTCCCCCCCACTTTCCGAAATCCCGTTTTCGTCCCCCCCACTTTTATTTAATCCAGCGGAGCGCAGTAGCTCTCAAGCGTCCGATACTCAAACATGTCCACTTGATTAATCTACCCCGGCATATACTGATGTGCTTATTTTACATTAATTTGATGGCAAACTCCGCCCAGCTGACGCAACACCAGCGTATGCCAGGTTAGTAATCAAGTGGACCCACTATCGCTGTGAGTCGCGGACAGTTCTTGTACTGATGCTGCGTTCAAAGGCTGCAACAGGCCACTACCCTCGGCTGGGTCGGGCTCTTGATCAAGCATTTGTGTTTTGTTTTTTTAATAACTCAAATAATAACTGTATTTCCAGCTAGAAAACGCGCATCTCTCTCCTCTCTCCATTGTTTGTGTTTGTGTCGCTGCCTGGTGTTACAAGTGACTTGTGTGAGTTATCCTTGTGCTGAAAACGTGACCCCGAGACACAAGAAGAAAACAAAAATATATATTTTTACTAAGGAAAATGACAAAAATAATAGTAACGCACAGTGGTCACTGGTTTGGAAATATTAACGCGTTAGATTACTCGTTACTGAAAACAGTGGTCAGATTAGAGTAACGCATGGGCAGTGACAACCTGTGTCGGCTTTGTCGAGTGCATTAAGTGCACTTGTTGCATTATTCATTAAGATTTCTGTAGTTTAAACAACTTGCAATTGTACTAGCAACTTGCAGTTGAGAACGTCAGTTATAACAGCCCGCGTATTAAAAAAATGTCGGGTTGAAATCGGTCTCAGGCTCATAATTACAGTTAATGTGTCGGGCCGGGCTCGGACACAATGTGCCCAGTGTCAGCAGCAGGAGAACGGTTAGCTCACCTCACAGAGCCTCGCACTGAATCACTGGAAACTGATTTAGGGGCCGTTATTAAATTACTTAGTATAAATATATTAATACAAAATAATTGCAGTTTGTTCAATATCTTCCATGTCATGTGACCCAGTGACTTCAAACCAGCAGCAGATTGTATTTGTAAACTGGACAAATGAGACACAGCTATGTTTATTGTACTTATTGTATTTTATATAAATATTTATATGTAGAAATTATGATTTTTTTCTCAGTAACTTCCATGTCAGGTGACCCACTGACTTCTGAAACAGATTCTGTTTCCATAAAAATCTATAATAATAAAGAAAATAATGGTAAAAAAAAAAAAAAAAGTTCTCTAATGTCTCATGTCTTTGATTCTTATTCTGAAATTCTGAAAATGTTTTTTTTTTCTTTTTTAAATCTCACCAGCAGTCACCATTTAAAGGGTTATTTTTCACAATTTTCTTCTGGGGGGTGGGGCATGCCCCCAGAACCCCCAGTGTTGCTAAGTTACCAGAACAATCTAGGGGAAACACTATGTTCTAAGAATTTTGGACATGTGAGGCGAACTATTTCTTTCTTAGCTGAAGCCGACAACGGAACAAAGTAAATGTGAAGAGAGACATACTGGAGCCGTATATTTTCCTGCTTTTTTGTCCTTTGCCAATCACACCTATGACAAAGCGTGATAGCCATTTTCATCATAATGTGTTGCTTTTAAGTTGCTGGGAATATGATTGAAAGCATGTGGAAATGTATAAAATGGTATTCAAATCAGACCCCCACTTTTTTGTGTCCCCCCCACTTTTCAAACCGATGTTACGCCCTTGTCTAGGTGGGCTATTTTATGCCTGGGCGGCACCCTTGCATGCCATTCCTCTGCAGTGTACGCCTTATTGTGTCACCGGAAATAGTCACCCCAGTTTGGCTTTCTACTTCCTTGGATAACTGCAGTGAACTTGCATGACGATTTTCTTCGACCCTTCTCATCAGAAGACGCTCCTGTCGAGGTGTTAACTTCTGTGGACGACCCGGACGTCTCTGTGAGTTGGTTGCAGTTCCATCTTTTTTAAGTTTTTGTACCACTTTTGCTATAGTATTCTGACTGATAAGTAAAGCTTTGCTGATCTTCTTGTAGCCTTCACCTTTGCGGTGGAAAGAAATTATTTTCTTTCTCAGGTCTTGAGACATTTCTCTTCTATGTGGTGCCATTGCTAACAACATGACACAATGGGAAGGGGTTTTCTACACCCTTTTATAGTCAACTGTCTGCTGGACACTTGTGTAATGAATAATTAGACTCACCTGTGGTTGATTATTGTTAAATTAGACATTTGTAGTCTAAAATTTAGCTTTGCTCCGGAGACTTTCAGTGGGGTGTACTCATTTTTGCATCACCCTAATTTTGTTCCCTAAGTTATATTATTAGGGTCCGGGCAGCTAAGCTGCCAAGGACCCTATTGTATTTGTAGGAATTCTTTCTTTCTTTCTTTCT
>CAEMYA010000126.1:6514107-6615279 GCA_903131615.1 Diplodus sargus
TTGGAAAAAATGTGCAGAACTCTTGAGGACCAGTTGAGTGAGCTCAAATCCAAAAATGATGAGAATGTTCGCCAGCTGAACGACATTAATGGACAAAAAGCAAGACTGCAGACAGAGAATGGTGAGTCACCCAGCCTTTTGTGAGTGAATGTACTCTGTGGGTGGGTTCATCATTTTCACAAACAAATCTCTACATTGTCATTCAGGTGAGTATTCCCGGCAGTTGGAAGAGAAGGAAGCTCTCGTTTCCCAGCTGACCAGAGGAAAACAGGCCTTCACTCAGCAGATTGAGGAGTTTAAGAGACACATTGAGGAGGAAGTAAAGGTAAACTAGTATACATGCCCTGTTATCAGATATCAACAGGGGTATAATCTCTTTTTCAAATGTAGTCATTCATAATATGTAACATAAAACAATAATAAGATCTAAAAGATCAAAGCTCAAAAAACTATTCCCACAGCAGAGACTTTCAGGCACACTGCTATTATTGCTAAGTGAACCTTTTATGAATTCCATTTTTGCCAGATAATGAAAAGAAACATCAGCATTACATGATGCTGAGTAGCAAATGTGTTAGGTGCAGAAGTAGTCTTGAGGATTCACAACTGAATGGCCACATCAAAATGATTAAACTTTAAAAAAGTATTTATTAACTATTTATTTTCCACTTCATAGGTATGATACTAATGTTTTGTCATCGTCAACAGGCCAAGAATGCCCTGGCCCATGCAGTTCAGTCAGCCCGCCATGACTGTGATCTGCTCAGAGAGCAGTTTGAGGAGGAGCAGGAGGCCAAAGCTGAGCTACAGAGAGGAATGTCCAAGGCCAACAGTGAGGTGGCTCAGTGGAGAACCAAATATGAGACTGATGCTATCCAGCGCACTGAGGAGCTGGAGGAGTCCAAGTATATAATCCTTTCTACTTTTTCATAGATAAATCCATTTTTGCTATCTTTGTTTACTTAAACAAAAATTATTCCTCATCACTACAGGAAAAAGCTTGCCCAGCGCTTGCAGGATGCTGAGGAATCCATTGAGGCTGTGAACTCCAAGTGCGCCTCTTTGGAGAAGACCAAGCAGAGGCTGCTGGGGGAGGTGGAGGATCTCATGATTGACGTTGAGAGAGCCAATTCTCTGGCTGCCAACCTTGACAAGAAGCAGAGGAACTTTGATAAGGTAAATGGTTAAACTGGAAATGGACACCAGTTTTGTAGCAAGAAACAAGCACCTTAATTAATGAATAGTCATTGAATTAATATATTTTGACCTATACAATTCTAGGTCCTTGCAGAATGGAAACAGAAGTATGAGGAGGGCCAGGCAGAGCTGGAGGGAGCTCAGAAGGAGGCTCGTTCTCTCAGCACTGAACTGTTCAAGATGAAGAACTCTTATGAGGAGACTCTGGATCACCTGGAGACCATGAAGAGAGAGAACAAGAACCTGCAGCGTATGCCAATCTTACTGTATTTAATGTAATGGTCATAGTAATTGCAAGGGTTCTTCTTAGACCTCTGGCAGTGAAGTCTGTGAGCATTATTTGGTTGTAAAAGGAGTGACACATTTTCCAGATGTAATCTGCACATACAGTTCTAACTACATTTGACTTTGGTCGTCTACAGAGGAGATCTCAGACCTGACTGAACAGCTTGGTGAGACTGGAAAGAGTATCCATGAGTTGGAGAAAGCCAAGAAGACTGTAGAGACTGAGAAGTCTGAAATTCAGTCAGCACTGGAGGAAGCTGAGGTGAAATCTTGATGACATTATTGAACCACTATGATAAAATACATGGTTAAAATGTATCTATGTATTCATTTAGAATTTATGACTACCAGAAATGCATTTTGTTGTGTTTGTGACTTTTTAAGGGCACACTGGAGCATGAGGAGGCCAAAATTCTCCGTGTCCAGCTTGAGCTCAACCAGATCAAAGGTGAGGTTGACAGGAAGCTGGCAGAGAAGGATGAGGAGATGGAGCAGATAAAGAGGAACAGCCAGAGGGTGATTGACTCCATGCAGAGCACTCTTGATTCTGAGATCAGGAGCAGGAATGATGCCCTGAGAGTCAAGAAGAAGATGGAGGGAGACCTGAATGAGATGGAGATTCAGCTGAGCCATGCCAACAGGCAGGCTGCTGAGTCTCAGAAACAACTGAGGAATGTCCAGGGACAACTCAAGGTAAGATTTGTTTCATAACTAAATGTAAAAAAAAAAGAATTAAACGGAAATTATATACACTTTCTTTTTCTCTCTTCAATGTCAGGATGCCCAACTGCACCTTGATGATGCTCTCAGAGGACAGGAAGACATGAAGGAGCAGGTTGCCATGGTGGAGCGCAGAAATGGCCTGATGGTGGCTGAGATCGAGGAGCTGAGAGCCGCTCTGGAGCAGACAGAGAGAGGACGCAAAGTGGCTGAGCAGGAGTTGGTTGATGCTAGTGAGCGTGTTGGACTGCTTCACTCTCAGGTGTGTTTTCGTTAATTCACAAGAATTTTATCTAATCAAAAATGTGAGACACATACCAATTAACACTGTCTATTCTTGGTCAAATTCAGAACACCAGTCTTATTAACACCAAGAAGAAGCTGGAGTCTGACCTCGCCCAGGTTCAAGGTGAAGTGGATGATGCTGTTCAGGAATCAAGAAATGCTGAAGAGAAAGCCAAGAAGGCTATTACTGACGTGAGTCATGTTTTTATGCAAATACTGCTTCGAGAAATACTTGTTTACACTTCATTAATTATTAATGATAATTATTATAATTAATATCAAGACTAAAAGTTATGTTTCTAAACTGTGCATCATTTAAGGCTGCCATGATGGCTGAGGAGCTGAAGAAGGAGCAGGACACCAGTTCTCACCTGGAGAGGATGAAGAAGAACCTGGAGGTCACAGTCAAGGACCTCCAGCACCGTCTGGATGAGGCTGAGAACCTCGCCATGAAGGGTGGCAAGAAGCAGCTCCAGAAACTGGAGTCCAGGGTATGAACTGTAGATAAGAATTAATACTAGGTCGTTTCGGAGGCACATCACTTTTAATATGCCTTTTCTTATTTCAACTTAAATCTTTGCGTGGAAGACTGATATATTATTTATCATCACATTACAGGTACGTGAGCTGGAGAGTGAAGTTGAGGCCGAGCAGAGACGTGGAGCTGATGCTGTTAAAGGAGTTCGCAAATATGAGAGGAGAGTGAAGGAGCTGACATACCAGGTAAGCTGTACTGAAAAACTCCCCTAACCTCTAATTCATTCTCTGGTCTTCTTCACATACTGTATAATCTTGTATCTGTACAGACTGAGGAGGACAAGAAGAATGTGAACAGACTTCAGGATCTGGTGGACAAGCTGCAGCTTAAAGTGAAGGCCTACAAGAGACAGGCTGAGGAGGCTGTAAGTCAAATACATAATGTGGCACATCATTGACAGCTGATTTAATAATAACATCACTATTAACTGTCTTGTAACTACGCCAACATACCTCTATACACTTAACAGGAGGAGCAGGCCAACACTCACATGTCCAGGCTCAGGAAGGTTCAGCATGAGTTTGAGGAAGCTCAGGAGCGCGCTGACATTGCTGAGTCCCAGGTCAACAAGCTGAGAGTCAAGAGCCGTGATGCTGGAAAGGTATGTTTGTTTTTAAAGTAATTTGATGTTGTGAACTTTCACTAATGACAGTGTGAATCAATATCACATCTTAAATGATACCCAAATAATAATAATAGATTTTCATCCCTCTTTTTTTAGTCTGATTCTGCTGAGTAAGTGTCATCATCCTTTAGGCCTTCAATAGAGTTCATAAAATATGAACCATGGTTGGGGTTTCTTTACAATAAAGACGATACCTTTCATCATTATCCTGAATCCTGTCACTTCCTTTCTTTAATAATTTATTTGGTTGACCAGAGAAATCAGTCCGAAACTAAGTAGAGCAATTAGCCTTGTAATGTCATATGGTAGAGTATTTGCAGCACGGTACTGATCAACAAGAAAACACCGTTTTCAATATGGTAAAAGAATAATACTTTCAGGGTTTTTTGTAATTATTATAATTTTCAAAAATACGTTTTGTTTTAAAAACATTTGGCGCTTTTTAAAAAGCATGGTTCTGCCAGTGGTGGCATGGTTTGTGAAACACTGGTGAGGTTGTGGCGGTGCTAGCAGTAAAATGCTTACAAACCAGCCCCCAACCTACATAAAAATTAGGGGTGCAGAAAATAATCAATTCAAAGATGCATCGAGATGCTTAATGGGACGAATCTGAATCGATGCAGTAACGTCACATAATCGATTTTTATTGCGTTTCCCGTTTCTGCTGGACGATAAAGTTGTAAAGTTCAAGTTGCATTGTGAGTGAAGGACGGACAAGCGAGCGAACACAGTAAAGCCACCATCTTAACATGGAGGAAACCAGTAGCGGTAGCCGATGCGCGATAAAAAATCCACACAAATTAAAAGCGGATATCTGGGAACACTTCGGATTTTATGATGTTGCTGGGATGCGAGGACAACTGGACAAGACCCATGCTATTTGTAAAACTTGCCACGCTAAAATCAAATACTTCGGTAACACCACTAATATGAGGAACCACATTAGCCGATGGCACGCTGAGCTAATGTTAGCCTCTGGTCACAACGGAAAGAAAATTACTGACCCAGCACAGCCAAAGATCGACGAGTCCGTGAGAAAGTTGCCATCCAAGTCCGAGAGAGCCCAGAGGATAACTCGGTGTGTAGGCGCTTTCATAGCGAAGGACTTACGGCCTTATAGCGTTGTCACGAACGCTGGGTCTTGCCAGCTGGTTAAGACCCTGGAACCGCAGTACAAGATCCCATCTCGGCAAACAATTGCAGACTCGGTTGTGCCGACGTTGTACAGAGAAACAAAAGCCCGGGTGATGAATTCTATGAGGGAAGCTTGCCGAGTAGCACTCACATGCGATTCATGGACTAGTGTGGCCACCGAGTCCTAATTAACGGTAACGGCACATTACCTTAATGACGACTGGGACATTGTGTCACATGTGCTGCAAACCAGAGCCGTTTTCGAAAGCCACACTGGTTTTCATCTGGCTGAGCTTCTGTCTGATGTAGTGAAGGAGTGGCAGCTAACAGAGAAAACTGTTGTCTTAGTGACGGACAATGCATCAAATATGATTGTGGCTGCGCAAATTGGACATTTTCCCCATGTGAGGTGCTTTGCCCACACTCTGAACTTGGCATCCCAGCGAGCGCTTAATGTGGCTCCAGTCTCCAGGCTTATGGCCAGAATCCGACGCATAACCGCTTACTTCCATCGCAGCGCTACTGCCAGTCACCAGCTAAAAGAAAAGCAAAAACTTCTCCGCTTGAAGTCTCAGAAACTGAAGACTGACGTCCCCACCAGGTGGAACAGTGCAAATGAAATGGCCCTGAGGTTCTTGGAGCAACAACCAGCGATCACCGCCACTTTACTCATCCCTGAGATCAGAAGATCAGAGTCTGACTGAAACTGAGGTGACAAATGCAGAGGACATTGTGAAGGCCTTAAAGCCCATGAATGACGTCACACTACTGATGTCAGTAGACAAAAATCCTACTGTCTGCCTCAATAAAGGCTCAGCTAATCCAGGAGATGTCAGACACCACCGGAGACACACTCATGATCCAAGAGGTCAAGCAGGCTATCAGAACAGATCAGCAGAAAAGGTACAACAGTGAAGCAGAAAAGAAGATGCTGCACACAGCCTCAGCTCTAGATCCTCGATTTAAGGGATTGCATTTTCTGCCAGAGGAGGAGAGACTGGAGGTCTACAGCAGAGTGGCTGATGAAGCTGCAACTTTGGAGGTAAATTGAACTATTTCATGTAAAAACAGAATTTATACAAATTAAAACAAACTATATAAATAAGACTGACAAAATCAGTTAACCTAGTAGTTGTGAGATAGGAAGCTGTTTCATTGGTTGAGAAAGTGCTAATTCTTTATTTTATTCAAACACAGAATGAGAGGACAGCCAGGACAGAAGTGGCTGATGCACCTGGAGGATCAGGACCTATAGAAGAAGGAGGTTTGTTTCTGCTTAGTTTGCCTATGTATTCTATTCTATTTATGTGTTGTTTTTGGCAATGCTTTACATTAACTAACCGTTCATAATGCATCTATAGATGTGTTATGAAACATACATGACAAAGTCATTCATACCCATCCACAGATATGTTAACCTAAATCTTTTTAAAAAATGTTTTAAGTGTTATCCTCTGGGATCATATCGTGTAATCAATAAGTTATAGTGCTTTTAAAATCCCTAATAAACATGTTGTTTTGTCTTATCTACAGATGATGTGCTGACCGTGCCTGTGGTGGAGGAGGAGTCAGACAACGAAATGCCGACTTGCTCTCGCTCTGCTCCCAAGAGAAAGGCCTCTGCACTCCTTTTGAGTTTGTTGGGACAATCTTTCAAGAACTTTGAACAAGGTACAGCACCCAGGACTGCCCATGCCAGGGCTGAAGAAGAAATGGAGAGGAACTGCAAAGCCCCATCACTCTCTCTCGACGGGAAGCCCTTGAAATGGTGGCGTGACAATTAGGTAATATTCCCACTCCTCTCCAGGCTGGCGAAGCACTATCTGTGCATCCCAGGCACAAGCGTGGCTGCTGAGAGGGTTTTCTCCACTGCAGGAACCATAGTCACTGCTAAGAGAAGCTCTCTCGCACCAGAGCACCTGGAGCAACTGTTCACTCAGTCATGTTTGATGTTGTCCACATTCAGGAAGTGTCTGAGACATTGTGATTTATTTTATTTACACTGCAAAAGATTTTTTATGTTTTGTTTTTGAGAATTGAACAATTGCACATGAATCTCAGTAGGTTAGGCATATTCTTTTTTTATAAGAATCACTATGTTACAGGGCTTTTGTCTGCTGTGTCTGAGTTCAGACTCTGAGAGTCTTGTTTGCCACGTTCAGGGAGTGCGCTTGGAGCTGCTGTATTGTGGAAAAAGTGTTTTTTTGCACTTTAATTTGCAGAACAGGAATTAAAATTAAAACACATGTTGGTAGGCTTGGCCTACAATTATATTTTTCTTTACAACTTAATGTAACAAAACGTGAAATTTGTTTACATCTGAATTTAAAAGCAGCTTTCTAAATAAAGACTTCATATTTATCTGACTGTTTGTGTTAATTGATGAAAAAGCCATGTGTGGTAATATAGAAAATTGAGGATGAAATGCATCGAGATGCATCAAGAAGATGCATCGAGATGCATCAAGAAGATGCATCGAGATGCATCAAGATGCATCGTAGAATCCAATCGAATCGCATCGTAGACTGGTGAATCGTAATTGAATCGAATCGTGGGGGCAGTGAAGATGCACACCTCTAATAAAAATATAAACAAAAATATGTATATCTACAGCGAATGCCAAGTGTCAATTACTTTTTTAATAAACAAATACCTCTTCAGGGGATAACCAAAAACGCCTCTTAAGGAAATAATCAAACAGAAATGTGCTTTTACAAGCTCTGAAGTCCCCAATGACATAAAATGTGAAAAACTGAAATGTGCAGTCTGCAGTGTGTCATGGACAGATTCAGAATGAGAGTGAATCTAACCTGGGTACCATTCCCCACCTCTCTTTAGCCTTCACAAAGGGGCGTCGTCACACCCTGATTGGCTGGGAGGGGAATGCCCCAAGCTGCTTCATTAATTAGCAGTCAGACTCCTCATCCTGCGTACAAGTGATCTGAATCCACTGCAGTCAGTCCAGAGGATTTTGAAATTTAGCCCAAAACACAAAAAGATGCACAATGGGACTGCTACAGGTAGGTCACCTCAGTCAGGATGTTTGGTTAACCAGAGTCTGCTTCACCAGATGACGAGTCATCCATAAGCAGTGCCTCACATACTTTTCTGGACTTCTGGATCATTGCTCTGAGCTTTCCGGATGTCCTCATCTTGTCACATACCAGAGAAGGTGAATAACAATGCCAGGGAGGCCATAACATTGGCCTGCGTTAGAGAATCAGGTGCATTGTTCAACTTACCCTCATGATACTTCTTGAGCAAAAATCCAGCACTCGGCGAATAAGCCTGGAGCTAGCTTTCATGGTGTTTAAGACCTACGGCATATATAGAGTAGAGTGATGACCACTAAAGCTTTTCCCTCCAAATAATGTCTTTATCAAAACTCCAGTCCTTGCCAGACATTCATTTTCAGTGTCATTTTGCTCTGCTCTGGACAGAGAGCAGCTTCCATAAGCAATAAGGAGGCGAGGTCAGATGGTCTTTGAGACACTGAAATGCCCTCTGACACTCATCCGTCCACCGAAACACAGCTCCTTTCCCTTTCAGAGCGTAAAGAGGCTCTGCAAATGTTGAAAATTTAGGGATGGGTTCCTTAGTCATGCAGCGCTTTCTTCTTTGCCGGATCTCCACGATCTACATCCACACTAACTACATGACCGAGGAATTTAAGTTTGGGGCATGGATGTCTTTAGAATAGATGCCATCCAGGTCCACCATTTAGCAGTCTCCAAGGCTGCTCCGCAGCACATTATTTAGCAGCCTCTGGAAGGTGGCTGGAGTGCCCTTCAAACAAAAAGGCATGACCCGAAAAAGGGAACAACCCAAAGATGTGACAAACCGTGTCAGGGGCTGGCTTTCAAGGTCCATTTCCACCTGCAAATAACCAATGTTAAAATCTAGGTAGTGAAAACAGTTGAGCATGCCAGTGACTCAAGGATCTCAGAAATGGCTGGCAGAGGATAGGAATCTCCCGCACTCTGTTCATATATACGACAGAAATCTACACAAAACCGTGGGGGCAACCAATAGGCATCAATACAATTTGGAAAGCCCATGGTGAACAGGAAGGCACAATCATATCCTGTTGGAACATGTCTTCAATCTGCTCCTTAAAAATCTTACACTTCTGAAGGGGCAGTCTATAGGTGCAACGGACTGCACAACGAGCCTGCTGCAAGGTCTGAAGTCCAGCAGCACTTGCAGTATAGTATGAACATTTTGACCTCCTCAGACTTTTTCTCTCCATGCACCCTGTAAGTCAGCCAAATGCAAATGACAATGGGAGTGGAAGCAGATGCTGTACTGCTGTACTCTCCTAGACACACTCTTAAGACCATAGACCACTAAGCAGCCTGAAAGGTCATTACAATGAATTATTATAAGAAAAAATATGTTGTAATTCCAAAATAATAAAAAAAAAATGCTAAAGAAAAGGCTAGAATTAAACGTTGACATGGCATTTTGCATCTTGGAGGAGAATGAGATGCTCAGCGGATTTCATTTCATAGAAGAATCCAAAATGTTAAAGCAAAAACAAATACAATTGTTGCACCAGCACATATGTCAAAACATACAGTGCATTCACAAAGTCGCTGTGTATCCATTCTTAGATCGATAAAAATCTAACTGAATGATGTAATCAATATCAGCAGCAAATACATTTAATCAGTGGTGGAAAATACTAGTGTCAGTCACTTGGACACTTTTATTATGGACACCACCTGCTCAAATCAGTATCTGTCTTGAGAGTCAACTCAAAACAACTCAACATAAATTAAGAAGAAAGTTGAATGGTTCACCCTCTTTCTGATAGGGGTTTAGTGTTTCCAATGTGTATATGTGTGGATGCCACTTTGACTGAAAAGGCGATAAATGACATGACCCCTTAAGATTGTCTATGGCACTTATAATGGTACTTGAAGAGATGTCACCTTCTTCGTATCAAATGCAGTAACTGGAGAAGTTCATTTTGTTCATTTTATTTTGGTCCTGATCTCAAAGGAGTTGCCAACTGTTTTCATTTCCATTTAGGGAGTTATCCAAAAGATTCCTGTTTTTAATAGAGGAATATGAGATGTGCCAGTTCGCTGTAATCGTAAACTAGAAACATTTGGGGACATTTCCAAAACTAAGGTCTTTGCATTCATCTGACATGACTCACAAACAGTAAAGGAATGTAAAACCCACAAGCACAGTGCTCTGACTTTCATTTATAAGGTCAAATAGAGCACAACCGCATCTATACATTTCATGGTAATGATATCACTACAACCTATATGTTTGTACTAAAGATGTACTTTATTATTTGATAAACATGTGTATACAACTACAACGCTCATAAGTGTCATTTATGGGTGAACTCAAGTGTCTTGAAATTGAATACTAATGGATTTTGGAAGACTTTTGGAAAACCAACCCCCTATGCTGTCCATTCATTTAAGGAAAGATGTTCAAAACAAATCCCAACGTCAGCGTCGCTTAAATCAAGGATTATAATGACTGGAATCATACACAAACCACATTCTGCACTATGAAATGAGAAATTTAATTTGACCATCACTGCCATGTCGGCACATGAGGGGGGAAGTGAACCAACATTTGAAGCAGCAAGCCTGTAACTTACAAGAATGCTCAGAACAGAAATGCATAAGCAACTGCTTCTTTCTCTCTAAGTAATTTGACATTCATGCTTCAATAAACCTCATTTAGTTGATGTTCTCAGATAGCAACTTTTACAAGTGCAATTTCAGTAATTCTTTGCTCTGTGCCACAATTCCTATTTTGAGAAACTGAAGGGAAACTTGGATCATAGGTAACATGCCTTATGAAAGCATTTAATCATGATTTAACTTCAAACACATATTGTCCACATTACATCCAAGGTTACAATCAAATCAAATCAATTAGTATTATATCACAGTGTTTCCTGTATTTTCTAAACAGTAGTGACAAAGAAATATGCAAACCCTGTCCTTAAACGTCACTGCCACAAATAAGCAACAGGATGAAAAGAGGCCATGACCAAACCAAGCAAGAGACTGCTGCTGACCAGGCAATCCCACCCTCTATAAAAGAGGCAGCTCTGAGCTACTGCATTAACTGAAGCTCCATCACAGGTGAGTGTATTCACTTTGACCTCAGTTTTTACTGTTCTTATTAGTGAGTGAAGTTAATGTGTTGCTAGTTACTGTTGCTTATTCTCACGAATTCTATGGCAGAGTTACCTGGGTGGTAGTCTTGTCTAGACATTATTCCAAAACGAGATGGAAGAGTATTTTAATGTTTAATAATTGACTTTGACTTTAATGATTCAATTCATTATAGTTTTCATATATTTTATAACTACATAAACATTTTGTCATCTTTACCCTCATCTGTTTTATAATTGGAAAAATGTCCACAGAAAAAATGTGAAATCAGAAAAACAATCTGAAACAAGTTATTGTACTCATGTCTAATCGTGTATTTACAGGATCTCCCAACTCCACCAGAGACGCCAACATTCAGTTGTTTTCGGAACCAGCTGAGGTAAAATATTTCACCATGAAACATTTTAAATCCCCATAATCAGCTGGTCAGAAGACCATACATGTTGATATATTAACACTATTGTGGACTTCATCTTTTCAGTCTCCACTAAAGTGCCACCATGAGCACAGACGCAGAGATGGAGCAGTATGGGGCGGCGGCGGTCTTCCTCCGGAAGCCAGAGAAGGAGAGGCTTGAGGCACAAACCCTTCCTTTTGATGCCAAAACTGCCTTTTTTGTGGCTGAGCCTGCGGAGATGTACCTCAAGGGTAAACTTGTAAAGAAAGAGGGTGGAAAAGCCACGGTGGAAACCGACTGTGGAAAGGTAAGTCATGCACTATTTTACTTTTTTCAACAAAACTACTTAATTGATTTCCATCTAAGACACCGTGTATATACAAGGATAGGATTTACATTTATTTAAAACAATATCTTAGTAAAACATTCAGTTAACTATTTGTTGCTCATTGTATTTTATGCTCAAACTGACTCTGTGAACAACAATATGTTCCACTTGATGAACTTTTGAAATGATTTCTTAGTTAAATACATTACACTGTATTTGCTGTTCAGTCCATCACAGTAAAAGAGGAGGACATTCATCCCAGGAACCCTCCCAAGTATGACAAAATTGAGGACATGGCCATGATGACCCACCTCAATGAGCCTTGCGTGTTGTATAACCTCAAAGAGCGTTATGCATCATGGATGATCTACGTGAGTTTCCACACTATGTTAAATTAATGTATATGTAAATATGCATAGAGTATGTGTACCTACATAGAAATCAAACAAAATTTAAGCAAAATCACACTATGTTTATGCTCTTTACTATTTCAGACCTACTCTGGGTTGTTTTGCGTTGTCGTGAATCCCTATAAGTGGCTTCCTGTGTATGATACTACATGTGTACAAGCATACAGAGGCAAGAAGAGGATTGAGGCTCCACCCCACATCTTCTCCATCTCTGACAATGGCTATCAGTTCATGCTCACTGGTAAGATAAAAATATCAGTGTTGGAATCTAAACACAGGTAAAATCTTCCATTGATATTTATTAAAAGAAAACTCATGTCAAGCATTTATGTTTGTGTCTCAGATCGCGAGAATCAGTCTGTCCTGATCACGTGAGTATAAAACACACTTGCTATAACTTCATTGACTTAATTATAATGAAGCAAAATCTCGATAATATGTCTTGTGTACCCCAGTGGAGAATCCGGTGCTGGAAAGACTGTCAACACCAAGCGTGTCATCCAGTACTTTGCAACAATTGCAGCTATTGGAGCTAAGAAGTCTGATGCACCACAACAGCAAAGCAAAATCAAGGTAAAATTGGTTGTGTAAGATGAAAGTGTTTGTCAGAGGAAAGTTCATTTGAATGTATAGCTCATGTAATTCAAATCTTCTCTTGCAGGGCTCTCTTGAGGACCAAATTGTTGCAGCCAACCCTCTGTTGGAGGCCTATGGTAATGCCAAGACTGTGAGGAATGACAACTCCTCTCGTTTTGTAAGTACTGTAGGAAATCTTCAGACTTTTTTCATTCCTACATTTAAAAAAAACTTATGATATTAACTATTTGGTTGTCTAGGGTAAATTTATTA
This sequence comes from Diplodus sargus, assembly GCA_903131615.1. Classification (NCBI taxonomy): domain Eukaryota; kingdom Metazoa; phylum Chordata; class Actinopteri; order Spariformes; family Sparidae; genus Diplodus; species Diplodus sargus. Next base: position 6,527,028 of record CAEMYA010000126.1, read on the forward strand.
GGATCCACTTTGGCACTACTGGCAAGCTGGCTTCAGCTGATATTGAAACATGTAAGTTTCAATTATGGTATTCGTCACCATCCATTTAAATTATGATCTAGGCTCTGATAAAGTTAGCAATTTAAATGTCTTCTTCTTAGATCTGCTGGAGAAGTCTCGTGTCACCTTCCAGTTGTCTGCTGAGAGGAGCTACCATATCTTCTACCAGCTGATGACTGGCCACAAGCCTGAACTCTTGGGTATGTTACTACACCAATTTCAAATAAGACTTTAAACAATATCAGAAAAAAAACTCAAACCACAGTATGTAATTATACTGTCCTGCTCTAGAGGCTCTTCTGATCACCACCAACCCCTATGACTACCCAATGATCAGTCAGGGTGAAATCACTGTGAAAAGCATCGATGATGTGGAGGAGTTCATTGCAACAGATGTAAGACAACAATTTAGTTAAAGAGATAGTATACAGGGGAAAATGTTTAACATACCATTAACCTTTCTTACTTACTCTGTAGACTGCTATTGACATCTTGGGTTTCACTGCTGAGGAGAAATTGGGCATCTACAAGCTGACTGGAGCTGTGGTTCATCATGGCGGCATGAAATTCAAGCAGAAGCAGCGTGAGGAGCAGGCTGAACCAGATGGCAACGAGGGTAATTCCTGAAATAATACACTCTTATCATGTAAGCTTTCTGGTGTGTAAGATACTACACATGTCAGTGTATAATTATAATTCCATGAGGGATGGGTCATGTTAATGACCAAACATAAAAACAAAGTATTCCTATATTCATTTATTCATAACCTTTTTTTTTTTCTCTCAATCAGAGGCTGATAAAATCGCCTACCTCCTGGGCCTGAACTCAGCTGATATGCTGAAAGCTCTGTGCTACCCAAGAGTCAAGGTCGGCAATGAGATGGTGACCAAAGGTCAGACCGTCCCACAGGTAAAAAGACGGAATTTAAGTGTTTGGAAAGGGAAATGTTTACATTTCCAAATAGAAAAATCACACTCATAAATCCCCACACTTAAATTCTTATATTTAGGTCAACAATTCTGTCAGCGCTCTGTGCAAATCCATCTATGAGAAAATGTTCTTGTGGATGGTCATCCGTATCAATGAGATGCTGGACACAAAGCAGGCAAGACAGTTCTTCATTGGAGTGCTGGATATCGCTGGATTTGAGATCTTTGATGTAAGTTTTAGAAACTCAACCTTTCTGAGAGATTCAAAAGTTCAAACTTATTTTAGCATGAAACTAAATGCTTTTCTATAACTACAGTTCAACAGCTTGGAGCAACTCTGCATCAACTTCACCAATGAGAAACTGCAACAGTTCTTCAACCACACAATGTTTGTCCTGGAGCAAGAGGAGTACAAGAAGGAAGGTATTATTTGGGAGTTCATTGACTTCGGTATGGACTTGGCTGCCTGCATTGAGCTTATCGAGAAGGTAACATACCACTTTGTTAAATTAGATAGATTTCGCCATTCAAGTACAAATGTTTGCTTCTTCAGGTGATTTTTTTTTCTTACCATGAAATGTAAATTCTTCTTAGCCAATGGGCATCTTCTCCATCCTTGAAGAGGAGTGCATGTTCCCCAAGGCCTCTGACACAACTTTCAAGAACAAGCTGCATGATCAGCATCTTGGCAAGACCAAGGCCTTTGAGAAGCCAAAGCCTGGAAAGGGCAAGGCTGAAGCTCACTTCGCCCTGGTTCACTATGCTGGTACAGTGGAATACAATATCAATGGGTGGCTGGACAAGAACAAGGACCCCCTGAACGATTCAGTTGTTCAGCTTTACCAGAAATCTTCCAATAAACTGCTGGCGTTACTGTATGCAGCCATGCCTGGAGCTGACGGTAAGAAAGAAAAGTGAGCAGAGTATATACAAACTCTGTGTACCCTGTACAGATGTGTTAACTTCCTATTTTCTACTGTTATAGTGAGCATTGTTGCCATCTCTATTCATAGCTATTGGCTGCTTACTGAAAAGTGGAGTTTGGAAAGTTACAGACGGTGCAGTGACTTTGTAGTGAAAAATCGGTGTGTCTGTTTCAATTGAGTTGGAACACCTAAGAAACGGGTAACTTCTCTGTGGTAATATATTCATTTCGGAAAATTTTAAAAAGTGAAATCAACATTCCAGAGACAAAAGTTTAAAAAATACACATTCAATATGGAAGAAAACTTAAACCACTTACTGCACTGTATTATTATCATTATTATTAATTGTACCATTAACAAAAATGTCATGTTTTGCAAAATAGAGGCTGCTGGTGGCGGCAAGAAGGGAGGCAAGAAGAAGGGTGGTTCCTTCCAAACTGTGTCGGCTCTTTTCAGGGTATGTATTGTTTCATATTTTTGGACAACAATTAACAATCTCATCTTAAAATATTGATGAGCTATTATTTTGTGATTCTCATCCACAGGAGAACTTGGGCAAGCTGATGACCAACTTGAGGAGCACTCACCCTCACTTTGTCCGCTGTCTGATTCCCAATGAAACAAAGACCCCAGGTAAGAAGCACATAACCCAGATTTGTGCATTGTGTGTGACATGGTCATGTTAAGAAATGTTTTGATACAATGCGTTTGCAATGTGCAGGTCTTATGGAGAACTTCTTGGTCATCCACCAGCTGAGGTGTAATGGTGTGCTGGAGGGCATCAGAATCTGCAGAAAGGGCTTCCCCAGCAGAATCCTCTACGGTGACTTCAAGCAGAGGTGACTGCAGTTTTCATTATAAGCAAGTCAAGTTGATTTCTGTAGAGGTTTTAGGATGATAAACACTGAGAAAAAGTGGGCGAAAGATAAAAGGAACAACATTATTTTCTCTTTTAGATACAAAGTATTGAATGCCAGTGTCATCCCTGAGGGACAGTTCATTGACAACAAGAAAGCTTCAGAAAAGCTGCTGGGCTCCATTGATGTGGACCACACTCAGTACAAGTTTGGACACACAAAGGTTCATCCTCAACGACAGCACTAACACATTTACTTGTGTGGTTGTCCTATTATATCCACTAGTGCAATGCCCGTTGGAAATATGTATTCCGATATAAAAGTGGGAGGTTAAGTAGCTTTTTCATGGATGGCCAAATGAGGCTGTGTTTGAAGGTGAGACATCAGGGATATTTAGGTTTGTTGTGAAATCTGATATTCCAGAGTATAATTGGCCGTTCTTGACTATTTTTGATTTTGCCATTATATTTCACCTTAAAAACTATTTACTTGGTGTCATTATTTCCAGCACAACCTCACATGTGTGACTGTACAGTTATTTTTTTATTTTGACACACTGTATTAACACAATAGACCTAAACTCACCAAAAGAAACCCCATAAAATCTAAGTAGAAAAAGTTAGATTTTTTAATGTGAAAACCACAAATATTTTTAAAAACATTTACAAAGTTATATTACTATTTACATTTAAATGCAGGCAATGCTCAGGGCTCACTTAGCTCCTTCCAGCTGAACGAAGAGCTGCACTGCCTGCTCAACATTCAGCCGTCTCCTCATTGTTTTGACTCATTAAACAAAAAACGACTCCACTACACATTAAACACACTATACCAAACACTACATAACACACTAACTATAAACTCCAGACACGCTCAATGTCACAAATCTCTTAACTTTCTAAACTCACTATCTCTCTCTCTGTCTCTGTCACCGTCACTGCTGCTGTCACTTCCACAACTTCCCCCCTTTCCTCAGCAACCAAATCACGTGGTTTGCCGTTTAATTTTGTGATTGGTTGGTGTGGTGCCTTTTTCCACCAATAGGAAAGGGAGAAGCCCGTTTTGACCGTTTCTTCCTGCACCAGACGCGCAGCAAACGTGACGGCAATGTTCGCAAAAAAGCGTCCGGTTTTACTTGGCCAATCAACATGATTTAGAAACTGGTATAAAGTTTGAAGGGCGCACACAACACATACGTCGGAACCTAGACTCACAGTTGCTGAGTCTTGCTGCTACGTCATCTTATATTGGTCACGTGACGCTATGGTGTGCAGTGATTTGCTCTGGTGCACACCTGACTATGGTGGCTATGGTAAGCAAAGCTAGGGGAATTGGACGATCATTTATTAAATATTTTATTAACGGTATCATTTCTAGTCCAAACAAATCCAACGTTGCACACCCTTGAACCACGCAGCAGCCATGTTTAAAGTCTCAGGTCTGTCTGATCCTGATCCTCAGAGATATTTGAGGAACAGACAGACAGACAGACAGAGATTCCTTGCTTTTATAGAGAAATATGTACTGAATACTGATTTGCCCCACTTGATAACATAGGTGTTCTTCAAAGCTGGTCTGCTGGGTACCCTGGAGGAGATGAGAGATGAGAAACTGGCTACGCTGGTGACCATGACTCAGGCTCTCTGCAGAGGATATGTCATGAGGAAGGAATTTGTTAAGATGATGGAGAGGAGGTAGAATTATTTTACTGTACCCTAAGCTGTACTGTCCAATTATGTAGTAGATATATTTTTTAAATTGTAAGAACTAGAGGTTCTATAGAATAATGTTTCAGAAGAAATGACACTTTCTGCATGTATCACATTTTTTTAGGGAAGCTATCTACTCTATCCAGTACAACATCCGTTCATTCATGAATGTTAAGAACTGGCCATGGATGAATCTCTACTTCAAGATCAAGCCTCTCCTGAAGAGTGCTGAGACTGAGAAGGAACTGCAGCAGATGAAGGAGAACTATGATAAGATGAAAACAGACCTGGCTACTGCCCTGGCTAAGAAGAAGGAACTGGAGGAGAAGATGGTTTCCCTGGTACAGGAGAAGAATGACCTGCAACTCCAAGTGGCTTCAGTAAGTAGGAAACAAAGAAAGTATCATTCTTTTACAAATAAGCTTCACTAATTGTAGGTAATCTAGGTGAGATAAGAAGAAGAAGAGGCCACTGACTTCTAATACCACAGAATATATCAATCTTTTCAAACTTTTAAATGTATCGTATGTTCATTGTGTACAATAGGAAGTGGATAACCTCTCTGATGCTGAGGAAAGATGTGAAGGGCTCATTAAGAGCAAGATCCAACTTGAGGCAAAACTCAAAGAGACAACCGAGAGACTGGAGGATGAAGAGGAAATCAATGCTGAGCTGACTGCCAAGAAGAGGAAGCTGGAGGATGAATGCTCTGAGCTGAAGAAAGACATTGATGACTTGGAGCTTACTTTGGCTAAAGTGGAGAAGGAGAAACATGCCACAGAAAACAAGGTTTGAATTATTTTAAACCCACAATAATTTAAAGACCGACCATATCAATATAAGTTGATGGAAATAATGCACCTATTACATCATTTTAGGTGAAAAACCTGACAGAGGAGATGGCATCTCAAGATGAGTCTATTGCCAAGTTAACCAAGGAGAAGAAAGCCCTCCAAGAGAGCCACCAGCAAACACTTGATGATCTCCAAGCAGAGGAAGACAAAGTCAACACTCTGACCAAAGCCAAGACAAAGCTGGAACAGCAAGTGGACGATGTAAGAAAACAGTTGTTTCGTTAGTGTTTCTATTGTCAAGTAGCTTGTGTATTAATTAACATTCCATGATACATATTCAAAATAATGTACAATGTAAATCATATTTCTTTGTGATGACACACTGTCATTTGAATACCTCAAATAATTTATCATTGACTGTCATGCGATAGCTTGAGGGGTCTCTGGAGCAAGAGAAGAAGCTCCGCATGGACCTTGAGAGAGCCAAGAGGAAGCTTGAAGGAGATCTGAAACTAGCCCAGGAATCCATAATGGATCTGGAGAATGACAAACAGCAATCTGATGAGAAAATCAAGAAGTAAAGTTTTTGATTTATGTTGTTAATTCTCTGTTCAGCATCTTAAACATTACACTCCAACAACAGTACAAACTGTGACAGTGAAAGCTTTCTTTTTATCCTCATCAAGGAAAGAATTTGAAACAAGCCAGCTCCTCAGCAAGATTGAGGATGAACAGTCTCTCAGTGCTCAGCTTCAGAAGAAGATCAAGGAGCTCCAGGTGAGGAGCTATACAATGTTATATGCATGCAAATCAAACTCAGTAAATCAAAAACACCACATTATATTCAAGTCAATAAACCTTCTTTCCTTAAATCTAGGCTCGTATTGAGGAGCTGGAGGAAGAGATTGAGGCTGAGAGGGCTGCTCGGGCTAAGGTTGAGAAGCAGAGGGCTGACCTCTCCAGGGAGCTTGAGGAGATCAGTGAGAGGCTCGAGGAGGCTGGTGGAGCAACAGCTGCTCAGATTGAGATGAGCAAGAAGCGTGAAGCTGAATTCCAGAAGTTGCGCCGAGATCTTGAAGAGTCAACCCTGCAGCATGAAGCTACTGCATCAGCTCTCCGCAAGAAGCAGGCAGACAGTGTTGCAGAGCTGGGAGAGCAGATCGACAACCTCCAGCGTGTCAAGCAGAAGCTGGAGAAGGAGAAGAGTGAGTACAAGATGGAGATTGATGACCTATCCAGCAACATGGAGGCTGTTGCTAAAGCTAAGGTGAGTTATTTGTTTAAAGATGAGGTATTTGCCTTTCGTTATGCTCAGATGACCTTTAACCAATAAATATGGCAGTAGCTTTAAATTTAGAAAAAAAACCTCAACGTATATCATGTTTTGTTGTTGATAGGGCAACTTAGAAAAAATGTGCAGAACTGTTGAGGACCAGTTGAGTGAGCTCAAAGCCAAAAATGATGAGAATGTTCGCCAGCTGAACGACGTTAATGGACAAAAGGCAAGACTGCAAACAGAGAATGGTGAGTGTCCTGGAATAGAAACTTCTCATGGAAGTTATTAATGAGAATATTAATAATAAAATTTCATTCATACATTGTCATTCAGGTGAGTTCTCCCGCCAGCTTGAAGAGAAGGAAGCTCTTGTTTCCCAGCTGACCAGAGGAAAACAGGCCTTCACTCAGCAGATTGAGGAGCTTAAGAGACACGTTGAGGAGGAAGTCAAGGTAAACAAGTTCACATGCCTTGTTATTACATCTCAACAGGGGGTATATTCTCTAATAATACTGTAGTAAGATTTAAAAGATCAAAGCTCGAGAATCTATTACCACAGCAAAACATTCAGGCATACTGCTATTATTGCTAAGTGAATCTTTTATGAATTATATTTGACAGATGATGAAAAGTTACATGATGATGAGTAGCAAATACGATAGATGCAGGAGTAGTCTTGAGGATTCAAAACTAAACGGCTACATCACAATGATTAAACTTTTTAAAAATACTTCCACTTCATAGGTATGACACTAATGTTTTGTCATCGTCAACAGGCCAAGAATGCCCTGGCCCATGCAGTTCAGTCAGCCCGCCATGACTGTGATCTGCTCAGAGAGCAGTTTGAGGAGGAGCAGGAGGCCAAAGCTGAGCTACAGAGAGGAATGTCCAAGGCCAACAGTGAGGTGGCTCAGTGGAGAACCAAATATGAGACTGATGCTATCCAGCGCACTGAGGAGCTGGAGGAGTCCAAGTATATAATCCTTTCTACTTCTTCAAAGATTAATCCTTTTTTTGCTATCTTTCTTCACTAAAGCTCAAATAATTCCTCTTCACTCCAGGAAAAAGCTTGCCCAGCGCTTGCAGGATGCTGAGGAATCCATTGAGGCTGTCAACTCCAAGTGCGCCTCTTTGGAGAAGACCAAGCAGAGGCTGCAGGGTGAGGTGGAGGACCTCATGATTGACGTTGAGAGAGCCAATGCTCTGGCTGCCAACCTTGACAAGAAGCAGAGGAACTTTGATAAGGTATATTGTTAAACTGGTAATCAACACCAGTTTTGTAGCAAGAAACAAGCACCTTAATTAATGAATAGTCATTGAATTGATATATTTTGACCTATACAATTCTAGGTCCTTGCAGAATGGAAACAGAAGTATGAGGAGGGCCAGGCAGAGCTGGAGGGAGCTCAGAAGGAGGCTCGTTCTCTCAGCACTGAACTGTTCAAGATGAAGAACTCTTACGAGGAGGCTCTGGATCATCTGGAGACCATGAAGAGAGAGAACAAGAACCTGCAGCGTATGCCAATCTTACTGTATTTAATGTAATGGTCATAGTAATTGCAAGGGTTCTTCTTAGACCTCTGGCAGTGAAGTCTATGAGCATTATTTGGTTGTAAAAGCAGTGACATATTTTCCAGATGTAATCTGCACATACAGTTCTAACTACATTTGACTTTGGTCGTTCTACAGAGGAGATCTCAGACCTGACTGAACAGATTGGTGAGACAGGAAAGAGTATCCATGAGTTGGAGAAAGCCAAGAAGACTGTAGAGACTGAGAAGTCTGAAATTCAGTCAGCACTGGAGGAAGCTGAGGTAAAATTTTGCCGATATTATTGAACCACTATGATAAAATACATGGTTAAAATGTAATTATGTATTCATTTAGAATTTATTCCTGCCAAAATTACATTTTGTCGTGACTTTTTAAGGGCACACTGGAGCATGAGGAGGCCAAAATTCTCCGTGTCCAGCTTGAGCTCAACCAGATCAAAGGTGAGGTTGACAGGAAGCTGGCAGAGAAGGATGAGGAGATGGAGCAGATCAAGAGGAACAGCCAGAGGGTGATTGACTCCATGCAGAGCACTCTTGATTCTGAGGTCAGGAGCAGGAATGATGCCCTGAGAGTCAAGAAGAAGATGGAGGGAGACTTGAATGAGATGGAGATTCAGCTGAGCCATGCCAACAGGCAGGCTGCTGAGTCTCAGAAACAACTGAGGAATGTCCAGGGACAACTCAAGGTAAGATTTGTTTTATAACTAAATGTAATTTTTTCTTTTAATCAAAAGGAAATTACATATATTTTCTTTTTCTCTCTTCAATGTCAGGATGCCCAACTGCACCTTGATGATGCTCTCAGAGGACAGGAAGACATGAAGGAGCAGGCTGCCATGGTGGAGCGCAGAAATGGCCTGATGGTGGCTGAGATCGAGGAGCTGAGAGTCGCTCTGGACCAGACAGAGAGAGGACGCAAAGTTGCTGAGCAGGAGTTGGTTGATGCTAGTGAGCGTGTTGGACTGCTTCACTCTCAGGTGTGTTTCCGTTAATTCACAAGAATTTTATCTAATCAAAGATGTGAGACACATACCAATTAACACTGTCTATTCTTGGTCAAATTCAGAACACCAGTCTCATGAACACCAAGAAGAAGCTGGAGTCTGACCTCGCCCAGGTTCAAGGTGAAGTGGATGATGCTGTTCAGGAATCAAGAAATGCTGAAGAGAAAGCCAAGAAGGCTATTACTGATGTGAGTTAACACCTTCAATAACCGATCTGCTTGTATGTGTTCAATAAATGGTGTTTTGTTTTTTTATTACAGACTTTTTATCATTTCAGGCTGCCATGATGGCTGAGGAGCTGAAGAAGGAGCAGGACACCAGTTCTCACCTGGAGAGGATGAAGAAGAACCTGGAGGTCACAGTCAAGGACCTCCAGCACCGTCTGGATGAGGCTGAGAACCTCGCCATGAAGGGTGGCAAAAAGCAACTCCAGAAACTGGAGTCCAGGGTATGAACTATATATAAAATTTCATAATAGGTTGCTCTTCGAGGCACATCATTTTTATTATGCCTGGAAGACTGATATATCATTTATCATCACATTACAGGTACGTGAGCTGGAGAGTGAAGTTGAGGCCGAGCAGAGACGTGGAGCTGATGCTGTAAAAGGAGTTCGCAAATATGAGAGGAGAGTGAAGGAGCTGACATATCAGGTAAGCCGTACTGAAAAAGTCCCCTAACCTCTAATTCATTCTCTAGTCTTTTTCACATACTGTATAATCTTGTATCTGTCCAGACTGAGGAGGACAAGAAGAATGTGAACAGACTTCAGGATCTGGTGGACAAGCTGCAGCTTAAAGTGAAGGCTTACAAGAGACAGGCTGAGGAGGCTGTAAGTCAAATACATAATGTGGCACATCATTGACAGCTGACTTAATAATAACATCACTATTAACTATCTTGTAACTATGCCAAAATACCTCTAAACACTTAACAGGAGGAGCAGGCCAACACTCACATGTCCAGGCTCAGGAAGGTTCAGCATGAGTTTGAGGAAGCTCAGGAGCGCGCTGACATTGCTGAGTCCCAGGTCAACAAGCTGAGAGTCAAGAGCCGTGACGCTGGAAAGGTATGTTTGTTTTTAAATAATATGATGCTGTGAACTTTCACTGATGACAGTGTGAATCAACATCACATCTTAAATGATACCCAAATAATAATAATAGATTTTCATCCCTCTTTTTTTAGTCTGATTCTGCTGAGTAAGTGTCATCATCCTTTGGGCCTTTCAACAGAGTTCATAAAATATGAACCATGGTTGGGGTTTCTTTACAATAAAGACAATACCTTTCATCATTATCCTGAATCCTGTCACTTCCTTTCTTTAAGAATTTATTTGGTTGACCAGAGAAATCAGTCCGAAACCAAGTAGAGCACTTAGCCTTGTAATGTCATATGGTAGAGTATTTGCAGCACGGTACTGATCAACAAAGAAACACCATTTTCAATATGGTAAAAGAATAATACTTTCAGGGTTTTTTTAGTTATTATTATAGTCCATTTTTCAGATATGTTTTGCTTTAAAACATTTGGCGCTTTTTAAAAAGCTTGGTTCTTCCATTAGTGGCATGGTTTGTGAAACACTGGTGAGGTTGTGGCAGTGCTAGCAGTAAAATGCTTACAAACCAGGCCCAAGCTACATGAAAACATAAACAAAAAAATGTATATTTACAGGGAATGCCAAGTGTCAACTACTTCTGTAGAAAAACAAACACTTCTTCGGGGGACAATCAAAAAATACCTCTTAAGGAAATAATCAAACAGAAACGTGCTTTCAAGCTCTGAAGTCCCCAATGACATGAAATATGAAAAACTGAAATGTGCAATCTGCAGTGTGCCGCAAGCTGCTTCATTAATTAGAAGTCAGTCTCCTCACCCCCCGTACAAGTTATCTGAATCCACTGCAATCAGTCCAGGATTGTGAAATCTAGCCCAAAACACAAAAAAGATGCACAATGGGACTGCTACAGGTAGGTCACCTCAGTCAGGATGTTTGGTTAACCAGATGCATCATCTATAAGCAGTGCCTCACATAGTTTTCTGGACTGCTGGATCATTTCTCTGAGCTTTCCAGATATCCTCATCTGTCAGGGAAAAAGGAACACATTTCTTGTCACATGCCCGGGAAGGTGAATGTTGTTGAACTCACCCTTATGATACTTCGTGAGAAAAATCCAGCACCCATTGAAAAAGCCTTGAGCTAGCTTTCGTGGTGTTTAAGACCTATGACAATATAGAGTAGAGTGATGACCACTAAAGGTTTTCCCTCCAAATAATGTCTCCATTTATCTTAACTCCAGCTCTTGCCAGACATTCACCTTCAGTGTCATTTCGCTCTGCGCTGGAATGAGAGCAGCTTCCATAAGCAATGACCTGCTCTTGGGAGGAAGTGTCAGATCTTTGTGCAAAGACAGATCCAACACCTGTAGAACTTCCATTTGTGTAGACAACAAATGTGTTACACATATTGGGGTGACCAAGGACAGGAGGCGAGGTCAGATGGTCTTTGAGACACTGAAATGCCCTCTGACACTCATCTGTCCACCTAAACACAGCTCCTTTCCTTTTCAGAGTGTTAAGAGGCTCTGCAATTGTTGAAAAGTTAGGGACGGGTACCTAAGTCATGCAGCACTTCCGTCTTTGCCGAACCTCCACAATCTACATCCATACTAACTACATTACCCAGGAATTTAAGTTTTGGGGCATGGATGTCTTAGAATAGATCCAGGTACACTATCCAGCAGTCTCCAAGGCCGCTCTGCAGCACATGATTTAGCAGCCTCTGGAAGGTGGCTGGAGTGCCCTGCAAACAAAAAGGCATGACCCGAAAAAGGGAACAACCCAAAAGATGGGACAAACCCTGTCAGGTGCTGGCTTTCCTGGTCCATTTTCACCTGCCAATAACCACTGTCAAAATCTAGGGTGGTGAAAACAGTTGAGTATGCCAGTGACTCAAAGATCTCAGAAATGGCTGGCAGAGGATAGGAATCTCCCTCACTCTGTTCGTATATACAACAGAAATCTACACAAAACCGGGGGAGCATCAATACAATTTGGAAAGCCAAAGGTGAACAGGAAGGCACAATGATACCCTGTTGGAACATGTCTTCCATCTGCTCCTTATAAATCTTCCACTTTTGAAGGGGCAGTCTATCGGTGCAACGGACTGCTCAATGAGCCTGCTGCAAGGTCTGAAGTCCAGCAACACTTGCAGTATAGTATGAACATTTTGACCTCCTCAGAATCTTGAGAAATGACATGAGACCGCTTTACTCGTTGAGCTGGCTGGGTGCCGACACAGACGATAAAATGACTGTGTCGCTCCGCCATATTCTCGTTTATTCAACACATGCTCTTGACAACAACTTCATTGGAGCATTGGAGCATCAACGGCAACACAGATGGCTCAAAATTCAAAGCATACTGAAACGTATTCCTCTAACATAACATCAGCATTATTCAGCACATAACTTAACAAAAATCAGTGTTGGGGCTTGTTACTCAAAAAAGTATATATTACACATTACACTTTACTCTCAAAAATAGTAATGCCTTACATTACAAGATTACTGCCTGGAGAAAGTAATTAGTTACATTACTCGTTACATTCTCTGTCTTGGCATCTCATTCATGTTAGTCCACGGCTCCTTAGCAACAAGATTTGTGTGTGCGTGCTGTCTCTGTAGGTGCTTCGTTAAGTTTGAGGTAGCAGCGGTGAGGAGAGGTTTCCAACACGGGCAAAGTGCACCTTACAGTCAAGTTATTTTCCTTACGTTCAACAAATTCAGAGTAATGTTTGTATCTCTAACCCTCCAGCCTGCCCCAGCCAGCGCCCCCATACACACACTGGCCTGTCGCCTGCGCAGCCGCGAGGGGGGAGAGAGCATGTAAATTACAATATAATATATTTCTCGCCTTTCCCCCGATGATCTGAATAAGTCGCTAAATTTGTTGCTCGTAGCTTTTCAGAAATAAAGTCGCTAAGAGGGTCTGAAAAGTCGCTAAATCTAGCGAGAAAGGCGTCAAATTGGCGGCCGCCTCCCCAGCCCGCCGTGTGTGATGCGTGTGACCATGCTGTTAAAATTGATTAACCTTAAGCAATGTAACGTAAGTAACGAGCTTGGCAAACTGTAATGTGATTACTACATTCACAACAGTAATGCCTTACACTACTCGTTACTGAAAAAAGTAATGTGATTACACCCAACACTAACAATAATAAATTGTTAAGTTTTAAAAGGCTCTGCAATCCTTAAAAAGTTAGGGACGGGTTCCTAACTAGCAAAACATCAGCATAAATCCGCGCAAATCACTAAACAATAATAAATGGTGCTTTCATTCCGGCCCCTAATTGTTACTGCTGGGGTATAACAATTACATTTCTAGACATTAAAGCGTCATTTAATCTGAAACACTGAATATATAGTGAACTTACTTTTGTTCCTTTTGTTTACATGAACCAATATACATTTCTTCACATAAACAGTACTTCAAGTACACATGTATCTTAGATTATCTTAATTCAACAATCACTTAACAATCACTCACTAAACTTGAGTGATTGTTGAGTGATTATCCTTATTCAACAATTACTCAAGTTTAGTGTGGAGCATAAATCACATGCTTCAAACACAATTTATCACACACAGAATAAGAACTTATTAATTTCAAGCAATAAACATAACTTATCTATTGGTCTTTCCAAAACACTAGTTTTAGTTTTCACAAAAGCACGTCTAACAAGACCTTTTGTATCGAAAACTGCCTTCTTAGCTTTTCCTATCACCCATGGACTTCTTGAGGATATGAGAACAACATCGCCTTCCTTCAAATTTTTCCTGATTTCAGTCCACTTCTGCCTCTCCTGCCTTCCTGGCATACAAGTCCTCTTTCTGAAACACTCCAGGAGGCAGCACTGGTTGTCTTTTCAGAAGAAGTAAATGGTTAGGTGTGAGAGCCTCAATGTCATGTGGATCATTTAACACTCTTGTTATAGATCTGCCATTTACAATAGCCTCGACTTAACAGAACAATGTGTGGAGACGTTCATCATCAAGAGGCTGCTGTTTCAGTATCTGGTTAAGAATTCTCCTCACAGAAAGAATCTGCCTCTCCCAGATGCCTCCAAAATGTGAACCTGCTGGTGGGTTGAATATCCAAGTGATTCCTTTCTGCATGAGCATATTTGAGATTTTTGACTGATTCCAGCCTTTGATTGCTTCACGCATTTCTTTCTCTGCACCCACCAGATTCGTGCCATTATCTGACCTCATTATAGACACCTGGCCTCTCCTGGCTATAAATGGGGCATTTATGCCGGAATCAGTTTCGAGGGAATTAGCAACTTCCATATGAATTGCTCTGACTGTGAAACATGTGAACAAGACCCCATACCTCTTGACCATACTCCTCCCACACTTGACCTCAAAGGGTCCGAAATAGTCTATTCCGACACTAGTGAACGGAGGATTGTCTGGTATCAGGCGATCTTGTGGCAGATTTGCCATTCTCTGTTCACCAGGTTTTGCTGATATCTTTCTGCATATTACACACTTTGAAAGTATCTTTCTAAGAGCTGAGTCTGCTTGAGAACCCAGAATATTTCTCTTAGCTTTGACAATGTATAATTCCTTCCACTATGTCCTGTTTCTTGGTGAACATGTCTGAGGATCAAGGTTGACACATGATGGTTCTTAGGAAGGATCACAGGATGTTTAGCATCTGCTGGAAGTGCAGACTCATGCAGCCTTCCTCCTTCTCTTAAAATCCCATCCTGCATGACAAGATCAAACTTGATGATGTGACTGCTTCTTTTCAGCTTGTCACCTTTCTGAAGAGTCACCAGTTCATCGCTGAAGCCTTGCATTTGACACAGCTTGATAATTTCTCACAATATCTTCAGTAGTGAGCAAAGATCCACTGATAGTTGTTTGGAACTATTGCATCTGGTTTGCAACAATCTCAGTTTTCCTGTCATGACTCAGTCTCTCACTTGCTTCTAATGTGAGTAATTTACGATGTGCACTCAGTTTGTGGACCAGTAGTTTCAACTTCATCATCCAGGAAACTGCTCTTGTTAATCTGTGCCATTCTGAATAATGACAAATGAACTTGTTAAGTGTATTCTTATATGCATTTGTAGCATTCACACTCACCGCAGCTTTAACTTTAACATCATCTTTCTGTATCTCTTTGATATCAGGCGAAACTGGCCAGTGTTTCTCATCTTTCTTCAAAAAATCTGGCCCACCAGTCCAGTCCTGACACTTTATGAATGTGCCTGCATTTATGCCTCTGGATGCATGGTCGGCTGGATTTGGCTCAGAGTTCACATACATCAACTGACTTGGCTTAGTGTTGTCTCTGATAAGCGACACTCTAGTGGCTACAAAGGTTTTAAATTAAACATTCTCACCAGCAATATATCTCAGCACAGTGGTACTATCAGACCAAAACATGGATTCTTCCAGTGGCATTTGCAGCTCTTTTGTCATAAGCCTGTCCATTTTTACAGCGACAGCAGCAGCTGTCAGTTCCAGTCTCGGAATTGTCATTTGTTTCAATGGAGACACTCTAGACTAGCCAATGATGAATGAACAGTGAACTGAACCTTTTTCGTTTTTAATGCAAAGGTAGGTGAAGGTAGGTGACAACTCCATAACCTTTCTCACTCGCCTCTGCAAAGTGGTGCATTTGTGCAGATGTGACTTTTCCAAAACCAGCTGGTTTTAGACATATGTCCACTGTGAAACCATGAAGTTTTGGAAGATCCAAAGTCCACTTTTGTGACATTTGAGCCAGGTCAGCAGGGATATCTTCATCCATGGAGACTTTCCTGCCATACAGCTCCTGCAGGATCATTTTAGCTGGAAGGATGACAGGTGACAAAAAAACGGGTTATATACAGCACTTACAAATGACAGGATGCCACGTCTAGTTTGTGGTGTATTCTTTGCATTAATTCTGACCTTGAATACATCTGACTCTGTACACCAGTTCACTTCAAGGACTCTTTCGTCAGGTAATGCATCATGATAAAGGTCCAAATCCTTAACCTCTTTTGCTCTTTATGATTCAGGAATGGAGGCTAGAACAGTCCTATTACTCATCCATTTTGTAAGATGAAATCCTCCACTCTCACACAGTGCTGTCAAGTCTCCGACCACATCAACTGCTTGGGTTTCATCTGACACTGACAAAAGGCAGTCATCTACATAAAAATTGTGCATAGTTGCTTTGACTGTAGCAGGTGCCATTGTGTCGTTGCTCAGGGCTAGGCATGCCAATTGCTCTGTTGTTGGTTGTAAAAATCAACATAAGTGCCTATATTCTGTCCCAGCTACTAAACAACAGAAGAGACAGTGGTTGTGTTTCATTTTTTAACGACAATGCGCCAGCTGCAGTTTGTGTTAGCTTGTATGTGTGTGCCTACCGCTTCACATCTGACTGCTTCAGTAATGAGGGTCAGTACAAAGCTGGCTTTGTCTCGACACTGACCCTCGTAAAAGGATCAGTCCCAACCATACGGGACCCAGCAACTGCGCCCGAGCCACAGGTAGGTGTCGCCGAGGTTTGATTAAATTTACAGTTGCCTACGAGTATGGTGAAGTCAGCTGGAAATTGGCTAAATAGTTAGCTCTGCTTCGGTCTGCTATGCAATGGCGTTTGAAGCGAGTTTAATGTTAATAATATTACGAGGGAGCTTGGATGTCACAGGAAAAAGTCTGGACACGCGCAGACTGGAGACAGAGACGATGCGAACAGTGTCCAAGAGTTTGGAGACTGTGTAGGAGACAAACACTGCTTTCGCTAGTTGTTAGCCATTAGCTGCATGGTAGCAACTGTAACAACACATAGAACAAACTAACATTATTCAGACACACTAGCCATTCTGAAACATCCTGCTGCAGCCGCAGAGTCTGTTTTTCTTCAGGAGCCTCTCGTTCTGGGTCCGATTCTGGGTCAAACTGGTTTGGTTTAACGAAAGCATCTCCGTCAGCCATAGCGTTACATCCACCATAAAACATTAGCGCATGCTACTGCTAGCGTTAGAGGCATCGTCTCCCTGAGACTGTTGTGTAGCAGGCAAGGCTCTCCAAGTAGACGTTGACAGACGGAACTCATTAGCATTTAAACGTGCAGGCACAGAAACAGCCTGCTCTCAGGAGAGCTCAGTAGAGGTCACTTGAGTGAATTTTAGACAGCTGAAATTCAGGACCACGGATGGCTTTGGGGCAATGCATATCGATTACAGAGTTGTTGGACCTCTGACAGCTGTATGAAATTGATGAAAAACAGTACAATATGGGACCTTTAAATGTGGTCCTTGTAAAAGTTCTGTATTCAGTGACTTGCCCTGAAATGATGCTGCACAGTCAAAAACTATGCAAAGTTTCCCTTTTTAGGGGTGATATACCCCGTGACGAGGTATGTATCACATTCTATCATTTCCAGACACAGTCTCTTCTTTTGGTACTTCCACTGCATACTCTTTACTGATCAGGTCAGAGATGAATCTCTGATACTCTTTATGAAAGTCTTTGTTTTTGACAAATTTCCTTTTCAGGTTTTCTGCTCTCTGAACGACTACACTGTAGTTGTAAGGCATCTTGACAGCTTTGTTTCTTAAGGGAAGACCTATGCTATAGTGTTCATCAACCTTTGTCACTGTCTCATT
Organism: Diplodus sargus; assembly: GCA_903131615.1. Taxonomy (NCBI): domain Eukaryota; kingdom Metazoa; phylum Chordata; class Actinopteri; order Spariformes; family Sparidae; genus Diplodus; species Diplodus sargus. The sequence continues at coordinate 6,544,793 of CAEMYA010000126.1, forward strand.
AACAGAGTCCAAAAACTGTATGTCCTCTTGTGACATTTCATGTTTTTCTTCACTGGCTTTCTCTGGAAAATCATAGTTGAACTGTTGTACAAGCAAGTTCTCTACACTGGCAATGAAGATGCGATTGACAGCAACACTTTGTCCACTTTCAGATGGAGTAATGCAACCATTACCCCTGAGAAGGTCATTAATGACCCAACCGAGGATTGTTCAAACTGCATATGGACTGTCGTCCTCACTGTGGATGATTTCCTATGGTTCCATGGCCTTGTAAACATCACAGCCTATAAACAGCCCTATATCTGCCTTTATTCGTGGCAGCTCGATACCATGAAGGTTTGGCCAATTTTCCAAATCTTCCTGAGCAGGAATGTTCTCTTTGGACACAGGAATGTCTTTATCAGTATAAATCTCAGGTAAGTCAATGTTAATGTCTCTTTCAATCCACAAATTTCTAGACCTGAAAGATGGTAGCTTGGCTCTAACTTTTCCAGGCTCATTGTTTAAAGCAATATTTGAGTTTTCTTGCCTTCAATGCCAAGCTGTCTCATTAACTTTTCAGTACAGAAAGTGGCTTGACTTCCATTATCCATGAATGCACAAGTATCTATCACACTGTTGCTTTTCTTTACCTTGACACACACAGGCACAATTGCCAAGACACAACTGTCTTTTCTGGCCCCGGTGGCACAAGAAGGTCCACTAGAGTTGTGTGTTGTTTCCCAAGTTGTCTGTGGTGCTTTTCTCACTGCTCTTAACAGCTTCATTATCATCTTCCCTTGTGACATGAAGCATGCTTGGATGTTTCTTAGAACAGTGTTCACATGAAGCTCTCCTTTTACAATCTTTGCTCAAATTACCTTGAGTCAAACATGAAAAACACAGTCCTTTTCCTTAAAGAAACTCTAGTCTTCCGTTGTAGGGCTGGTTTCTGATATTAAGACATTCTGCCAATGTATGTTGTTTTTCACAGAATATACATGGCTTCTGAAAGGCATTAACAACTTGACCAGAGGAACCTTTACAGTTTTCAGGTGAGTTCTCATTTGCAGCTTGAGACTACTTTACTCGTTGAGCTGGTTGGGTGCCGAGAGTCGCACGGAAAAAACGACTGTATCCGCCATATTTATTCAACACATGCTCTTAACAACAACTTCACTTCCTGCTTTCTCTACCAAAGGTGCATGGGACATCAATGGATACACAGATGGCTCAAAATTCAAAGCATACTCAAACTTATTCCTCCAACAAAACATCAGCATAAATCAGTGCAAATAACAAAACAATAATAAATGGTGCTTATAATAACAATCTCCCTGGATGAACTCCAAATGTATTCTTTAGAGCAGACACACACGCATGCACACGCACACACACACACACATGCACACACAAACATTATTACACCAGCACATATGTCAAAACATACAGTACATTCAGAAAGTATTCAGATCGCTTTAAGGTAAAGGGGTCTGAATACATTCTGAACACATTGGATATCCGTTCTTAGATCAATACATCTATATTAAATGATGTTATCACTATCAGCAGCAAATAACTTTAATCAGTGGTGGAAAATACTGGTGTCAGTCACTTGGACACATACATTTTGGACACCACCTGTTCAAATCAGTATGCGTCCAGCCAACTCAAAAGAACTCAACATAAATGCAAAAGTTGAGAAAAGGGTTCAACCTCTCTCTGATAGGGGTTTAGTGTTTCCATGTGAATATGTGTGGATGCCACTTTGTCTCAAAAAGGTGTTAAATGACCTGACCCATTAAGATTTTCTAGGGCACTTATAGTGGTACTTGAATAAATGTCACCTCCTTCATATCAAGTGCAGTAACTGGAGAAGTTCATTTTGTTCAATTTATTTTGGTCCTGATCTCAAAGGAGTTGCCAACTGTTTTCATGTCCATTTCGGGAGTTGTGGATAGTACCATGTCTAAACATTTTTTACAGGAATATGAGATGTGCCAGTCTCATGTAACTGTCAACTAGACACATTCGGGGACATTTCATCTGACATGACTCACAAACAGTAATGCAATGTAAAATCTACAAATACTGTGCTCTGACTTTCATTTATAAGGTCAATAAAGCACATCTATACATTTCATGGTAATGATATCAGTACAACTTCTATGTTTGCATTAAGGATGCATTTTATTTAGCCTTATTCACATTTAGTAAACATGTGTATACAACTACAACTCTCATATTAGTGTCATTTAGGGGTGAACTCAAATGTGCAAGTGTCCTGAAATTGAATACTAATGGCTTTGAAAGACTTTTCAAAACCAACCCCCAAAGCTGTCCATTCATTTAAATAAAAACGTTTCAAAACAACTCCCAACTTCAACATCTTCTTTAAAATCAAGGGTTATAATGATTTGAATCCTACACAAACACATTCTGCAATATGAAATGAATGATTGGATCAGCCATCACTGACATGTGTGCACATATGAGGTTTAGTGAACCAAAATTTGAAGCAGCAACCCTGTAACTTACAAGAAAGCTTAGAGCATAAATGCATAAGCAGCTGCTTCTTTCTCTCTAAGTACTTTGACATCCATGTTTCCATAAGCCTTTTTGTTGACTGGAATATTTTCATGTTCTCACATGGCAACTTTTGCAAGTGCAATTTCAGCAGCTCTTTGCTCTGTGCTGCAATTCCTATTTTGAGGAACTGAAGGGAGACTTGGGTCATAGGTAACATGCCTTATGCAGGCATTTAATCACGATTTAAATTCAAACAGACACATTGTCCACATTTCATCCAAGGTTACAATCAAATCAAACCAAATCAACCAAAATCAATTGGTATAACATCACAATGTATCCTGTAATTTTAAAGCTGTAGTTAGAAAGAAATATGCAAACCCTGTCCTCAAACATCGCTGCCAGAAATAAGCAACAGGATGAAAAGAGGCCATGACCAAACCAAGCAAGATACTGCTGCTGACCAGGCAATCCCACCCTCTATAAAAGAGGCAGCTCAGAGCTACTGCATTAACTGAACCTCCATCACAGGTGACTGTTTTCACTTTGACCTCAATTTTTACTGTTCTTTATTAGTCAGTGAAGTTAATGTGTTGCTAATTATTTTTGCATGTTGTCCAGAATTCTATGGCAGAATTACTTCGGTAGTAGTCTTGACTAGACATTATTCTGAAACAATTTTCTTGATATACTCCTATCACATTTAAGAAGTAGGTTCTTGCAAAAATTAAAGAATCAGTTTGTTAGTTTGTATTTACATCTAATACACATAACATACATGTTTCATCACATACCGACTGATTGTTAAGAGCAATACTATTTCTCTGCCAATGAGGGCAGTTGAGTTGAGAGAAAAGTATTTTAATGGTTTAATGATTGACTTTGACTTTAATGATTCAATTAATTACAATGTGAATATATTTTGTAAGTCTATAAACATTTTGCAATCTTTACCCTCATCTGTTTCCCAATTGGCAAAATTTCCACAGAAAAAAATTTAAAATTAGAAAAACAATCTGAAACAAATTACTGTACTCATGTCTAATCATGTATTTACAGGATCTCCCAATTCCACCAGAGACGCCAACGCTCAGTTGTTTTCGGAACCAGCTGAGGTAAAAGATTTCACCATAAAAAACTTGAAATCCCCATAATCAGCTGGGCAGAAGACCATAGCTATATCATGTTGATATGTTAACACTATTGTGGACTTCATTTTTCAGTCTCCACTAAAGTGCCACCATGAGCACAGACGCAGAGATGGAGCAGTATGGCCCGGCAGCCATTTACCTCCGGAAGCCAGAGAGGGAGAGGCTTGAGGCACAAACCTCTCCTTTTGATGCCAAAACTGCCTTTTTTGTGGCTGAGCCTGCGGAGATGTACCTCAAGGGTAAACTTGTAAAGAAAGAGGGTGGAAAAGCCACGGTGGAAACCGACTGTGGAAAGGTAAGTCATTCACTATTTTATTTTTTTCAACAAAACTACTTAATCAATTTCCATCTAAGACACCTTGTTTATACAAGGATAGGATTTACATTCATTTAAAACAATATCTTAGTAAAACATTCAGTTAACTATTTTTTTCTCATAGTATTTTATGCTCAAACTAACTCTGTGAACAACAATATGTTCCACTTGATGAACTTTTCTGTTTGAAATGATTTCTTAGTTAAATACATTACACTGTATTTGCTGTTCAGTCCATCACAGTAAAAGAGGAGGACATCCATCCCAGGAACCCTCCCAAGTATGACAAAATTGAGGACATGGCCATGATGACCCACCTCAATGAGCCTTGCGTGTTGTATAACCTCAAAGAGCGTTATGCATCATGGATGATCTACGTGAGTTTCCACACTGTGCTAATTTATTGTATATGTAAATATTTATTAAGTATGTGTACCTACATGGAAATCAAATGAAATCAAAATAAAATCACACTATATTTATGCTTTTTACTATTTCAGACCTACTCTGGGTTGTTCTGCGTTGTCGTGAATCCCTATAAGTGGCTTCCTGTGTATGATACTACATGTGTAAAAGCATACAGAGGCAAGAAGAGGATTGAGGCTCCACCCCACATCTTCTCCATCTCTGACAATGGCTATCAGTTCATGCTCACTGGTAAGATAAGAATATCGGTGTTAGACTCTAAACACACAGATGTAAAATTTTCCACTGATATTTATTAAAAGAAAAAGAAAACTCATGTCAAGCATTTATGCTTGTGTTTCAGATCGTGAGAACCAGTCTGTCCTGATCACGTGAGTATAAAACACACTATCATTCTATAATTTTATAAACTTAATGATGATGAAGCCAAATCTTGATAATATGTCTTGTGTACCCCAGTGGAGAATCCGGTGCTGGAAAGACTGTCAACACCAAGCGTGTCATCCAGTACTTTGCAACAATTGCAGCTATTGGAGCTAAGAAGTCTGATGCACCGCAACAGCAAAGCAAAATTAAGGTGAATTTGGTTGTGTCGAATGAAAGTGTTTGTCAGAGGAAAGTTAATTTGAATGTATAGCTCATGTAATTCAAATCTTCTCTTGCAGGGCTCTCTTGAGGACCAGATTGTTGCAGCAAACCCTCTGTTGGAGGCCTATGGTAATGCCAAGACTGTGAGGAATGACAACTCCTCTCGTTTTGTAAGTATTATAGGAAACATCTTGAGACCTTTTTCATTCCTACATTTAAAAAAAAAATATATATATATAGATAATATTAATGATCTGGCTGTCTAGGGTAAATTTATCAGGATCCACTTTGGCACTACTGGCAAGCTGTCTTCATGTGATATTGAAACATGTAAGTTTCAACCATGGTATTTGTTACTATCCATTTAAATTATGATCTAGGCTCTGATAAAGTTAGCAATTGAAATTTCTTCTTCTTAGATCTGCTGGAGAAGTCTCGTGTCACCTTCCAGTTGTCTGCTGAGAGGAGCTACCATATCTTCTACCAGCTGATGACTGGCCACAAGCCTGAACTCTTGGGTATGTTACTACACCAATTTTAAATAAGACTTTAAACAATATCAGAAAAAACCTCAAACAATAGTATGTTATTCTACTGTCCTCCTCTAGAGGCTCTTCTGATCACCACCAACCCCTATGACTACCCAATGATCAGTCAGGGTGAAATCACTGTGAAAAGCATCGATGATGTGGAGGAGTTCATTGCAACAGATGTAAGACAACAATTTAGTTAAACAGATAGTATACAGGGGAAAATGTTTAACATACCAATAACTTTGCTTAATTTACACTGCAGACTGCTATTGACATCTTGGGTTTCAACGCTGAAGAGAAATTGGGCATCTACAAGCTTACTGGAGCTGTGATTCATCATGGTGGCATGAAATTCAAGCAGAAGCAGCGTGAGGAGCAGGCTGAACCAGATGGCAACGAGGGTAATTTCTAAAATAATACACTCTTATTATGTAAGCTTTCTGGTGTGTAAGATACTACACATGTCAGTGTGTATGTATAATTCCATGAGGGATGGGTCATGTTAATGACAAAACACAAAAACAAAATATTCATTTATTCACAACTTTTTTTTTTCTCTCAATCAGAGGCTGATAAAATCGCCTACCTCCTGGGCCTGAACTCAGCTGATATGCTGAAAGCTCTGTGCTACCCAAGAGTCAAGGTCGGCAATGAGATGGTGACCAAAGGTCAGACCGTCCCACAGGTAAAAAGATGGAATTTGGGTTTTTGGAAAGGGAAATGTTTACATTTCCAAATAGAAAAATCACATTCATAAATCCCCATACTTAAATTCTTATATTTAGGTCAACAATTCTGTCAGCGCTCTGTGCAAATCCATCTATGAGAAAATGTTCTTGTGGATGGTCATCCGTATCAATGAGATGCTGGACACAAAGCAGGCCAGACAGTTCTTCATTGGAGTGTTGGATATTGCTGGATTTGAGATCTTTGATGTAAGTTTTAGAAAATCAACCCTTCTGAGAGACTTTCAAACTTATTTTGGAATTAAACTAAATGCTTTTTTATAACTACAGTTCAACAGCTTGGAGCAACTCTGCATCAACTTCACCAATGAGAAACTGCAACAGTTCTTCAACCACACTATGTTTGTCCTGGAGCAAGAGGAGTACAAGAAGGAAGGTATTGTTTGGGAGTTCATTGACTTCGGTATGGACTTGGCTGCCTGCATTGAGCTTATCGAGAAGGTAATATACCACTTTGTTAAATTAGATAGATTTCTCCATTCAAGTACAAATGTTTGCTTCTTCAGGTAATTTTTTTTTTTTAACCTGAAATGTAAATTCTTCTTAGCCAATGGGCATTTTCTCCATCCTTGAAGAGGAGTGCATGTTCCCCAAGGCCTCTGACACAACTTTCAAGAACAAGCTGCATGATCAGCATCTTGGCAAGACCAAGGCCTTTGAGAAGCCAAAGCCCGGAAAGGGCAAAGCTGAAGCTCACTTCGCCCTGGTTCACTATGCTGGCACAGTGGAATACAATATCAATGGCTGGCTGGACAAGAACAAGGACCCCCTGAACGATTCAGTTGTTCAGCTTTACCAGAAATCTTCAAATAAACTGCTGGCGTTACTGTATGCAGCCATGCCTGGAGCTGACGGTAAGAAAGAAAAGTGAGCAGAGTATATAGAAACTATGTGTACCCTGTACAGATGTGTTAACCTCCTATTTTCTACTGTTGAAGATAGTGGGCATTATTGCCATCTCTTTTCATAGATATTGGCTGCTTACTGAAAAGTGGAGTTTGGAAAGTTACAGGCATTGCAGTGACTTTGTAGTGAAAAAACGGTGTGTCTATTTCAATTGAGTTGGACCACCTGAGAAACTAGTAATTTCTCTTTGGTAATATATTCATTTCGAAAAATTAAAAAAGTGAAATCAACATTCCAGAGACAAAAGTTTATAACAGTTACTGCTGTGTAATCCAATGCCAGTAATAACTTTCAGTATCTTGCAAAACAGGCTGCTGATTGAAATTGAAATTAAAAAATATGCATTCAACATGGAAGAAAACGTAAACCACTTACTGCAGTGTATTATTATTATTATTGTTATTATTATTATTATTATTATTATTATTATTATTATTATTATTATTATTATTTGGTACCATTAATAAAAATGTCATGTTTTGCAAAATAGAGGCTGCTGGTGGTGGCGGCAAGAAGGGTGGCAAGAAGAAGGGTGGTTCCTTCCAGACTGTGTCTGCTCTTTTCAGGGTATGTATTGTTTCATATTTTTGGACAACAATTAACAATCTGACCTTAAAATATCGATGAGCTATTATTGCGTGGTGCTTATCCACAGGAGAACTTGGGCAAGCTGATGACCAACTTGAGGAGCACTCACCCTCATTTTGTCCGCTGTCTGATTCCCAATGAAACAAAGACCCCAGGTAAGAAGCACATAACACAGATTTGTGCACTGTGTGTGACATGGTCATGTAAAGAAATGTTTTGATGCAATGAGTTTGCAATGTGCAGGTCTTATGGAGAACTTCTTGGTCATCCACCAACTGAGGTGTAATGGTGTGCTGGAGGGCATCAGAATCTGCAGAAAGGGCTTCCCCAGCAGAATCCTCTATGGTGACTTTAAGCAGAGGTGACTGCAGTTTTCATTATAAGCAAATCAAGCTGATTTCTGTAGAGGTTTTAGGATGATAAACACTGAGAAAAAGTGGGCGGAAGATAAAAGGAACAATGTTATTTTCTCTTGTAGATACAAAGTATTGAATGCCAGTGTCATCCCTGAGGGACAATTCATTGACAACAAGAAAGCTTCAGAGAAGCTGCTTGGCTCCATTGATGTGGACCACACTCAGTACAAGTTTGGACACACAAAGGTTCATCCTCAAAGACAGTTCTATAAGATTTACTGTGTGTGGTTGTCCTATTATATCCATATGCACTGAATACTAATTTGCCCCACTTGACAACATAGGTGTTCTTCAAAGCTGGTCTGCTGGGTACCCTGGAGGAGATGAGAGATGAGAAACTGGCTACGCTGGTGACCATGACTCAGGCTCTCTGCAGAGGATATGTCATGAGGAAGGAGTTTGTTAAGATGATGGAAAGGAGGTAGGATTCTTTTACTGTACCCTAAACTGTACTGTTCAATTATGTAGTCGGTATTTGTTACTTTTTAAATTGTTAGACTTAGAAGTTCTACAAAATAATGTTTCAGAAGAAGTGACACTTTCTACATCCATCTTATTTTCTAGGGAAGCTATCTACTCTATCCAGTACAACATCCGTTCATTTATGAATGTTAAGAACTGGCCATGGATGAATCTCTACTTCAAGATCAAGCCTCTCCTGAAGAGTGCAGAGACTGAGAAGGAGCTGCAGCAGATGAAGGAGAACTATGATAAGATGAAAACAGACCTGGCTACTGCCCTGGCCAAGAAGAAGGAACTGGAGGAGAAGATGGTTTCCCTGGTACAGGAGAAAAATGACCTGCAACTCCAAGTGGCTTCAGTAAGTAGAAAACAAAGAAAGTACAATTCTATTACATATATGCTTCACTAATACCATGTACCATGTTGCTTAAATTATCAGATATCTATGTGTGATAAGAAGAGGCCACTGACTTCTGATACCACAGAATATATCAATCTTTTCAAACTTTTAAATGTATTGTGCGTTCATTGTGTACAATAGGAAGTGGATAACCTCTCTGATGCTGAGGAAAGATGTGAAGGGCTCATCAAGAGCAAGATCCAACTCGAGGCCAAACTCAAAGAGACAACCGAGAGACTGGAGGATGAAGAGGAAATCAATGCTGAGTTGACTGCCAAGAAGAGGAAGCTGGAGGATGAATGCTCTGAGCTGAAGAAAGACATTGATGACTTGGAGCTCACTTTGGCTAAAGTGGAGAAGGAGAAACATGCCACAGAAAACAAGGTTTGAATTATTTTAAACCCACAATAATTTAAAGACCGACCATATCAATATAAGTTGATGGAAATAATGCACCTATCACATCATTTTAGGTGAAAAACCTGACAGAGGAGATGGCATCTCAAGATGAGTCTATTGCCAAGTTAACCAAGGAGAAGAAAGCCCTCCAAGAGAGCCACCAGCAAACACTTGATGATCTCCAAGCAGAGGAAGACAAAGTCAACACTCTGACCAAAGCCAAGACAAAGCTGGAACAGCAAGTGGACGATGTAAGAAAACAATTGTTTCGATAGTGTGTTTCTATTGTCAAGTAGCTAGTCTTTTAATTCACATTCCATGATACATATTCAAAATAATGTACAATGTAAATCATATTTCTTTGTGATGACACACTGTCATTTGAATACCTCAGATAATTTATCATTAACTGTCATGCGATAGCTCGAGGGGTCACTGGAGCAAGAGAAGAAGCTCCGCATGGACCTTGAGAGAGCCAAGAGGAAGCTTGAAGGAGATCTGAAACTAGCCCAGGAATCCATAATGGATCTGGAGAATGACAAACAGCAATCTGATGAGAAAATCAAGAAGTAAAGTTTTTGATTTATGTTGTTAATTCCCTGTTCAGCATCTGAAACATTGCATTCCACCAACAGAACAAACTGTGACAGTGAAAGCTTTCTTTGTATCCTTATCAAGGAAAGAATTTGAAACCAGCCAGCTCCTCAGCAAGATTGAGGATGAACAGTCTCTCGGTGCTCAGCTTCAGAAGAAGATCAAGGAGCTCCAGGTGAGGAGCTATACAATGTTATATGCATGCGAATTAAACGCAGTAAATCAAAAACCATAAACCACATTATATTCAAGTCAATAAACCTTCTTTCCTTAAATCTAGGCTCGTATTGAGGAGCTGGAGGAAGAGATTGAGGCTGAGAGGGCTGCTCGGGCTAAGGTTGAGAAGCAGAGGGCTGACCTCTCCAGGGAGCTTGAGGAGATCAGTGAGAGGCTCGAGGAGGCTGGTGGAGCAACAGCTGCTCAGATTGAGATGAGCAAGAAGCGTGAAGCTGAGTTCCAGAAGCTGCGCCGTGATCTTGAAGAGTCAACCCTGCAACACGAAGCAACCGCATCAGCTCTTCGCAAGAAGCAGGCAGACAGTGTTGCAGAGCTGGGAGAGCAGATCGACAACCTCCAGCGTGTCAAGCAGAAGCTGGAGAAGGAGAAGAGTGAGTACAAGATGGAGATTGATGACCTCTCCAGCAACATGGAGGCTGTTGCTAAAGCTAAGGTGAGTTATTTGTTTAAAGATGAGGTATTTGCCTTTCGTTATGCTCAGATGACCTCTAACCAATAAATATGGCAGTAGCATTACATTTAGAAAAAAACATCAACATATGTCATGTTCTGTTGTTGACAGGGCAACTTGGAAAAAATGTGCAGAACTGTTGAGGACCAGTTGAGTGAGCTCAAAGCCAAAAATGATGAGAATGTTCGCCAGCTGAACGACGTTAATGGACAAAAGGCAAGACTGCAAACAGAGAATGGTGAGTGTCCTGGAATAGAAACTTCTCATGGAAGTTAACAATGAGAATATTAATAATAAAAAATCTCATTCATACATTGTCATTCAGGTGAGTTCTCCCGCCAGCTTGAAGAGAAGGAAGCTCTTGTTTCCCAGCTGACCAGAGGAAAACAGGCCTTCACTCAGCAGATTGAGGAGCTTAAGAGACACGTTGAGGAGGAAGTCAAGGTAAACAAGTTCACATGCCTTGTTATTACATCTCAACAGGGGGTATATTCTCTAATAATGCTGTAGTAAGATTTAAAAGATCAAAGCTCGAGAATCTATTCCCACAGCAAAACATTCAGGCATACTGCTATTATTGCTAAGTGAACCTTTTATGAATTACATTTATTGACAGATGATGAAAAGTTACATGATGATGAGTAGCAAATATGATAGATGCAGGAGTAGTCTTGAGGATTCAAAACTAAACGGCTACATCAAAATGATTAAACTTTTAAAAAAGTACTTCCACTTCATAGGTATGATACTAATGTTTTGTCATCATCAACAGGCCAAGAATGCCTTGGCCCATGCAGTTCAGTCAGCCCGCCATGACTGTGATCTGCTCAGAGAGCAGTTTGAGGAGGAGCAAGAGGCCAAAGCTGAGCTGCAGAGAGGAATGTCCAAGGCCAACAGTGAGGTGGCTCAGTGGAGAACCAAATATGAGACTGATGCTATCCAGCGCACTGAGGAGCTGGAGGAGTCCAAGTATATAATCCCTTGTACTGTTCCAAAGATAAATCAATTTTTTCTATCTTTGTTCACTAAAGCTCAAATAATTCCTCTTCACTACAGGAAAAAGCTTGCCCAGCGCTTGCAGGATGCTGAGGAATCCATTGAGGCTGTCAACTCCAAGTGCGCCTCTTTGGAGAAGACCAAGCAGAGGCTGCAGGGTGAGGTGGAGGACCTCATGATTGATGTTGAGAGAGCCAATTCTCTGGCTGCCAACCTTGACAAGAAGCAGAGGAACTTTGATAAGGTAAATGGTTAAACTGGAAATGGACACCAGTTTTTTGGTGAGAAACAAGCACCTTGATTAATAAATAGTCATTTAATTAATATATTATGACCTATACAATTCCAGGTCCTTGCAGAATGGAAACAGAAGTATGAGGAGGGCCAGGCAGAGCTGGAGGGAGCTCAGAAGGAGGCTCGTTCTCTCAGCACTGAACTGTTCAAGATGAAGAACTCTTATGAGGAGGCTCTGGATCATCTGGAGACCATGAAGAGAGAGAACAAGAACCTGCAACGTATGCTATTTAATGTAATGATCATAGTTATTGCAAGGGTTCTTCTTAGCCCTCTAGAAGTGAAGTCTGTGAGCATTATTTGGTTGTAAAAGCAGTGACACATATTCCCAGATGTAATTTGCATATATAGTTCTAACTACATTTGACTTTGGTCGCTCTACAGAGGAGATCTCAGACCTGACTGAACAGATTGGTGAGACAGGAAAGAGTATTCATGAGTTGGAGAAAGCCAAGAAGACTGTAGAGACTGAGAAGTCTGAAATTCAGTCAGCACTGGAGGAAGCTGAGGTAAAATCTTGATGACATTATTGAACCAGTATGACAAAATAAATGGTTAAAATGTAACTATGTATTCATTTAGAATTTATTACTACCAAAAATACCTTTTGTTGTGTTTGTGACTTTTAGGGCACACTGGAGCATGAGGAGGCCAAAATTCTCCGTGTCCAGCTTGAGCTCAACCAGATCAAAGGTGAGGTTGACAGGAAGCTGGCAGAGAAGGATGAGGAGATGGAGCAGATCAAGAGGAACAGCCAGAGGGTGATTGACTCCATGCAGAGCACTCTTGATTCTGAGGTCAGGAGCAGGAATGATGCCCTAAGAGTCAAGAAGAAGATGGAGGGAGACCTGAATGAGATGGAGATTCAGCTGAGCCATTCCAACAGACAGGCTGCTGAGGCTCAGAAACAACTGAGGAATGTCCAGGGACAACTCAAGGTAAGATTTGTTTCATAACTAAATGTATTTTTTTCTTATAATCAAAGAGAAATTACATACATTTTCTTTTTCTCTCTTCAATGTCAGGATGCCCAACTGCACCTTGATGATGCTGTCAGAGGACAGGAAGACATGAAGGAGCAGGTTGCCATGGTGGAGCGCAGAAATGGCCTGATGGTGGCTGAGATCGAGGAGCTGAGAGTCGCTCTGGACCAGACAGAGAGAGGACGCAAAGTGGCTGAGCAGGAGTTGGTTGATGCTAGTGAGCGTGTTGGACTGCTTCACTCTCAGGTGTGTTTTTCGTTAATTCACAAAACTGTTATCCAATCAAAGATGTGAGACAAATACCAATTAACACTGTCTATTCTTGGTCAAATTCAGAACACCAGTCTTATGAACACCAAGAAGAAGCTGGAGTCTGACCTCGCCCAGGTTCAAGGTGAAGTGGATGATGCTATTCAGGAATCAAGAAATGCTGAAGAAAAAGCCAAGAAGGCTATTACTGATGTGAGTCATGTTTTTATGTAAATAATGCTTTGAGAAATATATTTTAACACTTCATTAATTATTATTAATAATTATTATAATTAATATCAAGGCTAAAAATGTCTAAAATATGCATTGTGCATGTGTTCATTTCAGGCTGCCATGATGGCTGAGGAGCTGAAGAAGGAGCAGGACACCAGTTCTCACCTGGAGAGGATGAAGAAGAACCTGGAGGTCACAGTCAAGGACCTCCAGCACCGTCTGGATGAGGCTGAGAACCTCGCCATGAAGGGTGGCAAGAAGCAGCTCCAGAAACTGGAGTCCAGGGTATGAACTGTATATGCTTTACATGCTCATAATATTTGAGTTTCATGTAAACTGCACTTTCAATGCGTTAATAGATACATAAATTCAACTTTTCAGACATTTTCGATGATTTTTTATCATCACATTACAGGTACGTGAACTGGAGAGCGAAGTTGAAGCCGAGCAGAGACGTGGAGCTGATGCTGTAAAAGGAGTTCGTAAATATGAGAGGAGAGTGAAGGAGCTGACATACCAGGTAAGCCATGCTGAAAAAGTCCCCTAACCTCTAATTCATTCTCTAGTCTTCTTCACATACTGTATAATCTTGTATCCGTACAGACTGAGGAGGACAAGAAGAATGTGAACAGACTTCAGGATCTGGTGGACAAGCTGCAGCTTAAAGTGAAGGCCTACAAGAGACAGGCTGAGGAGGCTGTAAGTCAACTACATAATGTGGCACATCATTGACAGCTGATTTAATAATAACATCACTATTTACTGTCTTGTAACTACGCCAACATACCTCTAAACACTTAACAGGAGGAGCAGGCCAACACTCACATGTCCAGGCTCAGGAAGGTTCAGCATGAGTTTGAGGAAGCTCAGGAGCGCGCTGACATTGCCGAGTCCCAGGTCAACAAGCTGAGAGTCAAGAGCCGTGATGCTGGAAAGGTATGTTTGTTTTTAAAAGAATTTGATGCTGCTAACGTTCACTGATGACACTGTGGATCAATATCACATCTTATATGATACCCAAATAATAATACTTGATTTTTATCCCTCTTTTTTTAGTCTGATTCTGCTGAGTAAGTGTCATCATCCTTTAGGCCTTCAACAGAGTTCATAAAATATGAACAATGATTAGGGGTTTCTTTACAATAAAGACGATACCTTTCATCATTATCCTGAATCCTGTCACTTCCTTTCTGATGAATAATTTATTTGGTTGACCAGAGAAATCAGTCCGAAACTAAGGGTTAGGGTTAGGGTTAGAGAAATTAGCCTTGTAATATTATATGGTAGAGTATTTGCAGCACGGAACTAAAAACCTCATGATACTTAGGAAGTTAAAATTCCTGTAGCCGTCCAGCGAAACACAGCTTTCCTTTTCAAAGCGTTCTGCAATCCTTGAAAAGTTAGGGACGGGTTCCTCTACCCGGTAGTCATGAAGCGCCTCTGTCTTTGCCGGAATCCCCCATCTACATCCATACTCACTATATGATCCAGGAATTTAGGTTTGTGGCATTGATGTCTTTAGAATAGAATATAATATTTTTATTGTCACTGTAACAGATACAACGAAATTAAGTGCAGTCATTGTGCAAAACATCTATTGAGGTAGTATATGCATAAATAAATAAATAAATAAAAACTACTGTATGCATATTATTAATAAAAACACAAAGGAGACACACCCATACAGACATCCACATTCCAGTATTGCAGATCGCCCTATTGACAAAGATAAGTGGTGAGAACTATGCTTTAGTAGCACTATTAAATGCAATTATAGCTGTTGGATAAAAACTGTTTTGTAGTCTGTTTGTTCTAGTTTTCATGGACCTGTATCTCCTGCCTTATGGCAGCAGTTTGAGCAGTGTATGACTGGGACGTGATGAGTCCTGTACAATGGTTTGGGCCTTTTTGAGGCAGCGGGAACTGTGAAGTTCTTGAGAGGGGAGAGGGCAGCCGATGATTTTCTGTGCTGCCTTTGTGACCCCCTGGAACTTTTTCCTCTGTGCCACAGTGCAGCTTGAAAACCACACACAGAGACAGTATGACAGGATGCTCTCAATTGAGCAGCGGTAGAGGGACACTGGAAGATTTTGGGGGATGTTGTTCCTCCTGAGAACTCTCGGGAAGTAAAGTCCTGCTGGGCCTTCTTCACAAGCTCAGTGGTGTGGACGCCCCATGTCAGGTCCTCCATGATGTTGACTCCCACGAAGCAGAAGTCAGAGACCCTCTCCACACAGGTCCCGCCTATGAGCAGCGGCTGGATGTTGGTTTTCTTCCTCCTGAAGTCCACGATGAGCTCCTAGAATAGATGACTATGTCATCGAGGCACACTATGCAGCAGTCTACGAGGCAGCTCCGCAGCACATGATTGAGCATGAACATTTTCCTCAGACCTTTTCACTCCATGCACCCTGTAAGTAGGTGACAATTGTCCAGAAGTCTCTACTCTGCAACTACCTTTGGAGAAAATGACAAAAAACAATGGGGTGAAGCAAGGACAGCCAAATGCAAGTGACAATCGGAGTGGAAGGAGATGACTCTACTGCTGTATTCTCCTAGACACACTCTTAGGACCATAGACCAATAAGCGGCCTGAAAGGTCATTCCACCATGATCTATTATTATTATTATTATTATTATTATTATTATTATTATTATTATTATTAATAATAATAATAACAATTATTATTATAAGGAAAAATATGCTGTAATTCCAACATTTAAAAAAACAATGCTAAAGAAAAAGACTCAAATTAAAACTTGACCTGGCATTTTGCATCTTGGGCCTCAGCAGATTTCATTTCATAGCAGAATCCAAAATGTATAATAAATGGGTCCAAATAAGTGATCATCTTTTCACACAAACAATATTAACATTTGTTGATCATCCAGGTTGTCTTATTACAAACATAACAAACTCCCTGGATGAACTCAAAATGTATTTACAGCAGACAAAGCCTTCTGGGTAGCTGGTAAATGCTATAATCCCTCATTCCATAGCTGTCATATGTGTCTTTCACACACACATACAATCACACAATCTCTCTCACAAACACACACACACACACACAAACACACACACACACACACACACACACACACACACACACACACACACACACACACACACAGGCACACACAGGCACATACAAACATTGTTACACCAGCACCCCTTTAAAGTAAAGGGGTCTGAATACATTTTGAACACATTTTATATTCATTCTTGGAATTGATAAAAATCTTACTTAAATGATGTAATCAATATCAGGAGCAAATAACTTTAATCAATGGTGGAAAAAACTAGTGTCAGTCACTTAGACACTTTTATCATGGACACCACCTGCTCAAATCAGTATGGGGTAGGAGTTTAGTGTTTCAATGTGAATATGTCTGGATGCCACTTTGACTCAAAAAGGCGATAAATGACATGACCCCTTTGGCATGACTTTTTATGGCACTTATAGTGATACTTTAATAGATGTCACCTCCATCGTATCAAATGTAGTAACTGGAGAAGATCAATTTATTTTGGTCCTGATCTCAAAGGAGTTGCCAACTGTTTTAATGTCCGTTTAGGGAGTTATCCAACAGATGATTGAATGACATGGATAGTACCTCGTCTAAACTTTTATTACAGGAAGATGAGATGTGCCAGTCTCCTGTAACTGTAAACCACAAACATTTGGGGACGTTTCCAAAACTAAGGTTTTTGAATTAATCTGACATGACTCACAAATAGTAATGCAATTTAAAATCCATAAATACTGTGCTCTGACTTTCCTTTATAAGGTCAAAAAGAGCACATATCTATACATTTCATGGTAATGATATCAGTGCAACCTATGTGTTTGTATTAAGGATGCATTTTTTTATTTAATAAACGTGTATACAACTACAATGCTTATATAAGTGTCATTTATGGGTGAGCTCAAGGGTCCTGAAACTGAACACCAATGGATTTTGGAAGACTTTTCAAAACCAACCCCCAAAGCTGTCCATTAATTTAAGGAAAGATGTTCAAAACAGATCCCAACGTCAGCCTTGCTTAAAATTCTGCACTATGAAATGAATAATTGAA
This sequence comes from Diplodus sargus, assembly GCA_903131615.1. Classification (NCBI taxonomy): domain Eukaryota; kingdom Metazoa; phylum Chordata; class Actinopteri; order Spariformes; family Sparidae; genus Diplodus; species Diplodus sargus. The sequence continues at coordinate 6,562,348 of CAEMYA010000126.1, forward strand.
TTTGGCCATTACTGCCATGTCTTAGAGCATAAATGCATAAGCATCTGCTTCTTTCTCGCTAGGTAATTTGACATTCATGCTTCCATGAGCCTCATTTTGTTGACTGGAATATTATCATGTTCTCACATAGCAATTTTTGAAAGTCCAATTTCAGCAGCTCTTTGCTCTGTGCTGCAATTCATATTTTGAGGGACTGAAGGGAGACTTGGGTCATAGGTAACATGCCTTATGAAAGCATTTAATCATGATTTAAATTCAAACAGACACATTGTCCACATTACATCAAAGATTCCAATCAAATCAAATCAAGTCAAGTCAAATCAAATCAAATCAATTCAATTGGTACAACATCACAATGTATCCTGCATTTTCTAAGCTGTAGTTACAAAGAAATATGCAAACCCTGTCCTTAAACATCACTGCCAGAAATAAGCAACAGGACGAGGAGAAGCCATGACCAAACCGAGCAAGAGACTACTGCTGACCAGGCAATCTCACCTTCTATAAAAGAGGCAGCTGTGAGCTACTGCATTAGCTGAACCTCCATCACAGGTCAGTGTTTTTACTTTGAAATTTTAGAAGAATTTTACTGTTCTTTATTAGTCAGTGAAGTTAATGTGTTGCTTATTACTTTTGCTTATTGTCAAGAATTCTATGGAGTTCTATGGAGTTACCGGGGTGGTAGTTTTGACTAGACATTATTCCAAAACTATTTTCTTCATAAACTCCTATCAAATTTAAGAAGTATGTTTCATCACATAAATACTGACGAACCATTAAGAGCAATACTATTTATCTGCCAATGAGGGCAGTTGGGGGGATGAAAGAGTAGTTTAATGGTTTAATGATTGACTTTGACTTTAATGACTAAATACAGTTTGAATGTATTTTATAAGTCTATACACATTATGCCATCTTTACCCTCATCTGTTTTCTATTTGGCTAAATTTACACAGAAAACATTTGAAATTAGAAAGACAAACTGAAACAAGTTATTGTACTCACGTCTAATCATGTATTTACAGGATCTCCCAACTCCACCAGAGACGCCAACGCTCAGTTGTTTTCGGAACTAACTGAGGTAAAAGATTTCACCATAAAAAATTTTAAATCTCCATAATAAGCTGGGCAGAAGACCATAGCTATGTCATGTTGATATGTTAACTATTGTGGACTTCATCATTTCAGTCTCCACTGAAGTGCGACCATGAGCACAGACGCAGAGATGGAGCATAATGGGGCGGCGGCAGTCTTCCTCCGCAAGCCAGAGAAGGAGGGGCTTGAGGCACAAACTGCTCCTTTTGATGCCAAAACTGCCTATTTTGTGGCTGAGCCTACAGAGATGTACCTCAAGGGTAAACTTGTAAAGAAAGAGGGTGGAAACCGACTGTGGAAAGGTAAGTCATTCATTATTTTACTTTTTTCAACTAAAGTACTCAGTTGATTTCAATCTAAGACACCATGTATATACAATGATAGGATTTACATTCATTTAAAACAATATCTTAGGAAAACATTCAGTCAACAATTTTTTTCTCATTGTATTTGAGGCTCAAACTGAAACTGTGAACAACAATGTGATCCATGTGATGAACTTTTCTGTTTGAAATTATGTCTTGGTTAAATACATTATACTGTATTTGCTGTTCAGACCCTCACAGTAAAAGAGGACGACATTCATCCCAGGAACCCTCCCAAGTATGACAAACTTGAGGACATGGCCATGATGACCCACCTCAATGAGCCTTGTGTGTTGTATAACCTCAAAGAGCGTTATGCATCATGGATGATCTACGTGAGTTTCCACACTATGCTAATCTAATGCATATGTAAATATGTATAGAGTATATGTACCTACATGGAAAACAAACAGAATCTAAATAAAATAACACTATGTTTACGTTTTTTACTATTTCAGACCTACTCTGGGCTGTTTTGCGTTGTCGTGAATCCCTATAAGTGGCTTCCCGTGTATGATTCTGTATGTGTAGCAGCATACAGAGGCAAGAAGAGGATTGAGGCTCCACCCCACATCTTCTCCATCTCTGACAATGGCCATCAGTTCATGCTCACTGGTAAGATGAAAATATTGGTGTTGGAATCGAAACACACAGAGGTAAAATCTTCCATTGTTATTTATAAAAAAGGAAAAGAAAACTCATGTCAAGCATTTATGTTTGTGTTTCAGATTGTGAGAACCAGTCTATCCTGATTACGTGAGTATAAAACACACTATCTTGCTATCACTCTATTAACTTAATGATCATCAAGCAAAATCTTGATAATATGTCTTATGTACCCCAGTGGAGAATCCGGTGCTGGAAAGACTGTCAACACCAAACGTGTCATCCAGTACTTTGCAACCATTGCAGCTATTGGAGCTAAGAAGTCTGAGCCAACACCTGGCAAAATGCAGGTAAAAATGGTTGTGTCAGATGAAGGTGTTCGTCAGAGGAAAGTTAATTTGAATGTATAGCTCATGTATTTCAAATCTTCTCTTGCAGGGCTCTCTTGAGGACCAAATTGTTGCGGCCAACCCTCTGTTGGAGGCCTATGGTAATGCCAAGACTGTGAGGAATGACAACTCCTCTCGTTTTGTAAGTACTGTAGAAAATATCTTGGGAGTTTTTTAATTTCTTCATTTAAAAAACTGATGATATTAATGTTCTGGTTGTCTAGGGTAAATTTATCAGGGTCCACTTTGGCACTTCTGGCAAACTGGCTTCAGCTGATATTGAAACATGTAAGTTTCAATCATGGTATTTGTCACCATCCATTTAAATTATGATCTAGGCTCTGATAAAGTTAGCAATTTAAATTTCTTCTTCTTAGATCTGCTGGAGAAGTCTCGTGTCACCTTCCAGTTGTCTGCTGAGAGGAGCTACCATATCTTCTACCAGCTGATGACTGGCCACAGGCCTGAACTCTTGGGTATGTTACTACACCAATTTTAAATAAGACTTTAAACAATATCAGAAAAAAAATCAAACAATAGTATGTAATTCTACTGTCCTCCTCCAGAGGCTCTTCTGATCACCACCAACCCCTATGACTACCCAATGATCAGTCAGGGTGAAATCACGGTGAAAAGCATCAATGATGTGGAAGAGTTCATGGCAACAGATGTAAGACAACAATTTAGTTAAAGAGATAGTATACAGGGGAAAATGTTGAACATACCAATAACGCTGCTTAATTTACTCTGCAGACTGCTATTGACATCTTGGGCTTCACTGCTGAAGAGAAATTGGGCATCTACAAGCTGACCGGAGCTGTGATGCATCATGGCAACATGAAATTCAAGCAGAAGCAGCGTGAGGAGCAGGCTGAACCAGATGGCACTGAGGGTAATTTCTAAAATAATACACTCTTATATGATGGGTCATGTTTATTACCAAACATGAAAACAAAATATTCATTCATTCATTCATATGACTTCTTGTTCCTCTCCATCAGTGGCTGATAAAATCGCCTACCTCCTGGGCCTGAACTCAGCTGATTTGCTGAAAGCTCTGTGCTACCCAAGAGTCAAGGTCGGCAATGAGATGGTGACCAAAGGTCAGACCGTCCCACAGGTAAAAAGATGGAATTTGGGTGTTTGGAAAGGGAAATGTTTACATTTCAAATAGAAAAATCACACTCATAATCCCCACACTTAAATTCTTATATTTAGGTCAACAATGCTGTCAGCGCTCTGTGCAAATCCATCTATGAGAAAATGTTCTTGTGGATGGTCGTCCGTATCAATGAGATGCTGGACACAAAGCAGGCAAGACAGTTCTTCATTGGATTGCTGGATATCGCTGGATTTGAGATCTTTGATGTAAGTTTTAGAAAATCAACCCTTCTGGAAAATGCTTAAGTTCAAACTTCATTTTGGTATGAATCTAAATGCTTTTCTGTAACTACAGTTCAACAGCTTGGAGCAACTTTGCATCAACTTCACCAATGAGAAACTGCAACAGTTCTTCAACCACCACATGTTTGTCCTGGAGCAAGAGGAGTACAAGAAGGAAGGTATTGTTTGGGAGTTCATTGACTTCAGTATGGACTTGGCTGCCTGCATTGAGCTTATCGAGAAGGTAACATACCACTTTGTTAAACAAGTTAGATTTCCCCATTCAAGTACAAATGTTTGCTTCCTCAGGTATTTTCTTTTCTTACCATGAAATGTAAATTCTTCTCAGCCAATGGGCATCTTCTCCATCCTTGAAGAGGAGTGCATGTTCCCCAAGGCCTCTGACACAACTTTCAAGAACAAGCTGCATGATCAGCATCTTGGCAAGACCAAGGCCTTTGAGAAGCCAAAGCCTGGAAAGGGCAAGGCTGAAGCTCACTTTGCCCTGGTTCACTATGCTGGCACAGTGGACTACAATATCAATGGCTGGCTGGACAAGAACAAGGACCCCCTGAACGATTCAGTTGTTCAGCTTTACCAGAAATCTTCAAACAAACTGCTAGCGTTACTGTATGCAGCCATGCCTGGAGCTGACGGTAAGAAAGAAAAGTGAGCAGAGTATATAGAAACTATGTGTACCCTGTACAGATGTGTTAACCTCCTATGTTCTACTGTTGAAGATAGTGAGCATTGTTGCCATCTGTTTTCATAACTGTTGGCTGCTTACTGAAAATTGAGGTCTGGAAAGTTACAGGTAGTGCAGCGACTTTGTAGTGAAAAAACGGTGTGTCTGTTTCAACTGATTAAATAATTTTGTAAAATAGAGGCTGCTGGTGGCGGCTAGAAGGGAGGAAAGAAGAAGGGTGGTTCCTTCCAGACTGTGTCTGCTCTTTTTAGGGTATGTATCGTTTTATATTTTTGGACAACAATTAACAATCTCATCTTAAAATATTGATGAGCTATTATTTTATAATGCTCATCCACAGGAGAACTTGGGAAAGCTGATGACTAACTTGAGGAGCACTCACCCTCACTTTGTCCGCTGTCTGATTCCTAATGAGACAAAGACACCAGGTAAGAAGCACATAACCCAGATTTGTGCACTGTGTGTGACATGGTCATGTAAAGTAAATGTTTTGATACAATGAGTTTGCAATGTGCAGGTCTTATGGAGAACTTCTTGGTCATCCACCAGCTGAGGTGTAATGGTGTGCTGGAGGGCATCAGAATCTGCAGAAAGGGCTTCCCCAGCAGAATCCTCTACGGTGACTTCAAGCGGAGGTGACTGCAGTTTTCATTATAAGCAAGTCAAGTTGATTTCCGGAGAGGTATTAGGATGATAAACACCAAGAAAAAGCGGGAGGAAGATAAAAGGAACAATGTCATTTTCTCTTGTAGATACAAAGTATTAAATGCCAGTGTCATCCCTGAGGGACAGTTCATTGACAACAAGAAAGCTTCAGAGAAGCTGCTGGGCTCCATTGATGTGGATCACACTCAGTACAAGTTTGGACACACAAAGGTTTATTCTCAACGACAGCACTAACTCATTTACTTGTGTGGTTGTCCTATTATATCCAAAAGCACTGAATACTAATTTGCCCCACTTGACAACATAGGTGTTCTTCAAAGCTGGTCTGCTGGGTACCCTGGAGGAGATGAGAGATGAGAAACTGGCTGAGCTGGTGACCATGACTCAGGCTCTCTGCAGAGGATATGTCATGAGGAAGGAGTTTGTTAAGATGATGGAGAGGAGGTAGAATTTGTTTACTGTGCCCTAAACTGTACAGTCCTATTATATAGTTGATATATGTTTTCATTGTTAGACTTAGAAGTTCTATTAAATAATATCTCGGAAGAAATGACATTTTGTACATTCATCACATTTCCAGGGAAGCTATCTACTCTATCCAGTACAACGTCCGTTCATTCATGAATGTTAAGAACTGGCCATGGATGAATCTCTACTTCAATATCAAGCCTCTCCTGAAGAGTGCTGAGACTGAGAAGGAGCTGCAGCAGATGAAGAAGAACTATGATAAGATGCAATCAGACCTGGCTACTGCCCTGGCCAAGAAGAAGGAACTGGAAGAAGATGGTTTCCCTGCTGCAGGAGAAGAATGACCTCCAACTCCAAGTGGCTGCAGTGAGTAGGAAACAAAAGAAAGAAAAGGAAGTGTAAATCTATTAAATATATACTCCAGTAATGGAATAATGTTGCTTAAATTGTAAGATATATAGGTGAGGATAGAAGAGGCCAAACACCTTCACTTTCTCTGAAACTGGGGATTGTAAAAACAAAATAAACTGTATTTCCATTATATACAATAGGAAGTCGAGAACCTCTCTGATGCTGAGGAAAGATGTGAAGGGCTCATTAAGAGCAAGATCCAACCTCGAGGCCAAACTCAAAGAGACAACCGAGAGACTGGATGATGAAGAGGAAATCAATGCTGAGCTGACTGCTAAGAAGAGGAAGCTGGAGGACGAATGCTCTGAGCTGAAGAAAGACATTGATGACTTGGAGCTCACTTTGGCTAAAGTGGAGAAGGAGAAACATGCCACAGAAAACAAGGTTTGGATCATTTAAATACAGACCATATCAATATAATGTGATGGAAATAATGTACCGTTGAAATCTATTTAGGTGAAAAACCTGACAGAGGAGATGGCATCTCAAGATGAGTCTATTGCCAAGTTAACCAAGGAGAAGAAAGCTCTCCAAGAGAGCCACCAGCAAACACCTGATGATCTCCAGGCAGAGGAAGACAAAGTCAACACTCTGACCAAAGCCAAGACAAAGCTGGAACAGCAAGTGGACGATGTAAGAAAACAATTGTTTCAATAGTGTGTTTCAATTGTCAAGTAGCTTGTGTTTTAATTGACATTCCATGGTACATATTCAAAATAATGTATAATATAAATCATATTTCTTTGTGATGACACAGTGTATTTTGAATACCTCAGATAATTTATCATTAACTGTCATGCGATAGCTTGAGGGGTCACTGGAGCAAGAGAAGAAGCTCCGCATGGACCTTGAGAGAGCCAAGAGGAAGCTTGAAGGAGATCTGAAACTAGCCCAGGAATCCATCATGGATCTGAAGAATGACAAACAGCAATCTGATGAGAAAATCAAGAAGTAAGGTTTTTGTCCAACATAGTGTACACACACTGTTATACGTTTAGTTTGCAAATCAGACTCAGTAAATAACAAAACACTTAATATTCAGGTCAATAAACCTTCTTTCATCAAATCTAGGCTCGTATTGAGGAGCTGGAGGAAGAGATTGAGGCTGAGAGGGCTGAGAGGGCTAAGGTTGAGAAGCAGAGGGCTGACCTCTCCAGGGAGCTTGAGGAGATCAGTGAGAGGCTTGAGGAGGCTGGTGGAGCAACAGCTGCTCAGATTGAGATGAACAAGAAGCGTGAAGCTGAATTCCAGAAGATGCGCCGGGATCTTGAAGAGTCAACCCTGCAACATGAAGCAACTGCATCAGCTCTCCGTAAGAAGCAGGCAGACAGTGTTGCAGAACTAGGAGAGCAGATCGACAACCTCCAGCGTGTCAAGCAGAAGCTAGAGAAGGCAAAGAGCGAGTACAAGATGGAGATTGATGACCTCTCCAGCAACATGGAGGCTGTTGCTAAAGCTAAGGTGAGTCGTTTGTTTAAAGATGAGGTACTTGCCTTTCGTTATGCGCAGAAACATGACCTCTAACCAATAAATATGGCAGTAGCATTATATTTAGAAAAAAACTCAACGAACATCATGTTTTGTTGTTGACAGGGCAATTTGGAAAAAATGTGCAGAACTGTTGAGGACCAGTTGAGTGAGCTCAAAGCCAAAAATGATGAGAATGTTCGCCAGCTGAACGATGTTAATGGACAAAAGGCAAGACTGCAGACAGAGAATGGTGAGTGTCATGGAATAGATACTACTTATGGAAGTTATTAATGAGAATTTTAATAACAAAAATGTGAATTTACTCATTGTCATTCAGGTGAGTTCTCCCGCCAACTTGAAGATAAGGAAGCTCTTGTTTCCCAGCTGACAAGAGGAAAACAGGCCTTTACTCAGCAGATTGAGGAGCTTAAGAGACACGTTGAGGAGGAAGTCAAGGTAAACAAGTTAACATGCCTTGTTATTTTTTCAAATGTAGTCAAAATATGTACCATAATACAGTGATAAGATCTTAAAGATTAAAGCTCAGCTTTTGACAGATAATGAAAAGAAACATCAACATGATGCTGAGTAGGAAATCATAGATGCAGAAGTAGTCTTGAGGATTAAAAACTAAACGGCCACATCAAACTTCATAGGTAAGATACGAATGTTTTGTCATTGTCAACAGGCCAAGAATGCCCTGGCCCATGCAGTTCAGTCTGCCCGCCATGACTGTGATCTACTCAGAGAGCAGTTTTTAGGAGTAGCAGGAGGCCAAAGCTGAGCAACAGAGAGGAATGTCCAAGGCCAACAGTGAGGTGGCTCAGTAGAGAACCAAATATGAGACTGATGCTATCCAGCGCACTGAGGAGCTGGAGGAGGCCAAGTACATAATCCCTTCTACTTTTTCATAGATAAATAAAATGTTGCTATCTTCATTTACTCAAATAATTCCTCTTCACAACAGGAAAAAGCTTGCCCAGTGCTTGCAGGATGCTGAGGAATCCATTGAGGCTGTCAACTCCAAGTGTGCCTCTTAGGAGAAGACCAAGCAGAGGCTGCAGGGTGAGGTGGAGGACCTCATGATTGATGTTGAGAGAGCCAATGCTCTGGCTGCCAACCTTGACAAGAAGCAGAGGAACTTTGATAAGGTAAATGGTTAAACTGGTAATCGACACCAGTTTTGTAGCGAGAAACAAGCACCTTAATTAATAGTCACTGAATTAATATATTTTGACCTATACAATTCTAGGTCCTTGCAGAATGGAAACAGAAGTATGAGGAGGGCCAGGCAGAGCTGGAGGGAGCTCAGAAGGAGGCTCGTTCTCTCAGCACTGAACTGTTCAAGATGAAAAACTCTTATGAGGAGGCTCTGGATCATCTTGAGACCATGAAGAGAGAGAACAAGAACCTGCAGCGTATGCCAATCTTACTGTATTTAATGTATTGGTAATAGTAATTGCAAGGGTTATTCTTAGCCATCTAGTAGTGAAGTCTGTGAGCATTATTTGGTTGTAAAAGGAGTGACACATTTTCCAGATGTAATCTGCACATACAGTTCTAACTACATTTGACTTTGATCGTTCTACAGTGGAAATCTCTGACCTGACTGAACAGATTGGTGAGACAGGAAAGAGTATCCATGAGATGGAGAAAGCCAAGAAGACTGTAGAGACTGAGAAGACTGAAATTCAGTCAGCACTGGAGGAAGCTGAGGTAACATCTCGATGACATTATTGAACCACTATGATAAAATACATGGTTAAAATGTAACTATGTATCGATTTAGAATATATTCCTGCAAAAAAATACCTTGTGTTGTGTTTGTGTTTTTTAAGGGCACACTGGAGCATGAGGAGGCCAAAATTCTCCGTGTCCAGCTTGAGCTCAACCAGATCAAAGGTGAGGTTGACAAGAAGCTGGCAGAGAAGGATGAGGAGATGGAGCAGATCAAGAGGAACAGCCAGAGGGTGATTGACTCCATGCAGAGCACTCTTGATTCTGAGGTCAGGAGCAGGAATGATGCCCTGAGAGTCAAGAAGAAGATGGAGGGAGACCTGAATGAGATGGAGATTCAGCTGAGCCATGCCAACAGGCAGGCTGCTGAGTCACAGAAACAACTGAGGAATGTCCAGGGACAACTCAAGGCAAGATTTGTTTAATAACCAAATGTATTTTTTTTCTTTTAATCAAAGGGACATTACATACACTTTCTTTTTCTCTGTGCAATGTCAGGATGCCCAACTGCACCTTGATGATGCTGTCAGAGGACAGGAAGACATGAAGGAGCAGGTTGCCATGGTGGAGCGCAGAAATGGCCTGATGGTGGCTGAGATCGAGGAGCTGAGAGCAGCTCTGGACCAGACAGAGAGAGGACGCAAAGTGGCTGAGCAGGAGTTGGTTGATGCTAGTGAGCGTGTTGGACTGCTTCACTCTCAGGTGTGTTTTCATTAAGAATTATTAAGAATTATTCTAATCAAAGATGTGAGACACATACCAATAAAAACTGTCTAATCTTGGTCAATATTCAGAACACAAGTCTTATGAACACCAAGAAGAAGCTGGAGTCTGACCTAGTCCAGGTTCAAGGTGAAGTGGATGATGCTGTTCAGGAAGCAAGAAATGCTGAGGAGAAAGCCAAGAAGGCTATTACTGACGTGAGTCATGTTTTTAAGTAAATACTGCTTCGAGAAATACTTGTTTACACTTCATTAATCATTATTAATTAATTATAATTATTATATAATTAATATCAAGACTAAGAATTATGTGAGTTCAAACCTTCAAGAATAGGTCTGCTTATATGTGTTCAATAAATGGTGATTTTTTTTTTTCTGAACAAACTGCAATTAGAGACTTTTTATCATTTCAGGCTGCCATGATGGCTGAGGAGCTGAAGAAGGAGCAGGACACCAGTGCTCACCTGGAGAGGATGAAGAAGAACCTGGAGGTCACAGTCAAGGACCTCCAGCACCGTCTGGATGAGGCTGAGAACCTCGCCATGAAGGGTGGCAAGAAGCAGCTCCAGAAACTGGAGTCCAGGGTATGAATTCTATTTAAAAATTCATAGTAGGTTGTTTTTGGAGGCACATCATTTTTATTATGCCTTTTATTATTTCAACTAAAATCTTCGCGTGGAAGACTGATATATTATTTATCATCACATCACAGGTACGTGAGCTGGAGAACGAAGTTGAAGCTGAGCAGAGACGTGGAGCTGATGCTGTAAAAGGAGTTCGCAAATATGAAAGGAGAGTGAAGGAGCTGACATACCAGGTACGCCGTACTGAAAAACTCCCCTAACCTCTAATTCATTCTCTAGTCTTTTTCACATACTGTATAATCTTGTATCTGTACAGACTGAGGAGGACAAGAAGAATGTGAACAGACTTCAGGATCTGGTGGACAAGCTGCAGCTTAAAGTGAAGGCTTACAAGAGACAGGCTGAGGAGGCTGTAAGTCAAATACATAATGTGGCACATCATTGACAGCTGTTTTAATAATAACACCACCATTAACTGTCTTGTAACTACGCCAACACACCACTAAACACTTAACAGGAAGAGCAGGCCAACACTCACATGTCCAGGCTCAGGAAGGTTCAGCATGAGCTTGAGGAAGCTTTTTTTTTTAGTAATTATTATAGTCAATTTTTCAGATATGTTTTGCTTTAAAAACACTTTGTGCTTTTTAAAAAGTGTGGTTCTTCTATTGGTGGCATGGTTTGTGAAACACTGGTGAGGTTGTGACGATACAAACAGTAAAATGCTTACAATCCAGCTGGGAGGGGAATGCCACTAGCTGCTTCATTAATTAGAAGTCAGTCTCCTCACCCTGCGCACAAATGATCTGAATCCACTGCAATCAGTCCAGAGGATTTTGAAATTTAGCCCAAAACACAAAAAGATGCACAATGGGACTGCTACAGGTTGGTAACCTCAGTCAGGATGTTTGGTTAACCAGAGTCTGCTTCACCAGATGATGCGTCATCCATAAGCAGTGCCTCATATACTTTTCTGGACTTCTGGATCATTCCTCTGAGCTTTGCAGATATCCTCATCTTGTCACATGCCAGAGAAGGTGAATAACAATGCCAGGGAGGCCAGAAATGTGGCCTGCATTTGAGAATCAGGTGCATCGTTAAATTTAGCCTCATGATACTTAGTGAGCATATGTATATATATATATATATATATATATATATATATATATATATATATATATAAAAATCCAGAAACTCGTAACAAAACAAATAGATTTCCGTAACATTAGTTATTTGTAGCCATTTATGAGTTCTCACTGAAATAATATGATAATGCAGTTTAAAAATAAACTTGATTGTTTTATTGTCACAACAGAACAGAGGAACATCAAAATATACTATAGGGTTTGTGGCATTCTAAACGTGTTGCCAACAGGGACGTTGTAGAGCAGGGGGGCACACACTGTTTTAGCTTGCGAGCTACTTTCAAAATGACCAGGTCAAAATGATCTATCTACATAAAAAATACTAAACATCTATTTATTTATACATACACTGAGTAAACTTTATATAACACAATGCATAACTGATACATAGAGAGTAATGTAACCCTTGGTATTGCACATTAAGATTGACAGCAGTAATGCACATAGGTGACAAACAGCCATCAGTACTGCTCACAGTTTACACACCGGGAGCTGGTGGTTTTCTCCTTAAAGTTTTTGAATGACTGAAAAATGAACTCTCCCCGCAAGCGTTCTTTCATGGGCAGTAATTTTAATACCTCCTCTTTTGCAGTCATATCTAGAAACACCATCCGAATAAAAATGCATATCTGAGCTGTATCGCTGGTGTCTGTAGACTCGTCTAATTGCAGTGAAGAAACACTCACAGTCTGTGATGTCTCTCTGAAGCTGCTGTGTCAAATCCTCGGCCATTACTTCATCATCATCATGCCAACGTGACTTCTCTTGTGGATCCAGTGTACCCAACATATCCATCAGGGTCCTATTAAATCTTTCTGTGGTGCCGTTACCCTGAGGATGATATGGGCTTGTGTGGGACTTTGTGATTCCATCTTGCACAGCTCCTTCACTATAGCGCTCTCAAAGTTGCGACCTTGATCTGCGTGAAGTTTAGCGGCAGAAGAAGTTCCTCCACAGCACCTTTGCCACTGTTCGTGCCTTCTGATGCTTGGTCAGGGAAGCTTGCACATAATGAGAGAAGTGATCAGTTACAAGCAGCACATTCTCGATCCCACCTCTGGACCAATGTCAGAAAGTCTATACAGACTAGTTCCATTGGTGCATTTGTGTGGATACTAACCAGGGGGGCTCAAAGACCTGCTGTTGGAGTCTTCCTGAGATAGCACCTCTCACACTGTTCACCCTATGCTTTGATATCATGGAACATCTTGGGCCAGTAAAAGCCCTCCCTCATCAGTGCGAATGTGCAGTCCAAACCTAAATGTCCCGAAGCATCATGGAGGGCTGTCTTGGCGAATATTCGTAGTTTCCAATTTCCAATTAATTTAGCACCAACTGCTAAATTGCCCCTCTTTACCCATCCTTAACTTTGCGGTAGAGGATGCCGTCCTTGACCACCAACCTCCCTTAGCAGAGCGTACACCTGTGCCCCACCTTCCACACTGTCCCTTGTCTTTGGCATGGTGTTCAGGGACCAATGGAGCAGAACTGGTCCAACCACAGGGTCATCTGTTTGGCCAGTCCTGACCTGCTGCCTCCTCCTCAGCCTCAGTGTTATCCTCTGCCTCATCCAAACTCGGAGACTTCCTCTTGCTGCTTCCGGACTTAACTCGCTGTGGGCAAGTCTGCAGGGCTTGTGCAACTTCCTGACTGGATAATAACAATAACAACAAATGTTCGTGTAGACATCACTCGGACAGGAACATACAGCCAGGACTCTGCCAACAGCAAGACCCACTGGAAGCGCCAGAGAGGGCTTGGCTTCAACACGGGCAGTATATGATTTTTTCTTGAGGCTCGTATTACATTTGTCCCCACCAGTAAAGGAACCATGGACCTGTACTTGGTTTCAGGAACAACAAAGGCTGGTACAGGGGCATGTTCCTTGCCCAGAACCTTCAGTCTGACAAGTAGCACACCATGGTGAGGGATGTCCTGGCCATCCGCCCCTTCTACTGGAATATTGGACGGCTGAAGCTTCTGCTGGCACAATTCAGGGTGCTTACGCCAAAACTCATAGGTAATGCTGGTTATTTTTGAGCCGGAGTCAATTAAAGCCCTGCACATTTCTTCCGTTGTCCTCAACATCCCTCTCATTTCTGGGGCCCAGCAGGGGGTTCCGCTTGGGGACCTAATTGGTATAGGCCTCAAGCATTTAAAGAATGTCCAGTCTGTGCTGCACTCGCCTCCTCAGAAACTGCATGGGGATGCTGGGGGTTTGTGTTCGTGTTGTCGGGCATGACAGTTCTACATACTCTGGCCACATGTCTGGCCCTCCCACACTGATAGCACACGAACAGGGCAGCTTCACTATCACTCCTCACTTCTGACAGCAGCCTGGTTGGTGCAGGGGTTTGTAAGGAAACTACCTTACAATCAAAGTTTTGATTCTAGCTGTGCAAGCCTTTTGACCTTCTCCCCTTGATTCAGGGCTAGCTACTGTATCAGCGTGGTCAATACAGACAGCTCAGAGGAGGGCTTCACCACATCAGTCATCTCCTTGCTGATCTCTGGCAGCTACATGAACCTGGGTGAATCGTTTCTTTATTTTCTGTTGAGGCTGAAACCTCTTCGCCTCCCTTGCTAGATTTCGTAGTTCCTCTTGAAGTTCAGGAAAACTCAGGAGCCTAGGTTTCAAGGGGGCAATCCTAAGGTACACCCCTTCATCATTTAACCCCCTCAGGAACTGACAAGTTAGTTTGGCATCCCGGTCTGGGAATGGTTGGCCTCCACGCTGGGACTCCTCAACTGAACGGAGAGTGGCCTCTAGTACAATAGCATAGGAACAAGCTGTTTCATCAGGCCGCTGGCTCCTCTCATAAAAGTCAGCCAATGGATCCAGCGACCTTTGCAGGTCTCCATTTTTAGCTCTCAGTTCATCAAAAGCTTTCTCAGGATCCTGTTCCTGGAGGGGGAGATTTAGAACCAGCCTTCTGGCTTCACCACTCAGATGAAGCACAATCGTTGCAAAACAGTGATGTGCAGGCAGCACTCCAGCCGACTGTCGGCACAACTGACATCCCATACTGTGGGGTGGCTACTCGGGACCGGCAAGTTGGCAGCAGCACCATGCACTATGGCTGTAGGGTCTGGCATTGTGATTGAGGCAGCATCATATAAGCCGGATACTGGGGTATACGTGGAGACTGGTGGGGCTGGTACAGAGGCAGGAGGGTCCCAGTTCGTCATTCGGGAGTGCCCTGTGGGCTTAAGAAGCTTTGAAACGTGCATTCCATCAGGGAGGTGATGAGTCTGGAGTGGTGGGACATACCTGGCACTCTGTGCTAGTTGTCTGGGTGTTGGGGCATGAATAATGGCCATATGATCTGGTGTTGTATTTTTGGGGCCTTGAATGAGGAGTGGTCGGTCTCCCTGTGAAGTTTTCTTCTGTTGTTGGTCGATAGGGAGTATCATCCTGAAGGCATTGCATTTTTCAGTGCCTCTTGTCCAGATACCTTAGGTGCTTGTATTGGGGTGAGTATTGTGTGCGTTTGTGTGTGTGTGTGTGTGTGTGTGTGTGTGTGTGTGTGTGTGTGTGTGTGTGTGTATGTGTGTGTGTGTGTGTGTGTGTGTGTGGTGGTATTGGATTTTTTTTTTTTTTCAGGTCAACAATAACCAGCTGAGTCCCCATATGTCACTAAATACATGAGTAGGTAACAGACACTCCCCATAAAACTACCAAAACTCAAAGGATATGTTTACAGACACAGTAATGTTTTCTTTCTTTCCCTTCCAAACTCCTTCTCCTGATCTTGCATGGAATCCGCAGATCCGGGTCACAGCACCAGTTGTAACCCTTGAATTCTGCTCCCTCTAGCACAGGTAGGTCTAGGGCCAGGGGTGCCCAACCTTTTTTGACCCAAGATCTACTTTTCAAGTAGCCAGCCTCCCGAGATCTACCAGTCCAGTGTCAACATAGCAAACCCACACACATCATTACCAGGCTGCAGTTACTAACCTCAAAACACTTTTTCTTGTTGTCACACAACCACTAGACATCACATCACAAACCCTCCCTCTCTCAAACACACACACAGACAAATTCCTCTCACACAGTTGCCAGTTTGCATAGTGCGCTGAAGCACCTTGAATGTGAACTTACTCAAGTTTTACGTCTGATTTCAGGCAGATGGAGAAAACTTGGCCTGATGTCACAGAAAACAAAGATGACTCAAATAACTGAAGTTCTCTATTCAAACCGTCCACATTTCAAAGTGTACACAGCGGTGCGTTCAGTGGAGCCGGAAACCAGCCGATCATCTAAACTCGTGGACATGTGCACTTAAACACAACAAAACCTTAACAAACACCAAGATGAATTAAACTTGTTAGCAAAAGGCTTCATTTACCTGGTCAAGAAATGGAGCCGGGCAGGTGGTTCTGAGACCACGGTGAAGAGGCTAAATACTTCCCAAAAGTCTTGCCGTAACTTTGCCCACCATCCGCACCAAAGCTATCCTCAGCCGTTTAACCGTTGTTAGCTTCTCCTCTACCGGGCCAGTGAAGTAAAACAATAACATTAAGTGTATATCTACTTAAAACAAACAATTTTGACATATAGATTGTAAATATAATATAATAAGTGAAAAATATCATTATAAGTAATGTAATCTTTTTTATATAATTCAATCAGAAAAAACAAAATAAATCACAAATATTGAATTACTAAATCAATTTTAGAAGTAATAAGGCTTACAGTAAAAATCAACACCAAGTTATGCCATTGAAATATCATAAAAAAAACTGTTACAAGGTCATAACACTGACCAAAATCACACACATTTCACTATTTATAGCTAAGATTTCCATAAATGGATACAATTTTCTCATTGCATCACCGTATAATGTTATAAAAAACCTGTGGCAATATCCAATACATGATTGAGTACTAGTGTCCCACATTATAATGCGTGATTAGTCAAAAAAAACAACCTAGTATGGCTTACCACATGCATCGGGCATATGTCTAAAGATGGACATTTGGTCACTTGCACTAGTTTTACCATATCTCTCAATTTTTATTCCCAAAAATTTAACTAATTTCATTAATCCTAAACAAACAACACCTACATAAACATTTAGCTCAGCTATTCAAACATTTAATGTGTGAGTTTCATCAACTTACCATGGTTAGTTTTGATGATACGACTGTCGGTCTGGGAGTTGGTAGGGGAAAAAGCCGTACCTCGCGCATCCCGGTGAAAGAGGGAAGTTAGAAATGCTCATGGCCGCTGCTGATTGGTCCGATAGCGTGATGTCACTATCTGTAATGTAGCCTAATCTTCGCTGATTGGCTGAGATAGGTCACGTGGTTCTGTGACTTCACTAGGCTGAGTAACAGCGCCATTTTGGAGTTCCTTGCCTAATAAAGGGAGGCTCTGCAAATGTTGAAAACTTAGGGATGGGTTTCTTTGCACCTGGTAGTCATGCAGTGTTTCCATCTTTGCCGGATCTCCACGATCTACATCCATACTAACCAAGGAATTAAAGTTTGGGGCAGAGATGTCTTTAGAATAGATGACTGTGATGTCATCCAGGTAAACTATGCAGTAGTCTCCAAGGCCGCTACGCAGCACATGATTTAGCAGCCTCAGGAAGGCGGCTGGAGTGCCCCTCAAACAAAAAGGCATGACCCGAAAAAGGGAACAACCCAAAAGATGTGACAAACCCCATCAGGGGTTGACTTTCAGGGTCCATTTCCACCTGCTAATAACCACTGTTAAAACCTAGGATAATAAAAAAAAAGTTGAGCATGCCAGTGACTCAAGGATCTCAGAAATGGCTGGCAGGGGATCGGAATCTCACTCACTCAGTTCATTAATACGACAGAAATCTACACAAAACCAGGGGATAGGCATCAATACAAGTGGGAAAGCACATGGTGAACAGGAAGGCACAATGATTCCCTATTGGAACATGTCTTCAATCTGATCCTTAAAAATCTTCCACTTTTGAAGAGGTGGTCTATAGGTGCAACAGACTGCACAATGAGCCTGCTGCAAGGTCTGATGTTCAACAAACCTTGCAGTATAGTATGAACATTTTGATTTCCTCAGACTTTTTCCCTCCATGCACCCTGTAAGTAGGTGACGTTGGGCCAGAAATCTCTTCTCTGCCCCTACCATTTGAGAAAATTAAAAAAAACAAACAAATAAACAATGGGGTGAAGCAAGGACAGCCAAATGCAAGTGACAATGGGAGTGGAAGCAGATGACTCCACTGCTGTACTCTCCTAGACACACTCTTAAAACCATAGACCACTAAGCAGCCTGAAAGTGAAAATCAGTGATCACCTTTTTACACAAACAATATTAAGATTTGATGATCACCCAAGTTGTCTTATTACAAACTTAACAAACTCAATGGATGAACGACAAATGTATTCTTTACAGCACACACACACACACACACACACACACACACACACATTGTTGCACCAGCACATATGTCAAAACATACAGTATATTCAAAAAGTCGCTGTATATCCATTCTTAGATCAATAAAAATCTAACTTAAATGATGTAATCAATATGAGCAGCAAATAAATGTAATCAGTGGTGGAAAATACTAGTGTCAGTCACTTGGACACTTTTATTATGGACACCACCTGCTCAAATCAGAATGTGTCCTAAGAGCCAACTCAAAAGAACTCAACATAAATTAAGAAGAAAGTTGAATGGTTCACCCTCTTTCTGATAGGGGTTCAGTGTTTCCATGTGTATATGTGTCGATGCCACTTTGACTCAAAAAGGCGATAAATGACATGACCCCTTAAGATTGTCTAGCACACTTATAATGGTACTTGAAGAGATGTCACCTTCTTCGTATCAAATGCAGTAACTGGAGAAGTTCATTTTGTTCAATTTATTTTGGTCCTGATCTCGAGGGAGTTGCCAACTGTTTTTGTATCCATTTAGGGAGTTATCCAAAAGATTCCTGTTTTTAATAGAGGAATATGAGATGTGCCAGTCCGCTGTAATCGTAAACTAGAAACATTTGGGGACATTTCCAAACCTAAGGTCTTTGCATTCATCTGGCATGACTCACAAACAGTAATGCAATTAGAATCCTACTACTGTGCTCTGACTTTCATTTATAAAGTCAAATAGAGCACAACCAGGTCAAAACATTTCATGTTACTGATATCAGTACAACCTCTTATGTTTGTATTAAGGATGTACTTTATTATTTGATAAACATGTGTATACAACTACAACGCACATTTAAGTATCATTTATGGGTGAACTCAAGTGTCCTGAAATTGAATACTAATGGATTTTGGAAGACTTTTGGAAAACCAACCCCCAATGCTGTCCATTCATTTTAGGAAAGATGTTCAAAACAAATCCAAACGTCAGCGTTGCTTAAATCAAGGATTATAATGATTGGAATCACACACAAACCACATTCTGCACTATGAAATGAATAATTGAATTTGGCCATCACTGCCATGTCTGCACATGAGGGGGGAAGTGAACCAACATTTGAAGCAGCAAGCCTTTTACACTTACAAGAATGCTCAAAACAGAAATGCATAAGCAACTGCTTCTTTCTCTCTAAGTAATTTGACATTCATGCTTATATAAACCCTATTTTGTTGATGTTCTCACATAGCAACTTTTACAAGTGCAATTTAAGCAGTTCTTTGCTGTGTGGTAATTCCTATTTTGAGGAACTGAAGGGAGACTTGGGTCATAGGTAACATTCCTTATGAAAGCATTCAATCATGATTTAAATTCAAACAGACACAATGTCCACATTACATCCAAGGTTACAATCAAATCAAATCAAATCAATTGGTACAACATTACAATGTTTTCTGAAATTCTAAGCTGTAGTTACAAAGAAATATGCAAACCCCGTGCTTATACATCACTGCCATAAATAAGCAACAGGATGAAAAGAGGCCATGACCAAACCAAGCAAGAGACTGCTGCTGACCAGGCAATCTCAACCTCTATAAAAGAGGCAGCTCTGAGCTAATGCATTAACTGAAGCTCCATCACAGGTGAGTGTTTTCACTTTGACCTCAGTTCTGACCCATTTACATGTGTTGTAGTCTTGTATTCCAAAACAATTTTCCTCATATACTTGTTTCACATTTAAGAAGTAGGTTCCTGCAAGAGAAAAAAAAAACAGAAGACACAATATTTAGTTTGTACTTGCATTTAATACACAGTACGTTTTGTCACATACACACTGATTAATCATTAAGAGCAATACTATTCTTCTGCTAGTTAGGGCAGTTGAGGGGATGGAATAGTATTTTAGTGACTCTAATGATTCAATTCATTACAGTTTGAATATATTTTATAAGTCTATAAACATTTTGCCATCTTTACCCTCATCTTTTTTATAATTGGCTACATTTACACAGAAAAAATGTGAAATTATAAAAACAAACTGAAGCACGTTTTTTTACTCTTGTCTAATCATGTACTTACAGGATCTCCCAACTCCACCAGAGACGCCAACGTTCAGTTGTTTTTCGGAACCAGCTGAGGTAAAAGATTTCACCATAATAAACTTTAAATCTCCATAATCAGCTGGGCAGAAGACCATAGCTATGTCATGTTGACATGTTAACACTATTGTGGACTTCATCTTTTCAGTCTCTACTGAAGTGCCACCATGAGCACAGACGCAGAGATGGAGCAGTATGGCCCGGCGGCGGTCTACCTCCGGAAGCCAGAGAGGGAGAGGCTTGAGGCACAAACCACTCCTTTTGATGCCAAAACTGCCTTTTTTGTGGCTGAGCCTGCGGAGATGTACCTCAAGGGTAAACTTGTTAAGAAAGAGGGTGGAAAAGCCACAGTGGAAACCGACTGTGGAAAGGTAAGTCATTCACTATTCTACTTTTTTCAACAAAACTACTCAATCAGTTTCCATCTAAGACACCGTGTATATACAAGGATAGGATTTACATTCATTTATAACAATATCTTAGTAAAACATTACCTATTTTTTTCTCATTGTATTTTTAGGCTCAAATTGACACTGTGAACAACAATGTGATCCATTTGATGAACTCTTCTATTTGAAATGATTTCTTAGTTATATACATTATACTGTGTTTGCTGTTCAGTCCATCACAGTAAAAGAGGAGGACATTCATCCCAGGAACCCTCCCAAGTATGACAAAATTGAGGACATGGCCATGATGACCCACCTTAATGAGCCTTGCGTGTTGTATAACCTCAAAGAGCGTTATGCATCATGGATGATCTACGTGAGTTTCCACACTATGCTAATCTAATGTATATGTAAATGTATATAGAGTATGTGTACCTACATGGAAATCAGATAAAATCTAAATAAAATCACACAATGTTTATGCTCTTTACTATTTCAGACCTATTCTGGGTTGTTCTGCGTTGTTGTGAATCCCTATAAGTGGCTTCCTGTGTATGATACTACATGTGTACAAGCATACAGAGGCAAGAAGAGGATTGAGGCTCCACCCCACATCTTCTCCATCTCTGACAATGGCTATCAGTTCATGCTCACTGGTAAGATACAAATATCGGTGTTAGAATCTAAACACACAGAGGTAAAATCTTCCATTGATATTTATTAAAAGAAAAAGAAAACTCATGTCAAGCATTTATGTTTGTGTTTCAGATCGTGAGAACCAGTCTGTCCTGATTACGTGAGTATAAAACACACTATCTTGCTATAACTTTATTAACTTAATGATGATCACGCAAAATCTTGATAATATGTCTTGTGTACCCCAGTGGAGAGTCCGGTGCTGGAAAGACTGTCAACACCAAGCGTGTCATCCAGTACTTTGCAACAATTGCAGCAATTGGAGCTAAGAAGTCTGAGGGACCGCAACAGCAAAGCAAAATCAAGGTAAAATTGGTGGTGTAAGTTGAAAATGTTTGTCAGAGGAAAGTTCATTTGAATGTATAGCTCATGTAATTCAAATCTTCTCTTGCAGGGCTCTCTTGAGGACCAGATTGTTGCAGCCAACCCTCTGTTGGAGGCCTATGGTAATGCCAAGACTGTGAGGAATGACAACTCCTCTCGTTTTGTAAGTACTGTAGGAAATATCTTGAGACTTTTTTCGTTCCTACATTTAAAAAAAACTGATGACATTTATGATCTGGTTGTCTAGGGTAAATTTATCAGGATTCACTTTGGCACTACTGGCAAGCTGGCTTCAGCTGATATTGAAACATGTAAGTTTCAATTATGGTATTCGTCACTATACATTTAAATTATGATCTAGGCTCTGATAAAGTTAGCAATTTAAATGTCTTCTTAGATCTGCTGGAGAAGTCTCGTGTCACCTTCCAGTTGTCTGCTGAGAGGAGCTACCATATCTTCTACCAGCTGATGACTGGCCACAAGCCTGAACTCTTGGGTATGTTACTACACCAATTTTAAATGAGACTTTAATAAACATCAGAAAAAACCTCAAACCACAGTATGTAATTCTACTGTCCTCCTCTAGAGGCTCTTCTGATCACCACCAACCCCTATGACTACCCAATGATCAGTCAGGGTGAAATCACTGTGAAAAGCATCGATGATGTGGAGGAGTTCATTGCAACAGATGTAAGACAACAATTTAGTTAAAGAGATAGCATACAGGGAAAAATGTTTAACATGCCACTAACTTTGCTTATTTATTCTGCAGACTGCTATTGACATCTTGGGTTTCAACGCTGAGGAGAAATTGGGCATCTACAAGCTGACTGGAGCTGTGATTCATCATGGCGGCATGAAATTCAAGCAGAAGCAGCGTGAGGAGCAGGCTGAACCAGATGGCACTGAGGGTAATTTCTAAAATAATACAATCTTATCATGTAAGCTTTCTGGTGTGTAAGATAGTGTGTAATTATAATTCCATGAGGGATGGGTCATGTTAATGACCAAGCATGAAATCAAAGCATTCCTTCATTAATTTTTTCTTATAATTTTTTTTTCTCTCAATCAGAGGCTGATAAAATCGCCTACCTCCTGGGCCTGAACTCAGCTGATATGCTTAAAGCTCTGTGCTACCCAAGAGTCAAGGTCGGCAATGAGATGGTGACCAAAGGTCAGACCGTCCCACAGGTAAAAAGATGGAATTTGGGTTTTTTGGAAAGGAAAATGTTTACATTTCCAAATAGAAAAATGGCATCCCACACTTAAATTCTTATATTTAGGTCAACAATTCTGTCAGCGCACTGTGCAAATCCATCTATGAGAAAATGTTCTTGTGGATGGTCATCCGTATCAATGAGATGCTGGACACAAAGCAGGCCAGACAGTTCTTCATTGGAGTGTTGGATATCGCTGGGTTTGAGATCTTTGATGTAAGTTTTAGAAAATCAACCTTTCTGAGAGATTCAAAAGTTCAAACTTATTTTGGAATGAAAATAAAGACTTTTCTATAACTACAGTTCAACAGCTTGGAGCAACTCTGCATCAACTTCACCAATGAAAAACTGCAACAGTTTTTCAACCATACAATGTTTGTCCTGGAGCAAGAGGAGTACAAGAAGGAAGGTATTATTTGGGAGTTCATTGACTTCGGTATGGATTTGGCTGCCTGCATTGAGCTTATCGAGAAGGTAACATACCACTTTGTTTAATAAGAAAGATTTCTCCATTCAAGTACAAATGTTTGCTTCCTCAGGTAATTTTTTTTTCTTACCCTGAAATGTAAATCATTCTCAGCCAATGGGCATCTTCTCCATCCTTGAAGAGGAGTGCATGTTCCCCAAGGCCTCTGACACAACTTTCAAGAACAAGCTGCATGATCAGCATCTTGGCAAGACCAAGGCCTTTGAGAAGCCAAAGCCCGGAAAGGGCAAAGCTGAAGCTCACTTTGCCCTGGTTCACTATGCTGGCACAGTGGAATACAATATCAATGGCTGGCTGGACAAGAACAAGGACCCCCTGAACGATTCAGTTGTTCAGCTCTACCAGAAAGCTTCAAACAAACTGCTGGCGTTACTGTATGCAGCCATGCCTGGAGCTGACGGTAAGAAAGAAAAGTGAGCAGAATATATAGAAACTCCGCGAACCCTGTACAGATGTGTGAACCTCCTATTTTCTACTGTTGAAGTTAGTAACCATTGTTGCCATAGCTATTGGCTGCTTACTGAAAATCGAGGTCTAAAAAGTTACAGGCAGTGCAGCGACTTTGTAGTGAAAAAACAGTGTGTTTCAATTGATTACTTAATTTAGCAAAACACACGCTGCTGGTTGAAATTGAAATTGAAAAATGCACATTCAACATAGAACAAAACTTAAACCACTCACTGCAGTGTATAATTGTTATTAATATTTGGTAACATTGATAAAAATGTCATGTTTTGCAAAATAGAGGCTTCTGGTGGTGGCGGCAAGAAGGGAGGCAAGAAGAAGGGTGGTTCCTTCCAGACTGTGTCTGCTCTTTTCAGGGTATGTATTGTTTCATATTTTTGGACAACCTTTAACAATCTCATCTTTAAATATTGATGAGCTATTATTTTGTGCTGTCATTAACAGGAGAACTTGGGCAAGCTAATGACCAACTTGAGGAGCACTCACCCTCACTTTGTCCGCTGTCTGATTCCCAATGAAACAAAGACCCCAGGTAAGAAACGTATAACCCAGATTTGTGCACTGTGTGTGACATGGTCATGTAAAGAAATGTTTTGATACAATGAGTTTGCAATGTGCAGGTCTTATGGAGAACTTCTTGGTCATCCACCAGCTGAGGTGTAATGGTGTGCTGGAGGGCATCAGAATCTGCAGAAAGGGCTTCCCCAGCAGAATCCTCTACGGTGACTTCAAGCAGAGGTGACTGCAGTTTTCGTTATAAGCGAGTCAAGTTGATTTCCGGAGAGGTATTAGGATGGTAAACACCAAGAAAAAGCGGGAGGAAGCTTAAAGGAACAATGTCATTTTCTTTTGTAGATACAAAGTATTAAATGCCAGTGTCATCCCTGAGGGACAGTTCATTGACAACAAGAAAGCTTCGGAGAAGCTGCTGGGCTCCATTGATGTGGACCACACTCAGTACAAGTTTGGACACACAAAGGTTTATTCTCAACGACGGCACTAACTCATTTACTTGTGTGGTTGTCCTATTATAGCCATATGCACTGAATACTAATTTGCCCCACTTGACAACATAGGTGTTCTTCAAAGCTGGTCTGCTGGGTACCCTTGAGGAGATGAGAGATGAGAAACTGGCTACGCTGGTGACCATGACTCAGGCTCTCTGCAGAGGATATGTCATGAGGAAGGAGTTTGTTAAGATGATGGAAAGGAGGTAGGATTCTTTTACTGTAGCCTAAACTGTACTGGTCAATTATGTAGTTGGTAATTGTTACTATTTAAATTGTTAAAATAATGTTTCAGAAGAAGTGACACTTTCTACATCTATCTTATTTTCTAGGGAAGCTATCTACTCTATCCAGTACAACATCCGTTCATTTATGAATGTTAAGAACTGGCCATGGATGAATCTCTACTTCAAGATCAAGCCTCTCCTGAAGAGTGCAGAGACTGAGAAGGAGCTGCAGCAGATGAAAGAGAACTATGATAAGATGAAAACAGACCTGGCTACTGCCCTGGCCAAGAAGAAGGAACTGGAGGAGAAGATGGTTTCCCTGGTACAGGAGAAGAATGACCTGCAACTCCAAGTGGCTTCTGTAAGTAGGAAAAAAAGGAAGTATGATTCTATTACATATACGCTTCACTAATTTTACCATGTTGGTTAAATTGTCGGATATCTAGGTGAGATAAGGAGAGGCCACTGACATTTAAGACCGGAGAGTATTACAATCTTTTCAAACTTTTAAATGTATTGCATGTTCATTGTGTAGGAAGTCGATAACCTCTCTGATGCTGAGGAAAGATGTGAAGGGCTCATTAAGAGCAAGATCCAACTCGAGGCCAAACTCAAAGAGACAACCGAGAGACTGGAGGATGAAGAGGAAATCAATGCTGAGCTGACTGCTAAGAAGAGGAAGCTGGAGGATGAATGCTCTGAGCTGAAGAAAGACATTGATGACCTGGAGCTCACTTTGGCTAAAGTGGAGAAGGAGAAACATGCCACAGAAAACAAGGTTTGAATGATTTCAAATCCACATTCATTTAAAAAGAGACCATGTCAATATCATGTGATGGAGAATATGTACCTTTCAAATCTTTTTAGGTGAAAAACCTGACAGAGGAGATGGCATCTCAAGATGAGTCTATTGCCAAGTTAACCAAGGAGAAGAAAGCCCTCCAAGAGAGCCACCAGCAAACACTTGATGATCTCCAGGCAGAGGAAGACAAAGTCAACACTCTGACCAAAGCCAAGACAAAGCTGGAACAGCAAGTGGACGATGTAAGAAAACAATTGTTTCAATAGTGTGTTTCTATTGTCAAGTAGCTTGTGTATTAATTAACATTCCATGATACATATTCAAAATAATATATGCTGTAAATACTGTTTCTTTGTTTTGAAACACTGTCACTTGAATGCCTCAAATAATTTATCATTAACTGTCATGCGATAGCTTGAGGGGTCGCTGGAGCAAGAGAAGAAGCTCCGCATGGACCTTGAGAGAGCCAAGAGGAAGCTTGAAGGCGATCTGAAACTAGCCCAGGAATCCATCATGGATCTGGAGAATGACAAACAGCAATCTGATGAGAAAATCAAGAAGTAAGGTTTTTGATTTATGTTATTAATCTTCAGTTCAACATCTTAAAAATTACACTGCAACAACAGTACAAACTGTGACAGTGAAAGCTTTCTTCTTATCCTCATCAAGGAAAGACTTTGAAACAAGCCAGCTCCTCAGCAAGATTGAGGATGAGCAGTCTCTGGGTGCTCAGCTTCAGAAGAAGATCAAGGAGCTCCAGGTGAGGAGTGTGCTATGTTATATGCATCCAAATCAAACTCAGTATATAAAAAAAGCACATTATATTCCAGTCTTCAAATCTTCTTTCATCAAATCTAGGCTCGTATTGAGGAGCTGGAGGAAGAGATTGAGGCTGAGAGGGCTGCTCGGGCTAAGGTTGAGAAGCAGAGGGCTGACCTCTCCAGGGAGCTTGAGGAGATCAGTGAGAGGCTCGAGGAGGCTGGTGGAGCAACAGCTGCTCAGATTGAGATGAGCAAGAAGCGGGAAGCTGAGTTCCAGAAGTTGCGCCGGGATCTTGAAGAGTCAACCCTGCAACACGAAGCAACTGCATCAGCTCTTCGCAAGAAGCAGGCAGACAGTGTTGCAGAGCTGGGAGAGCAGATCGACAACCTCCAGCGTGTCAAGCAGAAGCTGGAGAAGGAGAAGAGCGAGTACAAGATGGAGATTGATGACCTATCCAGCAACATGGAGGCTGTTGCTAAAGCTAAGGTGAGTCGTTTGTTAAAGATGAGGTATTTGCCTTTCGTTGCGCCCAGAAACATGACCTCTAACCAATAAACATTGCAGCTGCATTAAATTCAGAAAAAGAAAAACTCAATGTACATTATGTTTTGTTGTTGAAAGGGCAACTTGGAAAAAATGTGCAGAACTGTTGAGGACCAGCTGAGTGAACTCAAAGCCAAAAACGATGAGAATGTTCGCCAGCTGAACGACGTTAATGGACAAAAGGCAAGACTGCAAACAGAGAATGGTGAGTGTCATGGAATGAAAATTTCTCATGGAAGTTATTAATGAGAATTTTAATAATAAAAAATCTCATTCATCCATTGTCATTCAGGTGAGTTCTCCCGCCAGCTTGAAGAGAAGGAAGCTCTTGTTTCCCAGCTGACCAGAGGAAAACAGGCCTTTACTCAACAGATTGAGGAGCTTAAGAGACACGTTGAGGAGGAAGTCAAGGTAAACAAGTTTACATGCCTTTATTTATTACATGTCAACAGGGGGTATATTCTCTTTTTCAAATGTAGTCATTCATATACCATAATACTCTAGTAAGATTTAAAAGATAATAGCTTGAGAATCTCTTCCCGCAGCAAAACTTTCAGGTATACTGCTATTAGTGAATCCTATGAATTACATTTTTGACAGATGACGAAGGGTTTCATGATACTGAGTATCAAATATGATAGATGCAGGAGTAGTCAGGAGGATTCAAAACTAAATGGCTACATCAAAATGATCAAACTTTTTTTTTTCTTTTTTTAAAGTTCTTCCACTTCATAGATATGATACTAATGTGTAGTCATGTTCAATAGGCCAAGAATGCCCTGGCCCATGCAGTTCAGTCTGCCCGCCATGACTGTGATCTGCTCAGAGAGCAGTTTGAGGAGGAGCAGGAGGCCAAAGCTGAGCTACAGAGAGGAATGTCCAAGGCCAACAGTGAGGTGGCTCAGTGGAGAACCAAATATGAGACTGATGCCATCCAGCGCACTGAGGAGCTGGAGGAGTCCAAGTACATAATCTGTTCTACTTTTTCATAGATAAAGCCATTTTTGCTATCTTTGTTTACTTAAACAAAAATTATTCCTCATCACTGGCGCGCAGGTGGTTGAGTGGTTAAAGCGCATGCCATTTACGCAGCCGACTCCGTTTCGATTCCGCCCGGAGGTCATTTGCTGCATGTCCCTTCCCCCTCTCTTTACCATATTTCCCATCTATGTACTGCTTAATAAAGGTGTCTGTGCCAAAAAAAAAATCTTTAAAAAAAAAAATAATTATTATTCCTCATCACTACAGGAAAAAGCTTGCCCAGCGCTTGCAGGATGCTGAGGAATCCATTGAGGCTGTCAACTCCAAGTGTGCCTCTTTGGAGAAGACCAAGCAGAGGCTGCAGGGTGAGGTGGAGGACCTCATGATTGATGTTGAGAGAGCCAATGCTCTGGCTGCCAACCTTGACAAGAAGCAGAGGAACTTTGATAAGGTAAATGGTTAAACCAATAATCAACACCAGTTTTTGGGTGAGAAACATGCACCTTAATTAATGAATAGTCATTGAATTAATATATTTTTACCTATACAATTCTAGGTCCTTGCAGAATGGAAACAGAAGTATGAGGAGGGCCAGGCAGAGCTGGAGGGAGCTCAGAAGGAGGCTCGTTCTCTCAGCACTGAACTGTTCAAGATGAAGAACTCTTACGAGGAGGCTCTGGATCATCTGGAGACCATGAAGAGAGAAAACAAGAACCTGCAGCGTATGCCAATCTTGCTGTATTTAATGTAATGGTCATTGTAATGGCAAGGGTTCTTCTTAGACCTCTAGTAGTGAAGTCTATGAGCATTATTTGGTTGTAAAAGCACTGCCACATTTTCCAGATCTAGCCTGCACATAAAGTTCTAACTACATTTGACTTTTGTTGTTCTACAGAGGAGATCTCAGACCTGACTGAACAGATTGGTGAGACTGGAAAGAGTATTCATGAGTTGGAGAAGGCCAAGAAGACTGTAGAGACTGAGAAGTCTGAAATTCAGTCCGCACTGGAGGAAGCTGAGGTAAAATCTTGATGACATTATTGAACCACTATGATAAAATACATGATTAAAATGTAACCATGTATTTATTTTGAATTTACTCCTGCAAAATAAATGCATACCTTTTGTTGTGTTTTGTTGTGACTTTTTAAGGGCACACTGGAGCATGAGGAGGCCAAAATTCTCCGCGTCCAGCTTGAGCTCAACCAGATCAAAGGTGAGGTTGACAGGAAGCTGGCAGAGAAGGATGAGGAGATGGAGCAGATCAAGAGGAACAGCCAGAGGGTGATTGACTCCATGCAGAGCACTCTTGATTCTGAAGTCAGGAGCAGGAATGATGCCCTGAGAGTCAAGAAGAAGATGGAGGGAGACCTGAATGAGATGGAGATTCAGCTGAGTCATGCCAACAGGCAGGCTGCTGAGTCTCAGAAACAACTGAGGAATGTCCAGGGACAACTCAAGGTAAGGTTTGTTTTATAACTAAATGTATTTTTTTCTCTTAATCAAAGAGAAATTAACTAAATGTAAAAAAAAATAATTAAAGGGAAACTACATACATTTTCTTTCTCTCTGTTCAATGTCAGGATGCCCAACTGCACCTTGATGATGCTCTCAGAGGACAGGAAGACATGAAGGAGCAGGTTGCCATGGTGGAGCGCAGAAATGGCCTGATGGTGGCTGAGATCGAGGAGCTGAGAGCCGCTCTGGACCAGACAGAGAGAGGACGCAAAGTGGCTGAGCAGGAGTTGGTTGATGCTAGTGAGCGTGTTGGACTGCTTCACTCTCAGGTGTGTTTTCGTTAATTCACAAAAATGTTATCCAATCAAAGATGTGAGACACATACCATTTAACACTGTCTATTCTTGGTCAAATTCAGAACACCAGTCTTATGAACACCAAGAAGAAGCTGGAGTCTGACCTCGCCCAGGTTCAAGGTGAAGTGGACGATGCTGTTCAGGAATCAAGAAATGCTGAGGAGAAAGCCAAGAAGGCTATTACTGACGTGAGTCATGTTTTTAAGTAAATACTGCTTCAAGAAATATATTTTAATACTTCATTAATTATTAATAATAATTATTATAATTAATATAAAAGCTAAAAATTATGTTTCTAACCTGTGCATCATTTCAGGCTGCCATGATGGCTGAGGAGCTGAAGAAGGAGCAGGACACCAGTTCTCACCTGGAGAGGATGAAGAAGAACCTGGAGGTCACAGTCAAGGACCTCCAGCACCGTCTGGATGAGGCTGAGAACCTCGCCATGAAGGGTGGCAAGAAGCAGCTCCAGAAACTGGAGTCCAGGGTATGAACTGTAGATAAAAATTCATAATAGGTCGTTTTTTGGATGCACATCACTTTTATTTTGCCTTTTACTATTTCAGCATAAATCTTTGTGTGGAAGACTGATATATTATTTATCTTCACATTACAGGTACGTGAGCTGGAGAGCGAAGTTGAAGCTGAGCAGAGACGTGGAGCTGATGCTGTAAAAGGAGTTCGGAAATATGAGAGGAGAGTGAAGGAGCTGACATACCAGGTAAGCCGTATTGTAAAAAAGTCCTCTAACCTATAATTCATTCTCTAGTCTTCTTCACATACTGTATAATCTTGTATCTGTACAGACTGAGGAGGACAAGAAGAATGTGAACAGACTTCAGGATCTGGTGGACAAGCTGCAGCTAAAAGTGAAGGCTTACAAGAGACAGGCTGAGGAGGCTGTGAGTCAAATACATAATCTGGCACTTCACTGACAGCTGATTTAATAATAACATCACTATTAACTGTCTTGTAACTATGCCAACATACCTCTAAACACTTAACAGGAGGAGCAGGCCAACACTCACATGTCCAGGCTCAGGAAGGTTCAGCATGAGTTTGAAGAAGCTCAGGAACGCGCTGACATTGCTGAGTCCCAGGTCAACAAGCTGAGAGTCAAGAGCCGTGACGCTGGAAAGGTATGTTTGTTTTTAAAAGAATTTGATGCTGTGAACTTTCACTGTTGAAAGTGTGAATCAATATCACTTCTTAAATGATACCCAGATAATAATACTAGATTTTCATCCCTCTTTTTTTAGTCTGATTCTGCTGAGTAAGTGTCATCATCCTTTAGGCCTTCAACAGAGTTCATAAAATATGAACCATGGTTGGAGTTTCTTTACAATAAAGACAATACCTTTCATCATTATCCTGAATCCTGTGACTTCCTTTCTTTAACTATTTATTTATTTATATTAATGTCATATGGTAGAGCATTTGCAGCACGGTGTTAAAATAATTCTGCGATAATTTAGAACTGGAGGAAGGAGATCGGAGTCAGTTTAATCTTGTACAAGAGGAGCATTCACAGAGCAACACGCAGGTCTGTTACAAAGTGAAGACTCAATATCTGAAGAGAAAAGCATGGTATTTATGTTCTTCATTACAAGTTCCTAATTTATGATCTGCACTTAAAGGAATACTTCACAGAGAAGGAAGTGATCAGCTCCAATGGTCACTCAATACCAGACATAGGTAATAAAACGGCATAAAACATGGTCACAGGTTACAGGTCATGTTAAATAGCTACGTTGCACATTCCTGTGTAAGACTTCAGTTCACATCTCTCATTGAAGTACAAAATTTCCATCACACACGGTACTGATCAACAAGCAAACACTGGTTTGAATATGGTAAAAGAATAACGCTTTCAAGGTTTTTAGCAATTATTATAGTCAAATTTTCAAATTTGTTTCTCTTTAAAAACATTTGGCGCTTTTTAAAAAGCATGGTTCTGCCAGTGGTGGCATGGTTTGTGAAACACTGGTGAGGTTGTGGCAGTGCTAGCAGTAAAATGCTTACAAACCAGCCCCCAACCTACATAAAAATGTAAACAAAAATATGTGTATTTACAGGGAATGCCAAATGTCAAGTACTTCTGTAATAAACAAATACCTCTTCAGGGGATAATTAAAAAATTGCCTCTTCAGGAAATAATCAAACTGAAATGTGCTTTCAAGCTCTTAAGTTCCCAACGACATAACATGTGAAAAACTGAAATGTGCAGTCTGCAGTGTCAGTCATGGACAGATTTAGAATGAGAGTGAGTCCAACCTGGGTGCCATTCACTACCTCTCTTTAGCCTTCACAAAGGGGCGTCATCACACTGTGATCGGCTGGGAGGGGAATGCCCCATGCTGCTTCATTCATTAGCAGTCAGTCTTCTCACCCTGCGTACAAGTGATCTGAATCCACTGCAATCAGTCCAGAGGATTTTGAAATCTAGCCCAAAACACAAAAAGATGCACAATGGGACTGCTACAGGTAGGTCACCTCAGTCAGGATGTTTGGTTAACCAGATGCATCATCCATAAGCAGTGCCTCACATACTTTTCTGGACTTCTGGATCATTTCTCTGAGCTTTCCAGATATCCTCATCTTGTCACATACCAGAGAAGGTGAATAACAATGCCAGCGAGGCCAGAAATGTGGCCTTAGAGAATCAGGTGCATTGTTAAACTTACCCTTATGATACTTTTTAAGCGAAAATTCATGCATATACAGCACCCAGCAAATAAGCCTGGAGCTAGCCTACGTGATGTTAAAAACCCATGGCAATATTGAGTAGAGTGATGACCACTAAAGGTTTTCCCTCCAAATAATGTCTCCATTTATCTAAACTCCAGACCTTGCCAGGCACTCACTTTCAGTGTCATTTTGCTCTGCGCTGGACAGAGAGCAGCTTCCATAAGCAATGACCTGCTCTTGGGAGGAAGCGTTAGATCTTTGGGCAAAGACAGCTCCAACAACTGTAGAACTTCCATCAGTGTAGACAACAAATGTGTTACACATATTGGGGTGACCAAGGACAGGAGGCGAGGTCAGATGGTCTTTGAGACACTGAAATGCCCTCTGACACTCATCTGTCCACCTAAACACAGCTTCTTTCCCTTTAACCTCTTAACACTTTAAGAGGTTCTGCAATTGATGAAAACTTAGGGATGGGCTCCTTAGTCATGCAGCATTTCTGTCTTTGCCGGATCTCCACGATCTACGTCCATACTAACTACATGACCCGGGAATTTAAGTTTAGGGCATGGATGTCTTTAGAATAGATGACTATGTCATCCAGGTACACTATCCAGCAGTCTCCAAAGGCAGCTACGCAGCACATGATTTAGCAGCCTCTAGAAGGTGGCTGGAGTGCCCTTCAAACAAAAAGGCATGACCCGACAAGAGAACAACGCAAGAGATGTGACAAACCTGGCTTTCAGGGTCCATTTCCACCTGCCAATAACCACTGTCAAAATCTAGGATGGTGGAAACAGTTGAGCATGCCAGTGACTCAAGGATCTCAGAAATGGCTGGCAGAGGATAGGAATCTCCCTCACTCTGTTCATTAATATGACAGAAATCTACACAAAACCGGGGGAGCATCAATACAATTGGGAAAAAAAAAAAGAAAAAAACAAAAAAACAAAAAAAAACAAAAAAAAAGGGGTGAAGGACAGCCAAATGCAAGTGACAGTGGGTGTGGAAGCAGATGACTCTACTGCTGTACTCAGACACATTCTTAAGACCATAGACCACTAAGCAGCCTGAAAGGTAATTCCCCCACAATAAATGACTATAAGAAAAAATGCATTGTAATTCCAAAATTGAAAAAACAATGCTAAAGTAATAGGCTAAAATTAAACGTTGACCTGGCCTTTTGCATCTTAAAGGAGAATAAGGTCCTTTGCAGCAGAGCCGGCCCTGGGCATAGGCAGTATAGGCAAATGCAAGGGGCACCGTCATCCGCGGGGGGCGCAGAAAACAGGGGGAGAAAAAAAAAAAATCTGAAAAAAAATAAATATATATATATATATATATTTTACCAGTGCCATTACTACTATTTTGAAATATTATATAAGCCCACAGCAACATAAGGTCATAAGTCCCAAAGACTGAAACCATCCGGCGCCCAGTGAAGGAAAAGAAGGAAAGAAGAGAAGACAAACGTGAAGAAGATACAGGTACAGTAACATCAATGTTATGAAACAATAGGAAATTAATTAATTTTTAATACCTCAATTGTTGGAGCAGAGTGGTAGCTTGCTAGCTTACTTTGGACGATAGCAGCATTGTTTAATAATCAATAAATAGCCGAGTCGACGTGTGTTAATGTAACTCAATCTTAAATTCAGTAGGGACATTTGAAAAGTTAACATTAGGCCTGTTCAGGTGTCTTTCCTGCCTTGTAGCCATTAGTCAGCTCTGTGTTTACGTTAGGAGGTGAGCGGGGGTACGAGGCTGACTAGAGAGCCTTAAGGCTGAATTTATCTCTCACGCCAGTTGTTAGACTTAGACTTAGACTTATCCGTCTTGATCCTTTTGGGATGACTCCCGCAAGGAAATTGGATTTCCAGCAGCTTACAAGTAGAAAAAGAGGTATAAAACTAAATATAGAAAGTAAACCATAAACAGTAAACAGTAAACAATAAACTCTTAGCTAAATATAGAAAGTAGACAATAAATAAACAGTAAACAATAAACTCTTAGTATAATATATAAAGTAGAGATAAGAATAAAAGTAAGATAAAATAGAATTCACGGAAAATAAAATCAAATAAAATAAATGTAGAGGACTGTATAGAGGATGAATATGGATAAATAAAGATAAATATATAGGACTGTATATGGCACGGATGGTTTTCATACAGTGAATAAATGACATTAGCAGAAATTATCAGTTAAATTAAATAAAATTACTGCACTTAAGTGGTGAATCAAGTTATTGCACAGGGATGTATGAGTAGATTATTAATTGCACAGTGCTACCACTCCTTCCCTTCTGTACTCTTTACCCTATTTCCTATATTTCCTCTATTTCCTCCTCCCCCAGAGTGAGGAGTTGTAGAGTATGATGGCATGAGGGACAAAGGAGTTCTTGAGTCTGTTGGTCCTACACTTTGGAAGGAGCAGCCTTCCACTGAACAGGCTCCTCTGGTTGCTGATGACGGTGTGCAGGGGGTGGCTGGCATTGTCAATAATGTCCACTGCCACCTTCTGCCACCTTCACCATTGAGTCCAGCTTCATGCCGAAAACAGAGCCAGCCTGCCTGACATACTGTGGCCTGTCAGTGAGGTAATCTTTGATCCAGTCCACCAGATAGGGGTCCACTCCCATCCTGTTCAGTTTGTCCTGAAGTATAGGTGCTGGATGGTATTAAAGGCACTGGAGTCCAAGAAGAGAATCCTCACTGTGCCGCTTCCCTTATCGAGGTTAGAGTGGACTTGGTGTAGCATGTAAAGGATGGGATCCTCCACACCAACATCTGGCTGGCACACAAACTGCAAGCGGTCCTGTGCGTGTTGTACCTTGGGTCTGAGGAGGCTGAGGAAGAGCCGCTCCAACGTCTTTATCAGGTGTGAAGTGAGTGCCACCGGTCGGAAGTCATTCAGCTCGCTGGGCCTGTTCTTCTTCGGAACCGGAACAATGCAGGATGTCTTCAAGAGGGTGGGCACTCTCCCCCTGCAGGCTAAGGTTGCAGATCTGTTGTAGTGGTTCCCCCAGTTCTGCAGCACAGGTCTTCAGTAGTCTCGGACACACTTTACTCTGTGTACACAAACAATGTTCTCAATGCTCGTGTTCATGTGTAGAGACCCTGGTGATACTATGAGCAAAGTTTCATGTTGTATCGAGCCTTCTTCTTCTTTCGAGCCCAAAAACGAAACTAAATCTTAAAAGTGCCTCTTTCGTCGTAATTATGCTTTTACATGAAGGTTTGACTCATATTCAATCGCAAATAAAGCCTCGGTTGCTTTTTGGCGAGAGTTCGGCTTTAAAAAAGGCCCGCAGAAGCGGAGAAGGGGTGGTGGTCACTTGTAGATTTCCTAAGATTGAAGGCTCGATAGGATTTCTGATAGAGCAGAGGGCAAAGCATTGGGCATTGCCAGGATTTGAGAACACCAGGGTGCGGCCGCCCTGGTTTGGACGCAGGCTTGAGATCTGTTTCAATAAAGATTGCTCTATCATACCACCCAGTCTTGCCTCCGCAGATTCTTTTATCAAAATACTAAACATCAACACCTTTGATGAAGACAGCCTAGAAACTACATCCACGCCTTAGCTTTCTCATATCATTCATAGGCGAAACATATATATATATATACACTGCATTTGTACTCTGGTTAGACTGAGTTGCATTGCAATTACAATAAAGTTGAATGAATCTCATCACATTTTCATTATTAGTCTATATTAGTCTTATGTATAGCACACACCAAGCAGCTGATGTACTCAAACAGAAATGATAGCTTGCACTGCTTCTGCTGCTAAATGTTTTCTCCAAAAGAATACAAACTTAATAAGGAAAGGACTAAAGGACTGGAAAAATGCAAGCCACTTGCTGAAGGTTCACGAGGATAGCCAGGAGCACAATACCCACATGGCAACATGGAAGGAGTTGGAGGTTGTTTTGCAAAGTTGCTGACAAAAGATAAGCAAGAGATGGCACTCTGAGGCTGAGAGATAATATGTTTGCGCAATGCCTTATTTATATTGAACTAAACAAACTATCATTTGTTTCATTCTTCAGTTTTTATTTTGTGTGATATTTTTGACTTAAAAGAAATAAAATCTTGAATACATACATGTAGTTTCTGTGTGAGTGTACGAAAATTGATTGTGAAATTGACAGCGATGCAAGAGGGCACCGGCTAAAATCTTGCCTAGGGCACCAAATTAACTCAGGGCCGGCACTGCTCAGCAGATTTTATTTCATAGCAGAATGCAAAATGTTAAAGCAACAACAAATACAACAAATGGGTCCAAAAAAATGATCACCTTTTTACACAAACAATATTAAGATTTGATGATCACCCAGGTTGTCTCATTACAAACATAGCAAACTCCCTGGATGAACACAAAATGTATACTTTACAGCAGACACACACACACACGCACACGCACACATGCATGCACATACACACACACTGACACTGTCACACAAACACACACACACACACACAGACACATTGTTGCACCAGCACATATGTCAAAACATACAGTGCATTCAGAAAGTCGCTATATATCCATACTTAGATCGATACAAATCTAACTTAAATGATGTAATCAATATAAGCAGCAAATAACTTTAATCAGTGGTGGAAAATACTAGTGTTAGTCACTTGGACACTTTTATTTTGAACACCACCTGCTCAAATCAGTATGCATCCTAAGAGCCAACTCAAAAGGACTCAACATAAATTAAGAAAAAATTTGAACGGTTCACCCTCTTTCTGATAGGGGTTTAGTGTTTCTATGTGTATATGTTTCGATGCCAATTTGACTCAAAAAGACGATTAATGACCTGACCCCTTAAGTTTGTCTAGGGCACTTATAATGGTACTTGAATAAATGTCACCTTCTTCGTATCAAATGCAGTAACTGGAGAAGTTCATTTTGTTCAATTTATTTTGGTCCTGATCTCAAAGGAGTTGCCAACTGTTTTCGAATCCATTTAGGGAGTTATCCAAAAGATTCTTGTTTTTAATAGAGGAATATGAGATGTGCCAGTCTCCTGTAATCGTAACCTAGAAACATTTGGGGACATTTCCAAAACTAAGGTCTTTGCATTCATCTGACGTGACTCACAAACAGTGATACAATTTAAAATCCACAAGCACAGTGCTCTGACTTTCATTTATAAAGTCAAATAGAGCACAATCGCATCTATACATTCCATGGTAAAGATATTAGTACAATCTCTATGTTTGTATTAAAGATGTACTTTATTATTTGATAAACATGTGTATACAACTACAACTCTCATATAAGTGTCATTTATGGGTGAACTCAAGTGTCCTGAAATTGAATACTAATGGATTTTGGAAGACTTTTCAAAACCAACCCAGCTGTCCATTCATTTAAGGATAGATGTTCAAAACAAATACCAACGCCAGTGTTGCTGAAATCAAGGATTATAATGTTTGAAATCCTACACAAACCACAATTTGCACTATGACATGAATAATTGAATTTGGCCATCACTGCCATGTCTGCACATGAGGGGGGAAGTGAAGCAACATTTGAAGCAGCAAGCCTGTAACTTACAAGAAAGCTTAGAGTAGAAATGCATAAGCAACTGCTTCTTTCTCGCTAAGTAATTTGACATTCATGCTTCCATAAGCCCTATTTTGTTGACTGGAATATTTTCATGTTCTCACATGGCAACTTTTGCCAGTGCAATTTCAGCAACTCTTTGCTCCGTGCTGCAATTCCTATTTTGAGGAACTGAAGGGAGACTTGCGTCATTGGTAACATGCCTTATGAAATTTTATCATGATTTAAATTCAAACAGACACATTGTCCACATTACATCCAAGGTTAAAATCAAATCAAATCAATTGGTTAAACATCACAATGTATCCTGTATTTTCTAAGCTGTACTTACAAAGAAATATGCAAACCCTGTCCTTAAATGTCACTGCCACAAATAAGCAACAGGATGAAAAGAGGCCATGACCAAACCGAGCGAGAGACTGCTTTTGACCAGGCAATCCCACCCACTATAAAAGAGGCAGCTCAGAGCTACTGCATTAACTGAAGCTCCATCACAGGTCAGTGTTTTCAGTCTGACCTCAATTTTTACTGTTCTTTATTAGTTAGTGAAGGTAATGTGTTGCTGATTACTTTTGCTTATTGTCAAGAATTCTATTGCCACACAGTTACCTGGGTGGTAGTCTTGAATAGACAATATTCCAAAACAGTGTTCTTGATATACCCCTATCACATTTAAGAAGTAGGTTCCTGCAAAAGAAAAGAAAAACACAAAACATAATTTTTTAGTTTGTACTTGCATCTAATACACACTACATTTCGTCACATACATACTGACTAATCATTAAGAGCAATACTATTTATCTGTCAATGAAGGCAGTTGAGGGGATGGAAGAGTATTGTACTGGTTTAATGATTGACTTTGACTTTAACGATTCAATTCATTACAGTTTTAATATATTTTATAAGTCTAAAAACATTTTGCCATCTTTACCTTCATCTGTTTTCTAATTGGCAAAATTTCCAAAGAAAAAATGTGAAATCAGAAAAACAATCTGAAACAAGTTATTTTACTCTTGTCTAATCATATATTTACAGGATCTCCCAACTCCACCAGAGACGCCAACGCTCAGTTGTTGTCGGAACCAGCTGAGGTAAAAGATTTCCCCATAGTAAACTTTAAATCGCCATAATCAGCTGGGCAGAAGACCATAGCTATGTCATGTCAATATGTTATCACTATTGTGGACTTCATCTTTTCAGTCTCCACTAAAGTGCCACCATGAGCACAGACGCAGAGATGGAGCAGTATGGCCCGGCGGCTATATACCTCCGGAAGCCAGAGAGGGAGAGGATTGAGGCACAAACCTCTCCTTTTGATGCCTAAACTGCCTTTTTTGTGGTTGAGCCTACGGAGATGTACCTCAAGGGTAAACTTGTAAAGAAAGAGGGTGGAAAAGCCACGGTGGAAACTGACTGTGGAAAGGTAAGTCATTCACTATTTTACTTTTTTCAACAAAACAACTCAATCAATTTCCATCTCAGACACTCTGTATATACAAGGATAGGATGTACATTTATTTAAAACAATATGTTAGTAAAACATTCAGTTAAGTATTTGTTGCTCATTGTATTTTAGACTCAAACAGACACTGTGAACAACAATGTGATCCATTTCTGTTTGAAATGATTTCTTAGTTAAATATATTACACTGTATTTGCTGTTCAGTCCATCACAGTAAAAGAGGACGACATCCATCCCAGGAACCCTCCCAAGTATGACAAAATTGAGGACATGGCCATGATGACCCACCTCAATGAGCCTTGCGTGTTGTATAACCTCAAAGAGTGTTATGCATCATGGAAGATCTACGTGAGTTTCCATACTATGCTAATCTAATGTATATGTAAATATGTATAGAGTATGTGTACCTACATGGAAATCAAAAAAAATCTAAATAAAATCACACCATGTTTATGCTTTTTACTATTTCAGACCCACTCTGGGCTGTTTTGCGTTGTCTGGAATCCCTATAATTGGCTTCCAGTGTATGATGCTACATGTGTACAAGCATACAGAGGCAAGAAGAGGATTGAGGCTCCACCCCACATCTTCTCCATCTCTGACAATGGCTATCAGTTCATCCTCACTGGTAAGATAAAGATATTGGTGTTGGAATTTAAACACACAGATGTAAAATCTTCCATTGATATTTATTAAAAGAAAAGAAAACTCATGTCAAGCATTTATGTTTGTGTTTCAGATCGTGAGAACCAGTCTGTCCTGATTACGTGAGTATAAAACATACTATCTTGCTATAACTTTATTAACTTAATGATAATGAAGCAAAATCTTGATGATATGTCTTGTGTACCCCAGTGGAGAATCCGGGGCTGGAAAGACTGTCAAAACCGAGCGTGTCAACCAGTACTTTGCAACAATTGCAGCTATTGGAGGTAAGAAGGCTGAGGCACAAACTAGCAAAATTAAGGTGAAATTGGTTGTGTAAGATGAAAGTGTTTGTCAGGGGGAAAGTTAAATTGAATGTGTAGCTTATGTAATTCAAATCTTCTCTTGTAGGGCTCAAATTGTTGCAGCCAACCCTCTGTTGGAGGCCTACGGTAATGCCAAGACTGTGAGGAATGACAACTCCTCTCGTTTTGTAAGTACTGTAGGAAATATCTTGAGACTTTTTTCGTTCCTACATTTAAAAAAACTGATGATATTAATGATGATTTGTTTCACATAGTGAAAAATCGGTGTGTCTGTTTCGATTGAGTTGGACCACCTGAGAATCTGGTAACTTCTCTGTGGTAAAATATTCATTTTGGAAAATTTAAAAAAGTGAAATCAACATTCCAGAGACAAAAGTTTATAACAGTTACTGCTGTGTAATCCAATGCCAGTAATAACATTCAGTATTTTGCAAAACAGAGGCTGCTGTTAAAATTTAAATTAAAAAAATGCACATTCAACATGGAAGAAAACTTGAACCAGTTACTGCAGTGTATTATTATTATTATTATTATTATTATTATTATTATTATTATTATTATTATTATTATTGTCATTATTATTATTCGGTACCATTAATAAAAATGTTATGTTTTGCAAAATAGAGCCTGCTGTGGTAGCAGCAAGAAGGGTGGCAAGAAGAAGGGTGGTTCCTTCCAGACTATGTCTGCTCTTTTCAGGGTATGTATTGTTTCATATTTTTGGACAACCTTTAACAATCTGATCTTAAAATATCGATGAGCTATTATCTTGTGCTGTCATCAACAGGAGAACTTGGGCAAGCTGATGACCAACTTGAGGAGCACTCACCCTCACTTTGTCCGCTGTCTGGTTCCCAATGAAACAATGACACCAGGTAAGAAGCACATAACCCAGATTTGTGCAATGTGAGTGACATGGCCATGTAAAGAAATGTTTTGATACAATTAGTTTGCAATGTGCAGGTCTTATGGAGAACTTCTTGGTCATCCACCAGCTGAGGAGTAATGGTGTGTTGGAGGGATTTCAGAATCTGCAGAAAAGTCTTCCCCAGCAGAATCCTCTAAGGTGACTTCAAGCAGAGGTGACTTCTGTTTTCATTATAGGCTAATATATCCATTATGCACTGATAACTAATTTGCCCCACTTGATAACATAGGTGTTCTTCAAAGCTGGTCTGCCGGGTACCCTGGAGGAGATGAGAGATGAGAAACTGGCTGAGCTGGTGACCATGACTCAGGCTCTCTGCAGAGGATATGTCATGAGGAAGGAGTTTGTTAAGATGATGGAGAGGAGGTAGGATTATTTTACTGTACCCTAAACTGTACTGTCCAATTACGTAGTTGATATATATATTTTAAATTGTTAGACCTAGAAGTTCTACAAAATAATGTTTCTAAAGAATTTACAATTTCTACATCTATCTCATTTTCCCAGGAAGCTATCTACTCTATCCAGTACAACATCCGTTCATTCATGAATGTTAAGAACTGGCCATGGATGAATCTCTACTTCAAGATCAAGCCTCTCCTTAAGAGTGCTGAGACTGAGAAGGAGCTGCAGCAGATGAAGGAGAACTATGATAAGATGAAATCAGAGCTGGCTACTGCCCTGGCCAAGAAAAAGGAACTGGAGGAGAAGATGGTTTCCCTGCTGCAGGAGAAGAATGACCTTCAACTCCAAGTGGCTTCAGTAAGTAGGAAACAAAGGAAGTATAATTCTATCACATATATGCTTCACTAGTTGTACCATGTGGCTTAAATGATCAGATATCTAGATGAGATAAGAAGAGGCCACTGACTTCTATTACCAGAGAATATATAAATCTTTTCAAACTTTTAAATGTATCATATGTAACGCCCGCCAATGTAATAATGTCTGCAAATGTAATAAATCCGCGAACGTAATAAAAATCTGCAGCATTTAATGAAATAAACCCACAAATACATTTTCCACAAATGTAAAAGCCGCAGCCTACTACAAACGTAACACGCAATTTCCCACAAATGTAATAACTATTACGTTTGCAAGGATTTATTACATTCGTTGGGAAATGAAAATCTTTAATGTAATAACTTCGCACAAATGTAGTAATACAATGAATAATGGTTGTTGTGGTTGCTGTTTGTTTGTTTGCCTATACACCTACTAATACTACTGACCGAGGGTGCAAAATCCAGCTGCTGACTCTCCGCTATCACACAATGGACAGTAAC
Source organism: Diplodus sargus (assembly GCA_903131615.1). Lineage (NCBI taxonomy): Eukaryota > Metazoa > Chordata > Actinopteri > Spariformes > Sparidae > Diplodus > Diplodus sargus. Next base: position 6,605,186 of record CAEMYA010000126.1, read on the forward strand.
GTTAGGTTGGAGGGTTTTCCCCCAAACACCTGTTAATTGACAGCACTGAATAGAGTTTATTGACAGAGGAGACAGATTGTGGTTGACAGAGAGAGATAGCTAGCTTGAAAAAAAAAATTCTGTGAGAAAAACATAGCCTGACATTTAAATTTAAATTACCATTGGATATAAAAATCTGAAGAAATCTGGATTTATTGCTCATTTGTAAACACAACATGTATCAGTCTATAGGCAAGAATCTAAAGGTTTATTAATACAATTCAATTCAAATTCACTTTATTGGCATGAATGCCACAACAACAATATTGCTAAAGCACCAAGAACCATGAAAGAGTAGTAGTAGTAGTTATATTTGCTGTGTGTGTGTGTGTGTGTGTGTGTGTGTGTGTGTGCGTAATAATAATAACAAAATTCAATCATTAAAGACACCTTCTAGACATGTTTCAAGGTGTAGCCTATAAATACTTTTCTTTGAATAATAATGTGACTGATATATTTTTTCACACACAAAAGTTAAAGTAGGCCCTTATCTTGTTAATATGTCATCCCAAAAGCTTGAAACTCAAACATTAAAGTGTAAGAACAATATGAAAAACACATTTTTGAGTGGGGAAAATCAATAGACTTGGCAGGTAGTCATGCATTTGGTTCAGCACCACGGACAGCGGTGAGAGAGAGAGAGATGATCCTCACTAGAACGGCCATGTTTTTCGAATGACGACTTTTCATCCCAAATGATCGCATTTTTCACTGCCTGAACATGCCCCAAAACTCACCAAACTTATATAATTATACGTCACACCTGCCGAAAAAATTTCAGAATCTGTTGTTGTCCTCGATTTCATAATTTTTTTAATCAAGAAAACTTTGTTTTGGCTTATAACTCTCATATACTTTGTCGCACATTCGAAGACCTTATATCCACACGTTCACTGAATTGTGCTGAATCTCGTGATATAGGCGCCCATTATTGTTATTAATATTGTTGTTGTGGCATTCATGCCAATAAAGCGAATTTGAATTGAATTGAATTAATAAACCTTTAGATTCTTGCCTATAGACTGATACATGTTGTGTTTACAAATGAGCAATAAATCCAGATTTCTTCAGATTTTTATTGCTTGCAGAATTTGTAAAGCATTTATGAAATAATTTATTAACGGTATCATTACAGTCCAAACAAATCCGACTGGCACACCCTTGAACCAAGCAGCAGCCATGTTAAAATTCTCAGCTCAGTCTGATACTAATCCGCAGAGATATTTGAGGAACACACACACAGACACACAGACACACAGACAGACAGACAGAGATTCCCTGCTTTTATAGAGAGATAAGTGTTCAAATAAAATGTTTCATAATCAAATGAGTCACTTTTAATTGTTAATTTTTTGTGTTCTGAGTTTTCTCTATTAAAATCTTGTGTAAATATATGCAATAATTACGGTTAACTATGTGCGATGCTATGAATATTGACAAATGTAAAATTAAACTTGTTAGAATGTACATTTTGGTGTTATTTCGTTTTTTTTTTTTAAATATCATGACACTATGAATGCATTCATCACTCAATTGGGTATTTACACTGAACAAAAATATAAATGCTTTGAAAAACACTTTTGTTTTTTCTCCCATTTTTCATGAGCTGAACTCAAAGATCAGAATTTTTTCTATATAGACAAAAGATCCATTTCTCTCAAATATTGTTCACAAATCTGTCTAAATCTGTGTTGATGAGCACTTCTCCTTTGCCGAGATAATCCATCCCACCTCACAGGTGTGGCATATCAAGATTTTACCATCATTCAGCCGGGGATGCTACACTCGCCATTGAGCCCTTGGCATAGGCGATAAGGAGCGGTCCTAAGGTGGCTGGCATTACTATAGATCCCCAAAAGCACACCATTTCCCTTTATGCGGAAGACGTGTTGCTCTTTCTAAGTAACCCTGAGATCTCTATTGTCAGAATTGTTGAAATTATTAAAACCTTCGCCCAGTTTTCGGGCTACAAGATTAATTATTTGAAGTCAGAGGCTATGCCCTTAACCCTTCATACCCCCTGGACCTTTATTCCGTTAAATTAAAGAGGATCTGGCACGCTGGACCAGTCTTTCATTATCTCTTATAGGTAGGGTAAACCTTTTTAAGATGAACATACTTCCTCGTCTGCTTTACGTATTCCAAATGGTCCCAGTTCTTCTGACTAGAAAGTCACTCTCCATCCTAAATAGTTTATTGTGGAGGAAAAAACGGCCAGATTGAAATTACAAAAGTAGCAACTTCGCCGAGGAGAGGGAGGGTTGTCACTGCTAAAAATATTATCAATTGGCTTACCATTGAGGCCGCCCCTTTGGATCCAATTCCTCTTCGTAATATTATGTATGTTTCTTAAAAATGGGTATCAAACAAAGTAAGGGACAATTTTTTTGTTTCAAATTAATCCGTTACCATACCAGTTTTACGGTAACTACTGTACATTTCCCCAAACCCATCCCACCCCATGGTCCCAATGTCCCACAATAAAAAAAGAAAAGAAAAACACAAGACAAAAAACAAAAACAAAAACAGATACACAAATAAAAGTAGAATTAGACAAGCCTACAGATGTATATACACATAAAAATATATACATATATATTCACACATATAGGCCTATATTTGGTTCAGGGAATTTCTCAGGGCTCAGGGAATATCTGTATCATCTTCCATCTCACTTCAAACCGTTAAGACAAATTTCTAATCCTGTGATTTATTATTTCCATTTTATATATTTAATTAATTAAGTCCTTCCATTTGCTTAGTTGAGGTGCTGCTGGTTTCAGACAGTTTTTTGTTATCTGCTTAAGTGCAGCTACTCGTAAAATTCTAAAGAGATACTTATCGGCTTGCTGAGAGAGAGGCTGTGGTGTTCTACCAAGTAATAGTTGCTCAGGCCCCAGAAAGAGTGGGCACTAAAATATAGCTTCACATACTTCAATCCAATATTGCTGCAAAACTGGACAGGAGAAGAATTTATGGGTGTGGTTGGCTTCTATCTCACCACATTTTCACCAACAACTTGGTGTTACCTCCTTAGAGTACTTTGCTTGAATAACAGGTGTTATAAAGAAGCGTAGTTGGATTTTCCAAGAGTGCTCTCTCCAAATGGTTGAGCTTGTGGTTTTCCATGTATTATTACTTATCTCCTTCCATATTTCTGGTGATATAGTTAAGTTCAGTTCCTTCTCCCAGCTGGTAATTACTTTAGTTTCCTGACTTCTAAATTCTTTTTCCACAATATGATAGATCCGACCTAATATGTTTTTTGTATGAGCTTTGTTAGATATGTTTAATATACAAACCATTAAAGATGTATGTCCTTCAATGTTTTATGTAGTCCTATTTCTATCGCAAGGTAGCTTCGCACTTGTAAATATTTATAACAGTCTGATTTCGGTAGGTTATATAGATTTGATAAGTTGTCAAACCCCTAAGTATCTCAGTTTATTTTGTTGCCATTTTAGGTTATATTTAGATCTGATAGTATGTGATATTGGCTGCAAACTATCATTGCTTCTGATTTATCCATATTTAGTTTATAGTCAGACATTGCACTGTATTGTTTTATTTCCTCCATAACTACCTCCAGGGATTGTGATATATTAGGTAGAGAATCAAATCATCCGCATATATTGCTAATTTGTGCTCTTCTTGTCCCAATAACAGTTTTGTCTTATTCTCTTTGCAAATGGTTCCATGGCCAAAATAAAAAATTAGGGGGGAGAGAGGGTCTCCCTGCCTTGTTCCCCGAAAAAGATTGAAAGAAACTGATATAATACCATTTACTCGTATTCTTGCCTTAGGTGTATTTTATATCATTTTTAACCAGCTGATAAATGTATCATTAAATTACATTTTTTGACACACCTCAAATATAAAAGACCAGACAAAACAACGCTTTTGCATCTAGCTTGAAATACTTTATAGACCACAATTGTGAATCCATCACTTCCTGCACATTTCTCATTTTTTGTCTTTTTTATAATATCATACAATTCTGTAACTGTTATTGACTTAATTCAATTATTATTTTGATCTTCCGTTACTTCTGACAGAGTGATATACTCCAAATACTTTTGAATTTTTTTCATCAGATTTTCCTGTGTTTCCGGAGTATACAATTTTTGTTAATATTCAACAAATTCTTTGCTATTTCTGATCTTTGTATTAACATATAACCAGTTCTATCTTTAATTATTCATATATACTAGCTTTATTATTCTGTTTTCGCAGCCATGCTAAAAGTTTCTGGGCCCTTGGTCCACTGCAATAATATTTTTGCTTGGCAAAGATAAGTGCCCTTTCTATTTGTTCCATATCGAGGTAATCTATTCTTTTTTAAATTTGATCTATTTCATCAAGTATTTATTTGTCTGATCTCTTTTTTTATGTTTTTCTTGAAATATTGTCAGTTTACTTACCAAGTTATTTCTTTCCTTTTCTCTTTGCTTTCTCTTAAGTGAAGAAAAAGCTATTATCTTCCCTCTAATGACTGCTTTAGTTTCCCCCCAAACAATTAGGGGGGAGACTTCTCCATTATCATTAATCTTGATGTATTGTTTTATTGTTGTTCCTATTCTACTTCTACATTCGATATAATTTGAAAGAGAATTGTTTAATCTCCAATTTGATACCTTTTTCTATTGCCAGTGTTAGCTCCATAGATATTGTGGCATGATCTGATATATCTATTTTGCCAATAGAGCTTTGTTTTACTTTTTCTAAATCTGATTTAAACATAAAGAAGCAATCTAGTCTTGAATATTTATTATGGGCTTTTCAGTAATAAGTATTGTCTCTTTCATTAGGGTGTAGTTTTCTCCAAACATCTATGATACCAATTTCTGCTTCTGCCCTCTTTAACTGTGCTGATGTTTTCTCTGCTTCATATTTTATGTTATATTGGCAGTCTAGCTTTGGATCCATAATCAAGTTTAAATCTCCACCCATTATTGTTGTCCCCTTTGCCTCTGAAATAATTAATGATATCATTTTGGCCATTAACTCCGGTCCCTGCTCTGGTGGATTATATATGTTTAACAGTTTTATTTCTATCTCTTCTATTTTACCTTCAACTAATATATATCTCCCATCGTTGTCTGCAAGAATTTTTCCAACCTGGAATTGTATATTCCTTCGAACTAGTATTGCAACTCCTCGTTTTTGCAGAGCAATGAGATGAGGAAAAGACTACAGCTTCAGCAGTTCGCTCTAGTTTTACATGTTCCTCTTTTGATAAATGGGTTTCTTGAAGGAATATTATATCCCTCCCTCCCTTTTTTATTTTAACAGAATTTTTTTTTCTTTTAATAAGATTGTTTAATCCATTCACATTGAGTGAGATTACCTTCATGTCTGTCATCATTAAGGGGGCATAACTTTTTTATCATCTAGTTTCTTCCCCCTGTACAGGGTCCCCACCCTTCCCTTCCAAACCAGACAACTAATTACCTTAGATTTCCTTTCCTGCTGATCATCTGACTGAGCCAATCCCATAATTTCCTCTTGTACGAACCACCTAAACAAGCAAAAAACAAATAAATGAATAAAGATCATTGTAAAAGAAAATGTAACCTGACCCCCATTGATGCTACCACCTCCCATGGGTAGCTTTGCATTTTCCATTTGTACATCACATGGATACTAGGGTCCTTACAAAATTGGAAACCTTCCCTTGAAAAACAAAAGACAAAAAAACATTTGTAGCACATGGCTGATGAGCATGTCAAATGAGCATACTTTGGCCCTTCCCCTCGGCTAGGGTTTAATATGATGTCGGTCCACCCTTTGCAGCTATAACAGCTTCAACTCTTCTGGGAAGGCTTTCCACAAGGTTGAGGAGTGTGTTTAAAGGGATTTTTGACCATTCTTCGAGAAGCGCATTTGTGAGGTCACGCACTGATGTTGGACGGGAAGGCCTGGCTCTCAGTCTCCACTCTAATTCATCCCAAAGGTGTTCTGTCAGGTTGAGGTCAGGACTCTGTGCAGGCCAGTCAAGTTCATCCACACCAAACTCTCTCATCCATGTCTTTATGGACCTTGCTTTGCGCACTGGTGCACAGTCATGTTGGAACAGGAAGGAGCCATCCCCAAACTGTTCCCACAAAGTTGGAGCATGGAATTGTCCAAAATCTCTTGGTATGCTGAAGCATTCAGAGTTCGTTTCACTGGAACTAAGGGGCCAAGCCCAGCTCCTGAAAAACAACCCCACACATAATCCCCCCCTCCACCAAACTTCACACTTGACAGTTACCTTTACCTTTAACTAACCAGACTAGACAGTTGGATTGGTTTGGATGCAGCTGCTCGGCCATGGAAAGAGTTGTGGAAATTCTCCTTTGTGAGGTAGAGAGTTGCTAAGTCTCCGAAGAACTTCAACCTTCAGCGTATGAATCAGGTCTCTTTAATGCACACAGCGTGGAGAAAAGGCAAGAGCATTTTTTTTCTATAATAATAACCCTTTGATGTTTTGGTGTATCCTGTCTTTCCCAGGACAGTGATTCTTTGATGCAACAGATGGGACAACAAATGTCATCTTATCTACACTTCTGTATATTCTCATGTTGGGGATGTGCCCTCACCTGTGGCTCTTCTGACACCTCAAGCAACATGACATTCTCCCTTCATCCTTCTGTCGTTACAGCACATTTGATCACTAACAGGAAGACTATGTAATTTTCTTACAAAACCCATTCCATGAAGCTCTCTACGCACTGTTCTTGAGCTAATCTGAAGGCCGCATGGAGTTTGGAGGTCTGTAGCAATTGACTGTGCAGAAAGATGGTGACCTCTGCGCACTGTGCGCCTCAGCATCCACTGACCCTGCTCCGTCATTTTATGTGGCCTACCACTTCGTGGCTAAGTTGCTGTCGTTCCCAATCGTTTCCACTTTGTTATAATACCACTGTCAGTTGACTGTGGAATATTTAGGAGCGAGGAAATCGCCTCTATTTTGCTAAAACTACCTTTCTCTACCCCCCATACCCTCCAGACATAAATCCCCTTAGACGCTAAACAGAGTTAACACAAATAAATAAATAAATGCCTCACAGGGGAGAGAGAGAGAAAGAAGAATAAATAATGATATTTTTTATAACAATTATAATACTACTAGCAATAATAAAATAGGAAGAAATAAAATAAAATACATAAAAAAATTAATTAAAGACAAAGAATGGAATAAAGAAGAAAAGAGTAGTGGGTCAAAACCATTTTATCATCTACTCCAAATTACTGATTCAGCTCCGATTAATACCTCAGCTATATTTGTTACTTTCAAAACTCTACAGGCGTCTTACCTCCTCTCCAAGTTTCCTAATCACTTCTCCAAGTATATACACCATAGTAGTTCCGTTCATCGCAGTACATTTCTTCTCTGTACAGCTTTTCAATAAAGACAAACTTTAAACAGCTAATTAAGGTCAAGACTTAGCCGGTGGTTAGGCAGTTCCACGAATAAAGATCATATTTTCCCATTTTTTTTCTGCGGAATCTCTCCTGTCACGTCTTTCTTCTTCCCTTAGCCTCCGCCATTCCCTTTTCTTTGTCATTGTCTCCCACAGGCCTGTTTTCTGTAGCTTCTCCTCCAAGTCACAGGGGTATGCCCTTGGGACCTTATAACCCAAGGCCAGTCCTGCAGCGTAGGCATCTACATAAATCTCCACACCGTCTTTTCCAAACACTTTTAGTTTAGCTGGTGCTTTCGGATCGGATTCAGGCTTTTTCTTTCTTGTTGCACCTTTGCAGTGAAGTCTTGATCAAAGTAGAGTCTGTTACCCTGAAACATAATTTATTTTATTCCCCAGGCTGTTTTCAGCACTTGTTGTCTTGTATCCCAATTCAGGAAATTCACCACAATGGAGCGTGGTCGGGCTCCTGCATTACTCGCACACACAGGAGAGGAGCGGTGCACTCTATTTAGCTTCATCAGGTCTTTATCTATTCCCAGTTTGTCCACTAGAAGTCCTTTCACAAATTCAACTGTGTCGTCTCCCTCGACTCCTTCTTTCACATTGTATATCCTGATTGAGTTTTGTCGTGATTTGCTCTCTAAATAGTCCATCTTAATGGTCATTTCTTTTTGCTTTTTCAGTAGATGAGTTGTTATATCCTGGAGGATTGTCTCTCTTTCTTCACACGTGCCTAGTCTCTCCTCCGCCTCCTCCACCTGTTCTTGGGTGTTCTTGAGTTCTTGTTTAAGTTCTTTTACATCACGACTCAGATCAATAAAGGATTCTTTCGTTTCGGCTCGGAATACTTTAAAGTCTTTCCTGAAATTTTCCAGTTGTTCTGTGATTTCCTCTGTAAATCTCTGGAGCAGTTGTTCCATCACGCGCTCTTCTGGGTTTTGTTTCTTTATTGGTTTTAACGGTCTCTTCTCCACTTTTCTTGCTGGTTGTGCGACCTTTCCGGAGCACAGATTCATAACCTTCTACCACCAATCATTTACCACTCTTTTTCATTTTTTATCGTTTTATTTAGCTGAGGGTAAGGACATTTTGTCTCATGCTACCATCACCAGCAGGCTTAAAAGTAAGGGGCAATTACCTCAGGGGACTCAGGAGGATTCTCTCTCTCTTTTCACTCCCATTCATTTAAACCCAGATTTTCCCCCTGGCCTTGAAGACAGCACATTTTTCTCATGGTCTGAAAAGGGAATTGGCACGATAGGAGACTTAGTAGCTGACGGCACTGTCAAATCTTTTAACCAGCTAATTGAACATTGAACAACACGACCTCCCCTCCAGACATTTATTTAGGTATCTGCAGATCTGTAGCTTTGTCTCTTCAAAAGCAAGGTTGTATCCTGGTGGGTTTTCTTACTCTTCTATAGAAGAGGTACTGCAAGACCCTGAGCCCCAAAAACTGCTCTGTCTCCTCCAGCAGAGGGCACTGGTCATCTTAAATTGCTCTGGGAGGCTGACCTGGGGGTAACAATCTCAGATGGTGAATGGGGTGAGGTGTGGCTGAGCTCATCTGGCTGTTTGTCCACCAAAAAAAGTTAAGGAATCTCAATTCAGAATTACCCATAGACTCCAGATTACACCAGTGCTACGGAATAAACGTAATCCTACACTTTCCAAATACTGTAAAAAATGCAAGATCTTAGAGGGATCATGCTACCAGAAAGGTTTGCAAGGAAATGTCTGACATTGGTAAAGACATTGGATCTCACTCCACTGCATCCTTGGATTACATCCTGCACTGAATCTAAAATATTGTATACTGAGACTGCTTGATGGTCTTCTGTTTGGTGGCAGATGGTGTATCCTACTTCAGTGGATCTCTGACAAACTTCCTAAACTCTCACAGTGGTAACAGGGTATAATGGAACTTATTCCCCCTGAAGCAATAACCTACTGGCTTAAGGGGAAACCTCTGTTATTTTATAAAACTTGGAACCTCTTTTTGAATTATATCGGTATGGAGAGTACACAGACTCTACAGAAGGGCCTCTATAGACTTATCTGGTCAGACATTCCTAGAAAGAACCACACTTGACTTTTGGTATCAACCAAACACCGTGATATTGTAATGCCTGGATATCTACTTACGTATTCCTTTAACTGTCAGTTTCAGCTTTCAGTGCTGTTGTATGGGTTTTTTTTTTCTTCTCTTCTCATATTTCTGCACTTCATATTAATCTTCTTTGAATTTATTTGTACTTATTACTATGTTTTCTTTGACCATGTGGGGGTTTTTGTTCATCATGTTCTGTGTAGTATGAGGCACTTTTATTTTTTTGTACAGTGCGTTTCTTGTATAAATTGGAAAAGTAATAAAGATATCTTTTTTTAAAAAAGACAGTTAGTAGGTAAACTTAAAAAAAAAAGAATGTAAAAAAAAGAATAGATGACTATGTCATCCAGATTATGCATCAGTCTCCAAGGCTGCTAAATCAAGCACATGATTTAGCAGCCTCTGGAAGGTTGCTGGAGCGCCCTTCAAACAAAAGGCATGACCCAGAAAAGGGAACAACCCAAAAAATGTGACACACCCTGTCAGGGGCTGGCTTTCGGGGTCCATTTTCACCTGCCAATAACCACTGTTAAAAT
>CAEMYA010000126.1:6620298-6642550 GCA_903131615.1 Diplodus sargus
ACACACACACACACACACACACACACACACACACACACACACACACACACACATTGTTGCACCAGCACATATGTCAAAACATACAGAGAATTCAAGTCACTGTGTATCCATTCTTAGATTGATAAAAATCTAACTGAAATGATGTAGTCAATATCAACAGCAAATAGTTTTCATCAAAGGTGGAAAATACTAGTGTCAGTCACTTGGACACTTTTATTAGAGAAAGAACTCAACATAAATTAAGGTTCACCCTCTTTCTAATAGGGGTTTAGTATATCCATGTGTATATGTGTATATGCCACAGGCGATGAATGGCATGACCCCTTAAGATTGTCTAGGGAACTCATAATGGTACTTGAATAGATGTCACCTCCTTCGTATCATATGCAGTAACTGGAGAAGTTCATTCTATTTATCAATTTATTTTGGTCCTGATCTCAAAGGAGTTGCCAACTATTTTCATGTCCATTTAGGGAGTTATCCAAACGATTCCTGTTTTTATTAGAGGAATATGAGATGTGCCAGTCTCCTGTAATGGTAATCTAGAAACACTTTGGGACATTTCCAAAACTAAGGTCTTTGCATTCATCTGGCATGACTCACAAACAGTAACGCAATGTAAAGTCCACAAGTGCTGTGCTCTGACTTTCATTTATAAGGTCAAATACAGTATGACCACATCTATACATTTCATGGTAATGATATTAGTGAAACGTATATGTTTGTACTAAAGATGTACTTTATTATTTAATGAACATGTGTATACAACTACAACGCTCATATAAGTGTCATTTATGGTCAACTCAAGTGTCCTGAAATTGAATACTAATGGATTTTGGAAGACTTTTCAAAACCAACCCAGCTGTCCATTCATTTAAGGAAAGATGTTCAAAACAAATCCCAACGTCAGCGTAGCTTAAATCAAGGATTATAATGACTGGAATCATACACAAACCACATTCTGCACTATGAAATGAATAATTTAATTTGGCCATCACTGCCATGTGTGCACACACGAGGGGGAGAGTGAACCAACATTTGAAGCAGCAAGCCTGTAACTTACAAGAAAGCTTAGAGGAGAAATGCATAAGCACCTGCTTCTTTCTCTCTAAGTACTTTGACATTCATTCTTCCATAAGCCTTATTTTGTTGACTGGAATATTTTTATGTTCTCACATAGCAACTTTTACAAGTGCAATTTCAGTAATTCTTTGCGGCAATTTCTATTTTGAGGAACTGAAGGGAGACTTGGGTCATAAGTAGCATGCCTTATGAATGCATTTAATTATGATTTAATTTCAAACAGACGCATTGTCCACATTACATCCAAGGTTACAATCAAATCAGATCAAATCAAATCAAATCAATTGGTACCACGTCACAATGTTTCCTGAAATTCTAAGCTGCAGTTACAAAGAAATATGCAAATCCTGTCCTTATACATCACTGCCAGAAATAAGCAACAGGATGAAAGGAATCCATGACCAAACCGAGCGAGAGACTGCTGCTGACCAGGCAATCTCACCCTCTATAAAAAAGGCAGCTGTGAGCTACTGCATTGACTGAAGCTCCATCACAGGTGAGTGTTTTCACTTTGACCTCAGTTTTTACTGTTCTTTATTAGTCAGTGAAGTTAATGTGTTGCTAATTACTGTTGCTTATTGTCAAGAATTCTATGGCAGAGTTACCTGGGTGGTAGTCTTGACTAGACATTATTCCAAAACAATTTTCTTCATATACATCCTATGACATTTAAGAAGTAGGTTCCTGCAAAAGAAAAGAAAAACACAAAACAATTTTTTAGTTTGTACTTGCACCTAATACACACTACATTTCATCACATACATACTGAATAATCATTAAGAGCAATACTATTTATCTGCCAATGAGGGCAGTTGAGGGGATGGAAGAGTATTGTACTGGTTTAATGATTGACTTTGACTTAAATGGTTCAATTCATTACAGTTTTAATATATTTTATAAATCTATAAGCATTTTGCCATCTTTAACTTCATCTGTTTTCTAATTGGCCAAATTTCCACAGAAAAAGTGTGAAATTAGAAAAACTATCTGTAACAAGTTATTGTACTCATGCCTAATCATGTATTTACAGGATCTCCCAACTCCACCAGAGACGCCAACGCTCAGTTGTTTTCGGAACCAGCTGAGGTAAAAGATTTCACCATAAAAAACTTTAAATCACCATAATCAGCTGGGCAGAAGACCATAGCTATGTCACGTTGATATGTTAACACTATTGTGGACTTCATCATTTCAGTCTCCACTGAAGTGCCACCATGAGCACAGACGCAGAGATGGAGCAGTATGGCCCGGCGGCCATTTACCTCCGGAAGCCAGAGAAGGAGAGGCTTGAGGCACAAACCTCTCCTTTTGATGCCAAAACTGCCTATTTTGTGGCTGAGCCTACGGAGATGTACCTCAAGGGTAAACTTGTAAAGAAAGAGGGTGGAAAAGCCACGGTGGAAACCGACTGTGGAAAGGTAAGTCATTCACTATTTTACTTTTTTCAAAAAAACTACTCAATCGATTTCCATCTAAGACACCATGTATATACAAGGATAGGATGTACATTTATTTAAAACAAAATCTTTGTAAAACATTCAATTAACTATTTGTTTCTCACCGTATTTTAGGCTCAAACTGACACTGTGAACAACAATGTGATCCATGTGATTGACTTTTTTGTTTGAAATTATTTCTTAATTAAATACATTACACTGTATTTGATGTTCAGTCCATCACAGTAAAAGAGGAGGACATCCATCCCAGGAACCCTCCCAAGTATGACAAAATTGAGGACATGGCCATGATGACCCACCTCAATGAGCCTTGCGTGTTGTATAACCTCAAAGAGCGTTATGCATCATGGATGATCTACGTGAGTTTGCACACTATGTTAATTTAATGTATATGTAAATATGTATAGAGTATGTGTATCTACATGGAAATCAAACAAGATCTAAACAAAATCACACCATGTTTATCCTTTTACTATTTCAGACCTACTCTGGGTTGTTCTGCGTTGTCGTGAATCCCTATAAGTGGCTTCCTGTGTATGATACTACATGTGTACAAGCATACAGAGGCAAGAAGAGGATTGAGGCTCCACCCCACATCTTCTCCATCTCTGACAATGGCTATCAGTTCATGCTCACTGGTAAGATAAAAATATCGGTGCTGGAATCCAAACACACGGAGGTAAAATCTTCCATTGATATTTATTAAAAGAAAAAGAAAACTTATGTCAAACATTTATGTTTGTGTCTCAGATCGTGAGAACCAGTCTGTCCTGATTACGTGAGTATAAAACAGACTATCTTGCTATAACTTTATTAACTTAATGATAATCAAGCAAAATCTTGATGATATGTCTCTTGTACCCAAGTGGAGAATCCGGTGCTGGAAAGACTGTCAACACCAAGCGTGTCATCCAGTACTTTGCAACAATTGCAGCTATTGGAGCTAAGAAGACTGATGCACCGCAACAGCAAAGCAAAATCAAGGTAAAATTGGTTGTGTGAGATTAAAGTGTTTGTCCGAGGAAAGTTAATTTGAATGTATAGCTCATAATGTAAAATCTTCTTTTGCAGGGCTCTCTTGAGGACCAAATTGTTGCGGCCAACCCTCTGTTGGAGGCCTATGGTAATGCCAAGACTGTGAGGAATGACAACTCCTCTCGTTTTGTAAGTACAGGAGAAAATATCTTCAGACTTTTTTCGTTCCTACATTTAAAAAAAAAACTGATAATATTAATGATCTGGTTGTCTAGGGTAAATTTATCAGGATCCACTTTGGCACTTCTGGCAAACTGGCTTCGGCTGATATTGAAACATGTAAGTTTCAACTATGGTATTCGTTAATATCTATTTAAATTATGATATGATTATGATAAGTAAGCAATTTAAATGTCTTCTTAGATCTGCTGGAGAAGTCTCGTGTCACCTTCCAGTTGTCTGCTGAGAGGAGCTACCATATCTTCTACCAGCTGATGACTGGCCACAAGCCTGAACTCTTGGGTATGTTACTACACCAATTTTAAATAAGTATTTCAAATAATAACAATATCAGTCAATCATCATCATTATATGTAATTCTACTGTCCTCATCTAGAGGCTCTTCTGATCACCACCAACCCCTATGACTACCCAATGATCAGTCAGGGTGAAATCACCGTGAAAAGCATCGATGATGTGGAGGAGTTCATTGCAACAGATGTAAGACAACAATTTAGTTAAAGATATAGTATACAGGGGAAAATGTTTAACATACCAATAACTTTGCTTCATTCACACTGCAGACTGCTATTGACATCTTGGGCTTCAACGCTGAGGAGAAAATGGGCATCTACAAGCTGACTGGAGCTGTGATTCATCATGGCGGCATGAAATTCAAACAGAAGCAGCGTGAGGAGCAGGCTGAACCAGATGGCACTGAGGGTAATTTCTAAAATAATAGACTCTTATCATGTAAGCTTTCTGGTGTGTAAGATACTACACGAGTCAGTGTGTATTTATAATTCCATGAGGGATGGGTCATGTTAATGATTAAACACGAAAACAAAGTATTACTTCGTTCATTCGTTCTTTTAACTTGTTTTTTTTCTCTCCATCAGAGGCTGATAAAATCGCCTACCTCCTGGGCCTGAACTCAGCTGATATGCTGAAAGCTCTGTGCTACCCAAGAGTCAAGGTCGGCAATGAGATGGTGACCAAAGGTCAGACCGTCCCACAGGTAAAAAGATGGAATTTGGGTGTTTGGAAAGGGAAATGTTTACATTTCCAAACAGAAAAATCACACTAATAATTCCCCACACTTAAATTCTTATATTTAGGTCAACAATGCTGTCAGCGCTCTGTGCAAATCCATCTATGAGAAAATGTTCTTGTGGATGGTCATCCGTATCAATGAGATGCTGGACACAAAGCAGGCAAGACAGTTCTTCATTGGAGTGTTGGATATTGCTGGATTTGAGATCTTTGATGTAAGTTTTAGAAAAATCAATCTTTCTGAGAGATTCAAAAGTTCAAACCAATTTTGGCATGAAACTAAATGCTTTTCTATAACTACAGTTCAACAGCTTGGAACAACTTTGCATCAACTTCACCAATGAAAAACTGCAACAGTTCTTCAACCACACAATGTTTGTCCTGGAGCAAGAGGAGTACAAGAAGGAAGGTATTATTTGGGAGTTTATTGACTTCGGTATGGACTTGGCTGCCTGCATTGAGCTTATCGAGAAGGTAACATACCACTTTGTTAAATAAGTTAGATTTCTCCATTCAAGTGCAAATGTTTGCTTCCTGAGGTATTTTTTTTTCTTACCATGAAATGTCAAATCTTCTCAGCCAATGGGCATCTTCTCCATCCTTGAAGAGGAGTGCATGTTCCCCAAGGCCTCCGACACAACTTTCAAGAACAAGCTGCATGATCAGCATCTTGGCAAGACCAAGGCCTTTGAGAAGCCAAAGCCTGGAAAGGGCAAGGCTGAAGCTCACTTTGCCCTGGTTCACTATGCTGGTACAGTGGACTACAATATCAATGGCTGGCTGGACAAGAACAAGGACCCCCTGAACGATTCAGTTGTTCAGCTTTACCAGAAAGCTTCAAACAAACTGTTGGCCATGTTGTATGCAGCCATGCCTGGAGCTGAGGGTAAGAAAGAAAAGTGTGCAGAAACTCTGTGTGCCCTGTACAGATGTGTTGATGTCCTATTTTCTACTGTGGAAGATAGTGAGCATTATTGCCATCTATTTTCATAGCTATTGGCTGCTTACTGAAAATCGAGGTATGGAAAGTTACAGATAGTGCAGCGACTTTGAAGTGAAAAACGGTGCGTCTGTTTTAATGGATTAATTTTGCAAAACAGAGGCTGCTGGTTGAAATTGAAATTGAAAAATAAACATTTAACATAGAACAAAACTTAAACCACATACTGCAATGTATTATTATTATTATTATTATTATTATTATTATTATAAATTATTATGATTATTGTTGTTATTATTATTATTATTATTATTATTATTATTATTAGGTTCCATTAATAAAAAAATCATGTTTTGCAAAATAGAGGCTGCAGGTGGTGGTGGCGGCAAGAAGGGAGGCAAGAAGAAGGGTGGTTCCTTCCAGACTGTGTCTGCTCTTTTCAGGGTATGTATTGTTTCATATTTTTGGACAACAATCAACAATCTCATCTTAAATATTGATGCGCTATTATTTTGTGCTGTCATCCACAGGAGAACTTGGGCAAGCTGATGACCAACTTGAGGAGCACTCACCCTCACTTTGTCCGCTGTCTGATTCCCAATGAAACAAAGACCCCAGGTAAGAAGCGCATAACCCAGATTTGTGCACTGTGTGTGACTTGGTCATGTAAAGAAATGTTTTGATACAATAAGTTTGCAATGTGCAGGTCTTATGGAGAACTTCTTGGTCATCCACCAGCTGAGGTGTAATGGTGTGCTGGAGGGCATCAGAATCTGCAGAAAGGGCTTCCCCAGCAGAATCCTCTATGGTGACTTCAAGCAGAGGTGACTGCAGTTTTCATTATAAGCAAGTCAAGCTGATTTCCGTAGAGGTATTAGGATGGTTAGCACCAAGATAAAGTGGGAGGAAAATAAAAGGTCATTTTCTCTTGTAGATACAAAGTATTGAATGCCAGTGTCATCCCTGATGGACAGTTCATTGACAACAAGAAAGCTTCAGAGAAGCTGCTGGGCTCCATTGATGTGGACCACACTCAGTACAAGTTTGGACACACAAAGGTTCATCCTCAATGACAGTGCTAACACATTTACTTGTGTGGTTGTCCTATTATATCCATATGCACTGAATACTAATTTGTCCCACTTGACAACATAGGTGTTCTTTAAAGCTGGTCTGCTGGGCACCCTGGAGGAGATGAGAGATGAGAAACTGGCTGAGCTGGTGACCATGACTCAGGCTCTCTGCAGAGGATATGTCATGAGGAAGGAGTTTGTTAAGATGATGGAGAGGAGGTAGGATTCTTTTACTGTACCCTAAACTGTACTCTCCTAAAATTAGGGCTGTGCAATTCAGTTTGTATCATTATTTTTGACCCACGGTTCGATACAAACCTCGATTTAAATTTTTTTTTTAATTAAACATTTTAATTATTTAGGGTCAGGTTTCAATAACTTCTGTATATGATACTCGTCTGATAGTATCAGAAGCGCAGTATTGGCAAACTGAACTAGTGTGAATGGATGAGCCAGCTGTGTATATGGAGGGCGTGTCTATCGGATGGTCTGTTAACTGCACATGTCCCACAAAGCAACGTTACAGAACCAAACTAAGGTAACGTAGTAACTGTTGGCAACAAGGAAAAAAATAACACAGCTGTGCCTGGAGAAGGGTCTGTCCTCCTGTCTGTCCTTCCGTCTGTCCTACCGACTCCTCGTCACATTTCTGCCCGAAAAGCAGCGTCTGTCACCAGCGAAAAACGTTTACTCACTAAGTGTTTGTGATGAAAAAAAATCACAGCAAAGTTCAACCCTCCAGACCGAGACTTAAGTGAACTTTACCCCGGAAAACAGCCTCTGTCCTTGCGAGTGTCAGAGAGCGACCTGTTCACTGATGGCGATTATGTAATCATGTAATTCACAGCGAAAAACATAACTTTGTTACTTTCCAGGATGTTTGGTGGGTCAGGATCTCAACGACACATTACAACAGTATCCATATGAGTATAACCTATCCGCGGGTTTAGATTAACAGGGGGGACACTGGGGAAACACCTTGAAAACACACATACGTCATAATCATGACGTGTCCCGTCTCTTTAGCAGCGCCGGCTTTCTGTGTAAATTACACAGCATTTCGTCTTTACTCCAGCGGTGCTTCGCTCTGGGTGAACGACCAATGGCAGAGAATTGGCGATTCACCGCTGTGGAGTTAATGTGGCATCGCTCTGTGTGAAAGGGGCTACTTATAGCTCATAGGGATCTGGACTGGAAGTTGTGTCGTGATTCTGCCTTCTCACACTGCGAGACAGGTTTGTGGATCTGAGGGTTGCGATTTCAGTTTTGATATATATCGTTACAGCCCTACCAATTATGTAGTTGAGATTTTTTAAATTGTTAGGCCTGGAAGTTCTATAGAATAAGGTTCCAGTAGAACTGACACTTTCTACATCTATCTTGTTTTCCAGGGAAGCCATCTACTCTATCCAGTACAACATCCGTTCATTCATGAATGTTAAGAACTGGCCATGGATGAATCTCTACTTCAAGATCAAGCCTCTCCTTAAGAGTGCTGAGACTGAGAAAGAGCTGCAGCAGATGAAGGAGAACTATGATAAGATGAAAACAGACCTGGCTGCTGCCCTGGCCAAGAAGAAGGAACTGGAGGAGAAGATGGTTTCCCTGGTACAGGAGAAGAATGACCTGCAACTCCAAGTGGCTTCAGTAAGTAGGAAACAGTATAATTCTATTACATATACGCTTCACTTACTGTACCATGTTGCTTAAGTGATTAGATATCTAGGTGAGATAAGAAGAGGCCACTGACTTCTAATACCAGAGAGTATATGAATCTTTTTAAACTTTTAAATGTATCTGTGTTCATTGTGTACAATAGGAAGTGGATAACCTCTCTGATGCTGAGGAAAGATGTGAAGGGCTCATTAAGAGCAAGATCCAACTCGAGGCCAAACTCAAAGAGACAACCGAGAGACTGGAGGATGAAGAGGAAATCAATGCTGAGCTGACTGCCAAGAAGAGGAAGCTGGAGGACGAATGCTCTGAGCTGAAGAAAGACATTGATGACTTGGAGCTCACTTTGGCTAAAGTGGAGAAGGAGAAGCATGCCACAGAAAACAAGGTTTGAATTATTTTAAGTCCACATGTATTTAAACAGAGACCATGTCAATATAATATCATGGAAATAATGTACCGTTGAAATCAATTTAGGTGAAAAACCTGACAGAGGAGATGGCATCTCAAGATGAGTCTATTGCCAAGTTAACCAAGGAGAAGAAAGCCCTCCAAGAGAGCCATCAGCAAACACTTGATGATCTCCAGGCAGAGGAGGACAAAGTCAACACTCTGACCAAAGCCAAGACAAAGCTGGAACAGCAAGTGGACGATGTATGAAAACAATTGTTTTGATAGTGTGTTTCATTCCATGATACGAATTCAAAACATTGTATGATGTAAATCATGTTTCTTTGTATTGACACAATGTCATTCAAATACCTCAAGTCATTTATCATTACCTGTCACGCGATAGCTTGAGGGGTCACTGGAGCAAGAGAAGAAGCTCCGCATGGACCTTGAGAGAGCCAAGAGGAAGCTTGAAGGAGATCTGAAACTAGCCCAGGAATCCATCATGGATCTGGAGAATGACAAACAGCAATCTGATGAGAAAATAAAGAAGTAAGTTTTTTGATTTAGGTCATTAATCACCTTTTCAGCCTATTAAACATTAAACTCCAACAACAGTATAAACTATGACAGTGAAAGCTTTCTTTGTATCCTCATCAAGGAAAGACTTTGAAATCAGCCAGCTCCTCAGCAAGATTGAGGATGAACAGTCTCTTGGTGCTCAGCTTCAGAAGAAGATCAAGGAGCTCCAGGTGACATATTCAACATGCATACAGTATTACATGCATGCAAAATAGACTTAGTAATTCAAAAACAACACAATATATTCAAGTTAATAACTTTCTTTTATCAAATCTAGGCTCGTATTGAGGAGCTGGAGGAAGAGATTGAGGCTGAGAGGGCTGCTCGGGCTAAGGTTGAGAAGCAGAGGGCTGACCTCTCCAGGGAGCTTGAGGAGATCAGTGAGAGGCTCGAGGAGGCTGGTGGAGCAACAGCTGCTCAGATTGAGATGAGCAAGAAGCGTGAAGCTGAGTTCCAGAAGCTGCGTCGAGATCTCGAAGAATCAACACTGCAGCATGAAGCTACTGCAGCAGCTCTCCGCAAGAAGCAGGCAGACAGTGTTGCAGAACTGGGAGAGCAGATCGACAACCTCCAGCGTGTCAAGCAGAAGCTGGAGAAGGAGAAGAGTGAGTACAAGATGGAGATTGATGACCTTTCCAGCAACATGGAGGCTGTTGCTAAAGCTAAGGTGAGTCATTTGTTTAAAGGTCAGGTATTTGCCTTTCGTTACGCTCAGAAGCATTAAGTCTAACCAATAAATATGGCAGTAGTTATAAATTTTGAAAAAAAAACCATCAACATATATCATGTTTTATTGTTGTAGGGCAACTTGGAAAAAATGTGCAGAACTCTTGAGGACCAGTTGAGTGAGCTCAAAGCCAAAAATGATGAGAATGTTCGCCAGCTGAATGACGTTAACGGACAGAAAGCAAGACTGCAAACAGAGAATGGTGAGTGTAATGGAATGTAAATTGCTGATGGAAGTTATTAATGAGAATTTTAATAATAAAAAATCTCATTCATACATTGTCATTCAGGTGAGTTCTCCCGCCAGCTTGAAGAGAAGGAAGCTCTTGTTTCCCAGCTGACCAGAGGAAAACAGGCCTTCACTCAGCAGATTGAGGAGCTTAAGAGACACGTTGAGGAGGAAGTCAAGGTAAACAAGTTTACATGCCTTGTTATGACATGTCAACAGGGGGTATATTCTCTTTTTCAAATGTATTCATTCATAATATGTACCATAACACTCTAGTAAGATTTAAAAGATCATAGCTTGAGAATCTCTTCCTTCCTGCAGTAAAACATTCAGGCATACTGCTATACATGAACCTTTTATGAATTACATTTTTTAAAGATGATGAAGGGTTTCATGATACTGAGTAGCAAATACGATAGATGTAGAAATAGTCTTGAGGATTCAAAACTAAATGGCTACATCAAAATGATTAAACTTAAGTAGTTCCATTTCATAGATATGATACTAATGTGTTGTAATCGTCAACAGGCCAAGAATGCCCTGGCCCATGCAGTTCAGTCTGCCCGCCATGACTGTGATCTGCTCAGAGAGCAGTTTGAGGAGGAGCAGGAGGCCAAAGCTGAGCTACAGAGAGGAATGTCCAAGGCAAACAGTGAGGTGGCTCAGTGGAGAACCAAATATGAGACTGATGCTATCCAGCGCACTGAGGAGCTGGAAGAGTCCAAGTATATAATCCTTTCCACTATTTCAAAGATAAATCCATTTTTGCTATCTTTGTTTACTTAAACAAAAATTATTCCTCATCACTCAGGAAAAAGCTTGCCCAGCGCTTGCAGGATGCTGAGGAATCCATTGAGGCTGTGAACTCCAAGTGCGCCTCTTTGGAGAAGACCAAGCAGAGGCTGCAGGGTGAGGTGGAGGACCTCATGATTGACGTTGAGAGAGCCAATGCTCTGGCTGCCAACCTTGACAAGAAGCAGAGGAACTTTGATAAGGTAAATGGTTAAACTGGTAATCAACACCAGTTTTGTAGCGAGAAACAAGCACCTTAATTAATAAATAGTCACTGAATTGATATATTTTGACCTATACAATTCTAGGTCCTTGCAGAATGGAAACAGAAGTATGAGGAGGGCCAGGCAGAGCTGGAGGGAGCTCAGAAGGAGGCTCGTTCTCTCAGCACTGAACTGTTCAAGATGAAGAACTCTTACGAGGAGGCTCTGGATCATCTGGAAACAATGAAGAGAGAGAACAAGAACCTGCAGCGTATGCCAATCTTACTGTATTTAATGTAATGGTCATAGTATTTACAAGGGTTCTTCTTGGACCTCTACTAGTAGTGTAGTCTATGAGCAATATTTGTTTGCAAAAGCACTGACACATTTTCCAGATATAACCTACACATACAGTTCTGACCATGTTTGACTTTGATTGTTCTACAGAGGAGATCTCAGACCTGACTGAACAGATTGGTGAGACTGGAAAGAGTATCCATGAGTTGGAGAAAGCCAAGAAGACTGTAGAGACTGAGAAGACTGAAATTCAGTCAGCACTGGAAGAAGCTGAGGTAAAATCTTGATGACATTATTGAACCACAATGATAAAGTACGTGGTTAAAATGTAACTATATATTCATTCAGAATATATTCCTGCAAAAAAATACCTTTTGTCATTTTTTTTTGTACTTTTTAAGGGCACACTGGAGCATGAGGAGGCCAAAATTCTCCGTGTCCAGCTTGAGCTCAAACAGATCAAAGGTGAGGTTGACAGGAAGCTGGCAGAGAAGGATGAAGAGATGGAGCAGATCAAGAGGAACAGCCAGAGAGTGATTGACTCCATGCAGAGCACTCTTGATTCTGAGGTCAGGAGCAGGAATGATGCCCTGAGAGTCAAGAAGAAGATGGAGGGAGACCTGAATGAGATGGAGATTCAGCTGAGCCATGCCAACAGGCAGGCTGCTGAGTCTCAGAAACAACTGAGGAATGTCCAGGGACAGCTCAAGGTAAGGTTTGTTTAATAACTAAATGTCTTCTTTTTTTAATCAAAGGGAAATTACATACACTTTCTTTCTCTCTGTGCAATGTCAGGATGCCCAACTGCACCTTGATGATGCTCTCAGAGGACAGGAAGACATGAAGGAGCAGGTTGCCATGGTGGAGCGCAGAAATGGCCTGATGCTGGCTGAGATCGAGGAGCTGAGAGCAGCTCTGGAGCAGACAGAGAGAGGACGCAAAGTGGCTGAGCAGGAGTTGGTTGATGCTAGTGAGCGTGTTGGACTGCTTCACTCTCAGGTCTGTTTTCATTAATTCACAAGAATTTTATCTAATCAAAGATGTGAGACACATGCCAATAAACACTGTCAATTCTTGGTCAATTTCAGAACACCAGTCTTATGAACACCAAGAAGAAGCTGGAGACTGACCTCAACCAGGTTCAAGGTGAAGTGGATGATGCTGTTCAGGAATCAAGAAATGCTGAGGAGAAAGCCAAGAAGGCTATTACTGATGTGAGTCATGTTTTTATGCAAATACTGCTTAGAGAAATACTTGTTTACACTTCATTAATCATTATTAATTAATTATAATTATTATATAATTATTATCAAGACTAAGAATTATGTTTCCAAACTGTGCATCATTTCAGGCTGCCATGATGGCTGAGGAGCTGAAGAAGGAGCAGGACACCAGTTCTCACCTGGAGAGAATGAAGAAGAACCTGGAGGTCACAGTCAAGGACCTCCAGCACCGTCTGGATGAGGCTGAGAACCTCGCCATGAAGGGTGGCAAGAAGCAGCTCCAGAAACTGGAGTCCAGGGTATGAACTGTAGATAAAAACTCATATGGGTTGTTTTTGGAGGCACATCACTTTTATAATACTTTTTTATTTCTTCTACCTAAATCTTTGTGTTTAAGACTGATATATTATTTATCTTCACATTACAGGTACGTGAGCTGGAGAGTGAAGTTGAGGCCGAGCAGAGACGTGGAGCTGATGCTGTAAAAGGAGTTCGCAAATATGAGAGGAGAGTGAAGGAGCTGACATACCAGGTAAGCTGTACTGAAAAACTCCTCTAACCTCTAATTCATTCTCTAGTCTTCTTCACATATTGTATAATCTTGTATCTGTACAGACTGAGGAGGACAAGAAGAATGTGAACAGACTTCAGGATCTGGTGGACAAGCTGCAGCTTAAAGTGAAGGCTTACAAGAGACAGGCTGAGGAGGCTGTAAGTCAAATACATAATGTGGTACATCATTGACAGCTGATTTAATAATAACATCACTATTAACTGTCTTGTAACTACGCCAACATACCTCTATACACTTAACAGGAGGAGCAGGCCAACACTCACATGTCCAGGCTCAGGAAGGTTCAGCATGAGTTTGAGGAAGCTCAGGAGCGCGCTGACATTGCTGAGTCCCAGGTCAACAAGCTTAGAGCCAAGAGCCGTGACACTGGAAAGGTATGTTTGTTTTAAAATAATTTGATGCTGTGAACTTTCACTGATGACAGTGTGAATCAATATCACTTCTTAAATGATACCCAAATATTAATAATAGATTTTCATCCCTCTTTTTTTAGTCTGATTCTGCTGAGTAAGCATCATCATCCTTTAGGCCTTCAACAGAGTTCATAAAATATGAACCATGGTTGGGGGCTCTTTACAATAAAGACGATACCTTTCATCATTATCCTGAATCCTGTCACTTCTTTTCTTTATTAATTTATTTGGTTGACCATGGTCGAGTATTTGCAGCACGGTACTGATCAACAAGCAAACAGTTTCAACATGGTAAAAGAGTAATACTTTCAGGGTTTTTAGTAATTATCATAGTCATTTCTTAAAATACGTTTTGCTTTAAAACATTTGCCACTCTTTAAAAAGCGTGGTTCTTCCATTGGTGGCATGATTTGTGAAACACTGGTGAGGTTGTGGCAATACTTGTAGTACAATGCTCACAAACCAGACCCAAGCTACATAAAAACAAAAAGAAAAATATGTATATCTAAACAGAATGCCATATGTCAACTAATTCTGTAATACACACAAAACCTCTTCAGGGGATAATCAAACTGAAACGCGCTTTCAAGCTCTGAAGTCCCCAATGACATAAGATGTGAAAAACTGAAATGTCTGCAGTGTCATGGACAGATTCAGAATGAGAGTGAGTCCAACCTGGGTGCCATTTCCCACCTCTTTTTAGCCTTCACAAAGGGGCGTCATCACATTGTGATTGGCTGGGAGGGGAATGCCCCAAGCTGCTTCATTCATTAGCAGTCAGACTCCTCACCCTAAGTGATCTGAATCCACTGCAATCTGTTCAAAGGATTTTAAAATTTATCCCAAAACACAAAAAGATGCACAATGGGACTGCTACGGGTAGGTAACCTCAGTCAGGATGTTTGGTCAACCAGTGTCTGCTTCACCAGATGATGCGTCATCCATAAGCAGTGCCGCACATACTTTTCTGGAATTCTGGATCATTCCTCTGAGCTTTCCACATATCCTCATCTGTCAGGGAAAAAGTAACACATTTCTTGTCACATACCAGAGAAGGTTAGAAATGTGGCCTGCGTTAGAGAATCAGGTGCATTGTTGAACTTACCCTTATGATACTTCGTGAGCAAAATCCAGCACCCAGCAAATAAGCCTGGAGCTAGTTTTCGGGGTGTTTAAGACCTACATCAATATAGAGTAGAGTGATGACCACTAAAGGTTTTCCCTCCAAATAATTTCTCGATTTATCTAAACTCCAGCCCTTGTCAGACACTCACCTTCAGTGTCATTTCGCTCTGCGCTGGAATGAGAGAAGCTTCCATAAGCAATGACCTGCTTTTGGAAGGAAGTGTCAGATCTCTGTGCAAAGACAGCTCCAACACCTGTAGAATTTACATCAGTATAGACAACAAATGTGTTACACATATTGGGGTGACCAAGGACAGAAGGCGAGGTCAGATGGTCTTTGAGACACTGAAATGCCCTCTGACACTCATCCATCCACCGAAACACAGCTTCTTTCCCTTTCAGAGCGTTAAGAGGCTCTGCAATCGTTGAAAAGTCAGGGATGGGTTCCTTTGCACCCAGTAGTTATGCAGCGCTTCCGTCTTTACTGGACCTCCACAATCTACATTCAGTTCAGTTCAGTTCAGAAAACTATATTTATCCCATACGGGCAATTCAGTTTACAGCTCCCAGTTCAATAAAGTTATAAAAAAAAACAAAAAAAACACAACACATACAACAATCATTCATTAGACATACAACTCTGACACTCAACTCTCAGTTTTCAGTAAATCAGTTCAACTCATGGTTCCCAACAGCGATGTCATGTACCTGTGCAAATATGCAAGTAAATAAATAAATAAATAAATAAATAAACAAACAACGACAAGCACAACCCTACTCATTAAATTTGGCATTCATCAACCTAATCACTGGAGGGATAAAAGAATTTGAGTAGCGATTTGTCTTCCTGTGGGGGGCAGAGTAGCATCGCCCTGAGGGCATCAGAGTAAATTCACTGGACATACTAACTACGTGACCCAGGAATTGAAGTTTGGGGCATTGATGTCTTTAGAAGAGATGACTATGTCTTTCAGGCACACTATGCAGTCTCCAAGGCAGCTACGCAGCACATGATTTAGCAGCCTCTGGAAGGTGGTTGGAGCGCCCTTCAAACAAAAATACATGACCCGAAAAAGGGAACAACCCAAAAGATGTGACAAACCCCATCAGGGGCTGGCTTTCAGAGTCCATTTCCACCTGCTAATAACCACTATTAAAATCTAGGGTGGTGAAAACAGTTGAGCATGCCAGTGATTCAAAGATCTCAGACATGGCTGGCAGAGGATAGGAATCTCCCTCACTCAGTTCATTAGTACGACAAAAATCTACACAAAACCCTGGGAGCATCCATACAATAGGGAAAGCCCATGGTCAACAGGAATTCACAATAATACCCTGTTGGAACATGTCTTCCATCTGCTCCTTATAAATCTTCCACTTCTGAAGGGGCAGTCTATAGGTGCAACGGACTGCAGAATAAGCCTGCTGCAAGGTCTGAAGTCCAACAAAACTTGCAATATAGTATGAACATTTTGACTTCCTCAGACTTTTTCCCTCCATGCACCCTGTAAGTAGGTGACATTTGGCCAGAAATATCTTCTCTGCTGCTACCATTTGAAAAAATGTTAAAAAAAAAACTTTAAAAAAAAAGGTTAAAAAAAAAACAATGGGGTGAAGCAAGGACAGCCAAATGCAAGTGACAATGGGAGTGGAAGCAGATGACTCTACTGCTGTATTCAAGTAGAGCAGCAGTAGCTTCTCCCGGTTAGCATCACATTAGATACCAAGGGCACTCCAGATGGGTGGAGGCTTGTTAGTTGTTAGCATGCCTGCTGGCAACTGCTAGTAGTAGCACAGTCCGATCAGCAGCTGCTGCAGAGTTTGTCTCTGTCCGGCTCCGCGACACAGGAAGCCTCACAAGGGCAGGCTACATACCAGTTGTAAAGCGGGTTTCAGCTTTCAACCCTTGTTAGCCCCGCTGTTAGTCCTGTTGGCCTGCGAGCCTCTGCCACCCCCGCTCACAGGATTAAACAACTCACGTTAGTTATAGGGGACTCAATTACCTGTAAATTCAGGTTGGTGCCGCCGACTACTGTTTACTTCCTGGGGCCAGAGCCTCCGACAGCGGCTAATCTGAGGGTGCTGGCATCAAGCAGGGAGAAACAGGGAACCCAAGCAGGCACACGACTTTCCGAAGCGCGAGAAAGAGGTGCACAATAATATAACATCAATCAATCTGTGAAGATGTATTTATTTTTATAGCGCTGTTTATAAAATTGCTTTGTCACAGATTATAAAGAAACTTACATTTTGCCCCACCACCAAGTTTCCCAACGTCCCTTCACATCTACCATGATCAGTGACGGACTGGAAATCTTGAACATGGGCAGACGCCAGTGGAACCACAAGCCCTTGTGGGCTGGCGACTAATCACTCTGTTCCCTGTCAAGCATTATTAATAGGCTAAATGACTATTAAGTCTCTCCAATTCTTTCTGCCAAAACAATAATCTGATCACAATTTATATACCATATACAAATCTCCATATCACAGTCATGGTTACCCTCTACATACAGTCTATGGTAACAAACTTTTACATCAGTCTGCATTCTTTTGTAACAAAATTTCGTATTCATATGTTCAAAAACGTGCATGGTTTGAAATAATACAAATCTACCTCCATTTTTTTATTTGATTATTTGTTTGCAAAAGTTAAAAATGAAGCAATGCCTTCTGGGAATTAATCGAGTGGACCGCGTCTGTGGGGTTGTTGGAAGTTGGAGATTGGAAATTGTGCAGTTGACTGACATTAGGATAGCAAAAAAAATGAGTCAAGGCATCAAGCGACACAAGGGGGGAGCAGAGAAAAAGAGAGAGAAATATAAGAGAGCACTGTTGGCTGACGGTGAAAATGCTGCAAACTGACTGATTTGTTTTTAAAATCAAGTACAGCTTCAGCCAGAAGAGATAGACATGGATAACAAATGATGGCAAGACGTTTTTATTATAGAATGGCTGGCTCTGATGATTAATTTCTCTTTTTTATGCATTGGGATTTAGATTGGTATGTCCATGTTTTAGTGCAGTTGTTTATAGCGTCCCCGGGGCCATCAAAAGTGTGTGTTCTTTCCGTGTGTCAAAAGTTCTATCTGCAAGTTGCTCAATATATGAAGTATAGCGCAAATTCATGCAGGACACGGAAGTCATGAGCCCCAGCTGTAGTCAGCTGACAGCCAGCTGATCAGATCAGCATCAGTCTCTGACCAACCACATCCACTCTTCCAAATAAGGCGGTCCATTTAAACCCAATCTGTCATTCACTGATCTCTCCTTCAACACTGCTGCACACACATCACCGCTGCCGGCAAGCTTGCCACCACCAGCCCATCCTCCACCTGCTTAGTCTGAGCCTAAAATGGCTAATTTATCTAGGTGCTTCGACTCCACTCCTGCAGGGGGTATGCATCGCACTTCCCAGATTGACTTAGCACGCTGCTTGTCAAATCCAGGGAGCTTTTAGAGCGGAGCCTTCAGCGCCAAGCCTAACTGTATATCACTTGTTGCAATAAATGATTAAATCAATGACGAGAGTGTTCCTGAATGAATTAGGGTTAGATTCCATTTAATATTAGATAACTAATTATAATTGATAAAGTTGTCCTCCTACAACAGGGGGGGTGGAGGTGGGTTTAAAATCTAAAATGCCAATTACACTGTAGCTTCAAATTTAAATAGAAAATATGTTAGTAGACTGACATCAATAATTTGTTGGCCACAGAATTTGTTTCCTTCGTCAATCCAGAAAAATAATTCCTGTTAGAGCTTTGCCGATGGAACCATGGCGAATCTGCGATGCTTATGTCTGGGTTGGCATCATAGACTGATAGGCATACAAAAAAACGTCAACCCTTTGGCTCTCAAAACAGTAGTAGTTGGTGACCCATCAACATTTCTTACTTCCCCCCCCAATCGAGGCAGTCTAGAACCGGGCCTGGCTATGATTAAATTGCTTACGATGCGAACATACAAGTCTATCCATTTTTGCAAAAAAAAATTTGGGGGGGGGGGCATGCTATGCAGGGTTGAGATGAAATCTGAACAAATGAGTCTTGAGTCTTTGTCGGAAGATGGAGAGTGATTCCGCTGTCCTCACATTGGTCGGGAGATGGTTCGACCACTGAGGTGCAAAAACAGAGAAGAGTCGCGACTTCACTGAGCAGGCTTTGTTTGCTCTGAGCGATGGGGGTACCAGCCGGCCAGCTGATGTAGAAGAGTGAAGTGCTCTCGCTGGAGCATGTGGTCTGACCAGTGTTTGGAGGTAGACGGGCGCAGTTACTTTGAAGGCGAGCCCCATTGTCTTGAATCAGATGTGGGTCACAACAGGAAGCCACTGGAGGTCACGGAGGAGGAGGGTCACATGGGGGAATTTGGGAAGATTGTAAACAAGGCACGCTGTGTTCTGGATACGCTGCAACGGTTTAGTCACAGAGGCTGGGAGTCCAGCCAAGAGGGAGTTGCCGTTGTCCAGACAGAAGATGACCAGCGCTTGGACCAGGAGTTGCGTTGCGTCATTTGTGACGAAAGACCGGATCCTGAGAGTAAATCTGCAGGATCAGAACAGAATATCTTTATTGTCATTGTAACAGATACAACTAAATTAAGTACAGTTCTTATTGAGTGCAAAACATCTATTGAGGTAGTATATGCATAAATAAATACATAAATGAAAACTACTGTATGCATATTATTGCTAAAAACACATAGGAGACACACCCATACAGACATCCATATTCAAAAATTGCACATAGCCCTTTTGACAAAGGTAAGTGGTAAGAACTATGCTTTAGTAGCACTATTCAATGCACTTATGGCTGTTGGATAAAAAACTGTTTTGTAGTCTGTTTGTTCTAGTTTTCATGGACCTGTATCACCTGCCTGACGGCAGTAGTCTGAACGGTGTGTGACCGGGGTGTGATGAGTCCTGTAGGATGGTTTTGGCCTTTTTGAGGCAGCGGGAACTATGAGGTTCTTCTTGAGAGGGGAGAGGGCAGCCAATGATTTTCTGTGCTGCCTTTGTGATCCCCTGGAGCTTTTTCCTCTGTGCCACAGTGCAGCTTGAAAACCACATACAGAGACAGTATGACAGGATGCTCTCAGTTGAGCAGTGGTAGAAGGACACCAGCAGTTTTGGGGGGATGTTGTTCTCCTGAGAACTCTCAGGAAGTAAAGCCTCTGCTTGGCCTTCTTCATTAGCTCAGTGGTGTTGACGCTCCAGGTCAAGTCCTCCATGATGTTGACTCCCAAGAAGCGGAAGTCAGAGACCCTCTCCACGCAGGTCCCGCCTATGAGCAGCAGCTTGATGTCCCTTTTCTTCCTCCTGAAGTCCACAATGAGCTCCTTGGTCTTTGATGTGCTGAGGAGCAAGTTGTTAACTCTGCACCTCACCGCCAATCGCTCCACCTCGTCTCTGTTGTCGGACTCATCCCCCCTCGAGATGAGCCCCACTACTGTGGTGTCCTCGGCTAATTTGACGAAGGTGTTGCTGGGGTGAGCGGGGGTACAGTCATGGGTGTAGAGGGTATATAGCAGGGGACTCAGCACGCAGCCCTGCAGGGAGCCAGTGCTGAGGCTGAGGGCCATGGATGTATGGGGGCCCATTCTTACCTTCTGAGTGCAGTCTGTCAGAAAGTCCTTAATCCAAAGGCAGGCGGAGTGGGGTATTCCAACGTCAGACGGCTTGGATACCGTCAGGTCTGGCCGCCTTTTGCGGGTTGACTGCCCACAACGTACGCCTCACCTCATGCTCCACTACCGTGAGGATGGTGTCGCTGTGGGCTGCTGGGTGTGGCGTGGCTGCCTCTGGTGGCTTAACCTCGAAAGGGGCGAAGAAGTGGTTCAGCACCTCCGCCAGTGAGGCATCTCCTTCGGCGGCCCCCAGGTTGGACCTCTAGTTGGTGATGTGCTGGATTCCCTGCCACACCTGCCTGCTGTTGTTGCTGTCCAGGTGGTTCCCGATCCTCCTCCTGTAGTCCGACTTGGACTACAGGAGGAGGATCTTCAGATTGGTACGTGCTGCGCTGTAGAGAGCCCCGTCACCTGATCCGAAGGTGGTGTTCCTCTCTTTTAGCAGTTGCTGGACCTCCCTAGTCATCCAGGCTCCTGGTTGGGGTAGACCTGGATGCGTTTGTCTACTGTGACAATGTCTATGCAGTTTTTAATGTCACACAGAACACTGTCCATAAACATATCCAGATCTGGATGTTCGAAAATGTCCCAGCAGGTCCTATCGCAGCAGTCCTGCAGCTGCTGAGAGGCTCCATCAGGCCATGTTTTAACAGTCTTTGTGATGGTAGGAGTGGTTTTCCTGAGGGGGGTGTATGCCGGGACTGAAAGCAGTAACAGGTAGTGGGCTGACCCTGTAGCCCCGCTTGATGTTTTAGTAGACCTTGTCCAGTGTATTAGCTCCTCTGGTTGCAGACTTTACATGCTGATGGAATTTTGGGAGCAATGCTTTTAAGTCCACATGGTTGAAGTCCCCCCCAACCATAAACACTGCATCAGGATACCTGCTCTGCTGACTGATAATGCTGCCATTTAAAAGTCTGAGAGCTGCGTTAGCGGTAGCATCCAGTGGAATGTACACAGCAGCGATCAGGACTACAGTAAACTCTCTAGGGATATAAATGGGACGACATTTCATAGTCACATACTCCAGGTCCGGGGAGCAGTGATGGTCTGAAGTCAGTGTGTTGGTGCACCAGATGTTGTTGTCATACACACACAGTCCCCCTCCTCTGCTCTTACCGTAGTTACTCATCCTGTCCTGGCGCTGTGCTGTGTAGCCTGCTAGCTGGATAGCTGAGTCCGGGACAAGGCCGGACTGGGAGACTTTTTCAGGCCAGGAGTCAGTCATGTAACCAGGCCACCCTGGCCTTGCCCACACACGCACGTTCACACCCACACCTACACGCATGGGCACGCATGCATGCACGCACTGATAGACACATATATGCAATGTATAATTGTGAGTAGTCCGAGAGCATAGTTCCTAATAAGCAATCACAATATATTGACTTGTATTTTAATATAGGCTCTAATTATCATACCGGGGAATACTAATGAACCCCAACCTAAATCTTAGGTTGGAATACATTTCATGCTTTCATGTTTGGGCTGGGATACATAACAGCAAGTCAGCAACAGACAGCAAAATTCAACAACACTAGCGCTTAATAGAATAATGCTGTAGTCCCAAGACAGCTATTATTACAAATGAGAGCCATT
>CAEMYA010000126.1:6642862-6680483 GCA_903131615.1 Diplodus sargus
AAAAAGTGGCTTGTAAATCAGTGATTTTAAAATCCCAATCCTTATTTTAATTTCAAGGCCAGGGCCTAGTAGGCTACATATTTACACTGTGTAAAAGTGTACAGCCTCAAGGACCCTTGGGGGTCCCTGGACCTCATACTGACAAGAACCAGTGTTTTTTTCTACATAACTTACTTGCAGACGCATCTTTCTTTTTAATGGCACCCATGGCTGGGGGTGCTGAATAAATTGGTCAATTTGAGGCATTTGGCCACGTCATCCTCCAGCACCTTTCTTTTTTTCTCTCTCTCCCTCTCGGCACCGCCTTTTCTCTTTTTCTTTTTACCCGGGTTGGGGTCCATCATCTAATCATTGAAGCCTCGTCTCCTCTCCCGGTCCGCTCACTACACACCCACACCAGCAGCCTGTTAAAAAAAAAAAAGAGAGAGAGAGAGAGAGAGAGAGAGACGCAGGCCAGCAGGCCAATCATAGGCCGGCGCTTCGGGAATACTCCCGGTTCTCCCTATGGCCAGTCCGGGCCTGGTCCAGGATGAGTTAGTGGAGCCAGGTTTCCTTGATCAACAGGATGCAACTGTCTTTGATGGCATTGTTTGTTGCAACCTGAAGCCTCATTTTATAAGCAAGCGATCTTGCGTTGGTGAGGATGCTGGGAAGCGGTGGTTTGTGTTGTTTCCTCCGTAGCCTTGCTAGTGCGCCAGCCCTACAGCCCTACTTTTTTTTTGTTTCCTCTCCCTGTGCCGCCTTCTCCTCCTGTCTGCTGGGATGGTAATCCACGGAGAGCCAGGGCACCTTGCGATGTCCGGAGGAATGTTGTGTGAGCGGAGAAAATCAGAGGAAACGCTCTGCTTGCTGCAAACTCCAAACTTTTGGAGATCATGTCGGCTGTAGTTGTTTTTCGCACGACAGAACTGGATACAAAACAACATGTACACACACACACGCACACACACGCACACACACACACACACACACACACACACACACACACACACACACACACACAAACATAACAAACTCTCTGGATGAATTCAAAATGTATTCTTTACAGCAGACAAAGGCTTCTGGGTAGCTGGTAAATGGTATAATCCCTCCTTCCATATCTGACATATGTCTCACAAACACACATACAATCACACAATCTCTCTCTCTCTCTCTCTCTCTCTCTCTCTCTCTCTCTCTCTCACACACACACACACACACACACACACACACACACACACAGGGGTTTAGTGTTTGTCAATATGTGTGGATGCCACTTTGTCTCAAAAAGGCGATAAATGACCTGACCCCTTAAGATTTTCTAGGGCACTTATAGTGGTACTTGAATAGATGTCACCTCCTTCGTATCAAGTGCAGTAACTGGAGAAGTTCATTTTGTTCAATTTATTTTGGTCCTGATCTCAAAGGAGTGCCAACTGTTTTCAGGTCCATTTAGGGAGTGATCCAACGGATGATTAAAAGATATGGATAGTACCTTGTCTAAACAGTAATGCAATTTAAAATTGTACTGTGCTCTGACTTTTATTTATAAGGTCAAATAGAGCACAGCCACATCTAAACATTTCATGGTAATGATATCAGTACAACCTCTATGTTTGTAATGAGGATGCATTTTTTTATTTAATAAACATGTGTATACAACTACAACGCTCATATTAGTGTCATTTAGGGGTGAACTCAAGTGTCTTGGAATTGAATACTAATGGTTTTTGGAAGAATTTTCAAAACATCACCCAATGCTATCCATTCATTTAAATAAAAAGGTTAAAAACAACTCCCAACTTCAGCCTCTTTTAAATCAAGGATTATAATGATTGGAATCATACACAAACCACATTCTGCAATATGAAATTAATAACTGAATTTGGCAATCACTGCCATGTCTGCACATATGGGGGTAAGTGAACCAAAATTTGACGCAGCAAGTCTGTAACTTACAAGAAAGCTCAGAGCAGAAATGCATAAGCACCTGCTTCTTTACTCTC
Source organism: Diplodus sargus (assembly GCA_903131615.1). NCBI lineage: Eukaryota > Metazoa > Chordata > Actinopteri > Spariformes > Sparidae > Diplodus > Diplodus sargus. The sequence goes on from CAEMYA010000126.1 coordinate 6,644,848, forward strand.
TAAGTAATTTGACCTTCATGCTTCCATAAGCCTTATTTTGTTGGCTGGAATATTTTCATGTTCTCACATAGCAACTTTCGTGCAATTTCAGCAACTCTTTGCTCTGTGCTGCAGTTCCTATTTTGAGGAACTGAAGGGAGACTTGCGTCTTTGGTAACATGCCTTATGAAAGCATTTAATTATGATTTAAATTCAAACAGACACATTGTCCACATTACATCCAAGGTTACAAACAAATCAAACCAAATCAACCCAAATAAATTGGTATAACATCATAACGTATCCTGTAATTTTAAAGCTGTAGTAACAAAGAAATATGCAAACCCTGTCCTTAAACATCACTGTCACAAATAAGCAACAGGATGAAAAGAGGCCATGACCAAACCAAGCGAGAGACTGCTGCTGACCAGGCAATCTCACTCTCTATAAAAGAGGCAGCTCAGAGCTACTGCATTAACTGAAGCTCCATCACAGGTGAGTGTTTTCACTTTGACCTTTGTACTGTTCTTTATTAGTAAGTGAAGTTAATGTGTTGCTTATCACTTTTGCATATTGTCCAGAATTCTATGGCAGAATTACCTGGGTGGTAGTCTTGACTAGATATTATTCCAAAACAATTATCATGATATACTCCTATCACATTTAAGAAGTAGGTTCTTGCTAAATTAAAGAATCAGTTTGTTAGTTTGTATTTGTATCTAATACACACTATGTTTCATCACATACATACTGACTGATCATTAACAGCAATACTATTTCTCTGCTAGTGAGGGCAGTTGAGGGGATTGAAGAGTATTTTTAATAGTTTAATGACAGACTTTGACTTTAATGACTCAATTCATTATAGTTTGGATATATTTTATAAGTCTATTAACATTTTGCCATCTTTACCCTCATCTGTTTTATAATTGGCCAAATTTACACAGAAAAATGAAATTGAAATTAGAAAAAGTTATTGTACTCATGTCTAATCATGTATTTACAGGATCTCCCAACTCCACCAGAGACGCCAACGCTCAGTTGTTTTCGGAACCAGCTGAGGTAAAAGATTTCACCATAAAAAACTTTAAATCTCCATAATCAGCTGGGCAGAAGACCACAGCTATATCATGTTGATATGTTAACACTATTGTGGACTTCATCTTTTCAGTCTCCACTGAAGTGCCACCATGAGCACAGACGCAGAGATGGAGCAGTATGGCCCGGCGGCTATATACCTCCGGAAGCCAGAGAGGGAGAGGATTGAGGCACAAACCACTCCTTTTGATGCCAAAACTGCCTTTTTTGTGGCTGAGCCTACGGAGATGTACCTCAAGGGTAAACTTGTAAAGAAAGAGGGTGGAAAAGCCACGGTGGAAACCGACTGTGGAAAGGTAAGTCATTCACTATTTTACTTTGCATCTAAGACACTTTGAATATACAAGGATAGGATTTACATTTATTTCAAACAGTATCTTAGTAAAACATTCAGTTAACTATTTATTTCTCATTGTATTTTAGGCTCAAACTGATACTGTGAACAACAATGTGATCCATGTGATGAATTATTCAGTTTGAAATTATTTCTTAGTTAAATACATTATATTGTATTTGGTGTTCAGACGATCACAGTAAAAGAGGAGGACATCCATCCCAGGAACCCTCCCAAGTATGACAAAATTGAGGACATGGCCATGATGACCCACCTCAATGAGCCTTGTGTGTTGTATAACCTCAAAGAGCGTTATGCATCATGGATGATCTACGTGAGTTTCCACACTATGTTAATTTAATGTATATGTTAATATGTATATAGTATATGTACCTACATGGAAATCAAACCAAATCTAGATAAAATCACACTAAGTTTATGCTTTTTACTATTTCAGACCTACTCTGGGTTGTTCTGCGTTGTCGTGAATCCCTATAAGTGGCTTCCTGTATATGATACTACATGTGTATCAGCATACAGAGGCAAGAAGAGGATTGAGGCTCCACCCCACATCTTCTCCATCTCTGACAATGGCTATCAGTTCATGCTCACTGGTAAGATAAAAACATCGGTGTTGGAATCTAAACACACAAAGGGAATATCTCCTTGATATTTATTAAAAGAAACTCATGTCAAGCATTTATGTTTGTGTTTCAGATCGTGAGAACCAGTCTGTCCTGATCACGTGAGTATAAAACACATCTTGCTATAACCTTATTAACTTAATGATAATCAAGCAAAATCTTGAAAATATGTCTTGTGTACCCCAGTGGAGAATCCGGTGCTGGAAAGACTGTCAACACCAAGCGTGTCATCCAGTACTTTGCAACAATTGCAGCTATTGGAGCTAAGAAGTCTGATGCACCGCAACAGCAAAGCAAAATCAAGGTAAAATTGGTTGTGTAAGATGAAAGTGTTTGTCAGAGGAAAATTCATTGGAATGTGTAGCTCATGTAATTCAAATCTTCTCTTGCAGGGCTCTCTTGAGGACCAAATTGTTGCAGCCAACCCTCTGTTGGAGGCCTATGGTAATGCCAAGACTGTGAGGAATGACAACTCCTCTCGTTTTGTAAGTACTGAAAGAAATATCTTGAGATTTTTTTCGTTCCTACATTTAGGAAAAATGACAATATTAATGATCTGGCTGTCTAGGGTAAATTTATCAGGATCCACTTTGGCACTACTGGCAAGCTGTCTTCATGTGATATTGAAACATGTAAGTTTCAACTATGGTATTTGTCAATATCCACTTAAATTATAATCTGGGCTCCGATAAAGTTAGCAATTTAAATGTCTTCTTCTTAGATCTGCTGGAGAAGTCTCGTGTCACCTTCCAGTTGTCTGCTGAGAGGAGCTACCATATCTTCTACCAGCTGATGACTGGCCACAAACCTGAGCTCTTGGGTATGTTCCTACACCAACTTTAAATACGACTTTAAACAATATCAATCAATACTATTTAATTCTCCTGTCCTCATCTAGAGGCTCTTCTGATCACCACCAACCCCTATGACTACCCAATGATCAGTCAGGGTGAAATCACTGTGAAAAGCATTGATGATGTGGAGGAGTTCATTGCAACAGATGTGAGACAACAATTTAGTTAAAGAGATAGTATACAGGGGAAAATGTCAAACATACAAATAACTTTGCTTAATTCAACTTCAGACTGCTATTGACATCTTGGGCTTCAACGCTGAGGAGAAATTGGGCATCTACAAGCTGACTGGAGCTGTCATTCATCATGGCGGTATGAAATTCAAACAGAAGCAACGTGAGGAGCAGGCTGAACCAGATGGCACTGAGGGTAATTTCTAAAACAATACACTTTTCTCATGCAAGCTTTCTGGTGTGTAAGATACTGCACAAGTCATTGTGTATTTATAATTCCATGAGGGATGGGTCATGTTAATGACCAAACACAAAAACAAAGCATTCCTTTAGTCACTCCTTCTTATAACTTTTTTTTCTCTCAATCAGAGGCTGATAAAATCGCCTACCTCCTGGGCCTGAACTCAGCTGATATGCTGAAAGCTCTGTGCTACCCAAGAGTCAAGGTCGGCAATGAGATGGTGACCAAAGGTCAGACCGTCCCACAGGTAAAAAGATGAAAGTTTAGTGTTTGGAAAGGGAAATATTTACATTTCCACATAAAAGTATGACACAAATAAATCCCCACACTTAAATTCATATATTCAGGTCAACAATGCTGTCAGCGCTCTGTGCAAATCCATCTATGAGAAAATGTTCTTGTGGATGGTCGTCCGTATCAATGAGATGCTGGACACAAAGCAGGCAAGACAGTTCTTCATTGGAGTGCTGGATATCGCTGGATTTGAGATCTTTGATGTAAGTTTTAGAAAATCAACCTTTCTGAGCAATTCAAACTTATTATGGCATGAAACTAAGTGTTTTTCCATGACTACAGTTCAACAGTTTGGAGCAACTCTGCATCAACTTCACCAATGAAAAACTGCAACAGTTCTTCAACCACACAATGTTTGTCCTGGAGCAAGAGGAGTACAAGAAGGAAGGTATTGTTTGGGAGTTCATTGACTTCGGTATGGACTTGGCTGCCTGCATTGAGCTTATCGAGAAGGTAACATACCAATTTGTTAAACTTGTTAGATTTCTCGTTCAAGTACAAATGTTTGCTTCCTCGGGTAATTTTATTTTTTAACCTGAAATGTAAATTCTTCTCAGCCAATGGGCATCTTCTCCATCCTTGAAGAGGAGTGCATGTTCCCCAAGGCCTCTGACACAACTTTCAAGAACAAGCTGCATGATCAGCATCTTGGCAAGACCAAGGCCTTTGAAAAACCAAAACCTGGAAAGGGCAAGGCTGAAGCTCACTTCGCCCTGGTTCACTATGCTGGCACAGTGGAATACAATATCATTGGCTGGCTGGACAAGAACAAGGACCCCCTGAACGATTCAGTTGTTCAGCTTTACCAGAAAGCTTCGAACAAACTGCTGGCGTTACTATATGTAGCCATGCCTGGAGCTGAGGGTAAGAAAGAAAAGTGAGCAGAGTATATAAAAACTCTGTGTATCCAGTACAGATATGTTAACCTCCTATCTTACTACTGCTGAAGATAGTGAGCATTGTTGCCATCTCCTTTCATTCAGTAAGGAGATTGAGATCTGGAAAGTTAGAGGCAGTGCAATGACTTTGTAGGAAAAAACGGTGTGTCTTTCATGTTTCAATTGATTAATACATTTAGCAAAACAGAGGCTGCTGGTTGAAATTGAAATTGAAAAATACACAATCAACATAGATCAAAACTTCAACCACTTACTGCAGTGTATTATTATTATTCAGTACCATTAATAAAAAAAATCATGTTTTGCAAAATAGAGGCATCTGGTGGTGGCGGCGGCAAGAAGGGAGGCAAGAAGAAGGGTGGTTCCTTCCAGACTGTGTCTGCTCTTTTCAGGGTATGTATTGTTTCATATTTTTGGACAACAATTAACAATCTGATCTTAAAATATCGATGAGCTATTATTTTGTAATGCTCATCCACAGGAGAACTTGGGCAAGCTGATGACCAACTTGAGGAGCACTCACCCTCACTTTGTCCGCTGTCTGATTCCCAATGAAACAAAGACCCCAGGTAAGAAGCACATAACCCAGATTTGTGCACTGTGTGTGACATGGTCATGTAAAGAAATGTTTTGATACAATGAGTTTGCAATGTGCAGGTCTTATGGAGAACTTCTTGGTCATCCACCAGCTGAGGTGTAATGGTGTGCTAGAGGGCATCAGAATCTGCAGAAAGGGCTTCCCCAGCAGAATCCTCTATGGTGACTTCAAGCAGAGGTGACTGCAGTTTTCATGATAAGCAAGTCAAGTTGATTTCCATAGAGGTATTAATATGGTAAACACCAAGAAAAAATGAAGTAAGATAAAATGAACCACATAATTTTCTCTTGTAGATACAAAGTATTGAATGCCAGTGTCATCCCTGAGGGACAGTTCATTGACAACAAAAAAGCTTCAGAGAAGCTGCTGGGCTCCATTGATGTGGACCACACTCAGTACAAGTTTGGACACACAAAGGTTCATCCCTAACGACAGCACAAACACATTTACTTGTGTGGTTGTCCTATTATAGCCATATGCACTGAATACTAATTTGCCCCTCTTGACAACATAGGTGTTCTTCAAAGCTGGTCTGCTGGGTACCCTGGAAGAGATGAGAGATGAGAAACTGGCTGCGCTGGTGACCATGACTCAGGCTCTCTGCAGAGGATATGTCATGAGGAAGGAGTTTGTTAAGATGTGGGAGAGGAGGTAGGTTTCTCTTACTGTACCCCAAACTGTACTCTCCAGTTGTGTAGTTGATAAATATTTTTTAAATTGTTAGACATAGAAGTTCTATAAAATAATGTTTCAGAAGAAATGACACTTTGTACTTTCGTCTAATTTTCCAGGGAAGCCATCTACTCAATTCAGTACAACATCCGTTCATTCATGAATGTTAAGAACTGGCCATGGATGAATCTCTACTTCAAGATCAAGCCTCTCCTGAAGAGTGCTGAGACTGAGAAGGAACTGCAGCAGATGAAGGAGAACTATGATAAGATGAAAACAGACCTGGCTACTGCACTGGCCAAGAAGAAGGAATTGGAGGAGAAGATGGTTTCCCTGGTACAGGAGAAGAATGACCTGCAACTCCAAGTGGCTGCAGTAAGTAAGAAACAAAGAAAGTAAAATTCTATTACATACACCCTTCACGAATTTTACCATGTTGTTTAAACTATCAGATATCTAGGTGAGATAAGAAGAGGCCACTGAATTCTTATACCAGAGAGTATATCAATCTTTTCAAACATTTAAATGTATCGTATGTTCATTGTGTACAATAGGAAGTGGATAACCTCTCTGATGCTGAGGAAAGATGTGAAGGGCTCATTAAGAGCAAGATCCAACTCGAGGCCAAACTCAAAGAGACAACCGAGAGACTGGAGGATGAAGAGGAAATCAACGCTGAGCTGACTGCCAAGAAGAGGAAGCTGGAGGACGAATGCTCTGAGCTGAAGAAAGACATTGATGACCTGGAGCTCACTTTGGCTAAAGTGGAGAAGGAGAAACATGCCACAGAAAACAAGGTTTTAATTATTCTAAATCCACATTAATTTAAAAAGAGACCATATCGAAATAATGTGATGGAAATAATGTACCTTTCAAATCTTTTTAGGTGAAAAACCTGACAGAGGAGATGGCATCTCAGGATGAGTCTATTGCCAAGTTAACCAAGGAGAAGAAAGCCCTCCAAGAGAGCCACCAGCAAACACTTGATGATCTCCAGGCAGAGGAAGACAAAGTCAACACTCTGACCAAAGCCAAGACAAAGCTGGAACAGCAAGTGGACGATGTAAGAAAACAATTGTTTTGATAGTGTTTCTATTGTCAAGTAGCTAGTGTTGTAATTGACATTCCATGATACAAATTCAAAGTAATGTATGATGTAAATCATGTGTCTTTGTAATGAAACACAGTCACTTGAATGCCTCAAATCATTTATCATTAACTGTCATGTGATAGCTCGAGGGGTCACTGGAGCAAGAGAAGAAGCTCCGCATGGACCTTGAGAGAGCCAAGAGGAAGCTTGAAGGAGATCTGAAACTAGCCCAGGAATCCATCATGGATCTGGAGAATGACAAACAGCAATCTGATGAGAAAATCAAGAAGTAAGGTTTTTGATTTATGTTATCAATCCTCAGTTCAGCATCATAAACATTACACTCCAACCACAGTACAAACTATGACAATGAAAGCTTTCTTTTTATCCTCATCAAGGAAAGAATTTGAAACCAGCCAGCTCCTCAGCAAGATTGAGGATGAACAGTCTCTCGGTGCTCAGCTTCAGAAGAAGATCAAGGAGCTCCAGGTGAGGAGCTATACAATGTTACATGCATCCAAATCAAACTCAGTATATAAAAAAAAACCACATCATATTCAAGTCAATAAACCTTCTTTCATCAAATCTAGGCTCGTATTGAGGAGCTGGAGGAAGAGATTGAGGCTGAGAGGGCTGCTCGGGCTAAGGTTGAGAAGCAGAGGGCTGACCTCTCCAGGGAGCTTGAGGAGATCAGTGAGAGGCTCGAGGAGGCTGGTGGAGCAACAGCTGCTCAGATTGAGATGAGCAAGAAGCGGGAAGCTGAGTTCCAAAAGCTGCGCCGTGATCTTGAAGAGTCAACCCTGCAACATGAAGCTACCGCATCAGCTCTGCGCAAGAAGCAGGCAGACAGTGTTGCAGAGCTGGGAGAGCAGATCGACAATCTCCAGCGTGTCAAGCAGAAGCTGGAGAAGGAGAAGAGCGAGTACAAGATGGAGATTGATGACCTCTCCAGCAACATGGAGGCTGTTGCTAAAGCTAAGGTGAGTCATTTGTTTAAAGATGAGGTATTTGCCTTTCGTTACGCTCAGAAACATGACCTTCAAATAATATATATTGCAGTTGCATTGAATTTAGAAAAAAAAATTAAATGTACATTATGTTTTGTTGTTGATAGGGCAACTTGGAAAAAATGTGCAGAACTGTTGAAGACCAGTTGAGTGAGCTTAAAGCCAAAAATGATGAGAATGTTCGCCAGCTGAACGACGTTAATGGACAGAAGGCAAGACTGCAGACGGAGAATGGTGAGTGTAATGTATTAGACACTATGCATGGAAGTTATTACAGTTTTTTTTCCAATTGCTAAAACCCAACTTTGCAAACTAGGCTGGTTTTATCAAAATTCATAATTCAATTCATTCATTCACAAAACCACACACCCAAACTGCAAAATGCCTCATATATCCTGCAAAATGAAGCACTGCAACCAAAACTACATATAGCATTATCAAAAACAAACTTTTGCACCCAATGGCTCGCACCTCATTCATATTACAGATTTTTGTCTAACCAAGTACACACTGTTGGGCATAATGAAAAGCACTCTCATCTTTAGTATGCTTTGCCATAACACTAAAATAGTTCAAATTGTAGAGAATTTATTAGATTCTTCACATGCACAGAAATTCTTGCAGATACACACACCTGCTGCTGAAACATTTCTTTTTTTTAATTTTTCACCAAATAAGGCAGTGCAACATATGCACAGCAGATATATTTACATTAGAGTGAACAAAAATATGCTCACAAAATAGTAAACTGAAAAAGAAAATTGCAGAAAAAAAATGTGACACTGCACTCTCTGTCTCGCCTCTCACAGTGTCAGCCAATGGTTGATGACATGATCAACTAGAGTTGCTCTGATTTCATTTGAAAGCTGTTGTCTTCTTTGGTCATGAGCTCCTCTACCAGCTCTACCCCACACTCTTCCTCTCCTTCTCCCCCTCATTCTCACCCTCCCTCTTCCTCTTCCTCTCTCTGCAAAGTCTTCCATTGTTGTTGGAAAAATAGGTGCTGACCTTTGGCCTTTTAGTGCTTACTTCCTGATTGAAGTGGTAACAATTACAGTAACAATTGTTTGGCCAGGTGGCACATATAGTGGCCAATTAGCTCATGTAGTGTCATTTTGAAATGGCAAACATGTGACTTTATGTCAGATTGTTGTGTCTTATGCAGAGAACCGTGTTCAGTGCATTTAAAAAGTGCTATTTGAATTGCAAAATGTGTGTAAAGCAGAAAATGTGTTTAAAGTTTTGAAGACTTGAGAAGAGGTTTTGCTCTCTGTGTGTCAGTTTAAATATGTGTGCTATGCATGTCATTTTAGCGTGTTAGCAATTGGAAAAAACTGAAATGGCAATTTTAATAATAAAAAATCTCATTTATACATTGTCACTCAGGTGAGTTCTCCCGTCAGCTTGAAGAGAAGGAAGCTCTTGTTTCCCAGCTGACCAGAGGAAAACAGGCCTTTACGCAGCAGATCGAGGAGCTTAAGAGACACGTTGAGGAGGAAGTCAAGGTAAACAGGTTTACATATATTTTCTTTTTCAAATGTAGTCATTTATAATATGCACCATAATACTCTCGTAAGATTTAAAAGGTTAAGTTCGAGAATCTATTCGTGCAGCAAAACATTCAGGCATACTGCTATTATTGCTAAGTGAACCTTTTATGAATAACATTTTTGACAGATGATAAAGATTTTCATGATACTAAGTAGCAAATACGATAGATGCAGAAATTGTCTTGAGGATTCAACACTAAATGGCGACATAGAAAATGATTGAACTTCCACTTCATAGGTATGATACTAATGTGTTGTCATGTTCAACAGGCCAAGAATGCCCTGGCCCATGCAGTTCAGTCTGCCCGCCATGACTGTGATCTGCTCAGAGAGCAGTTTGAGGAGGAGCAGGAGGCCAAAGCTGAGCTACAGAGAGGAATGTCCAAGGCCAACAGTGAGGTGGCTCAGTGGAGAACCAAATATGAGACTGATGCTATCCAGCGCACTGAGGAGCTGGAGGAGGCCAAGTACATAACCCTTTCTACTTTTTCATAGATAAATCAATTTTTACTATCTTTGTTCACTTAAGCAAAAATGATTCCTCATCACTACAGGAAAAAGCTTGCCCAGCGCTTGCAGGACGCTGAGGAATCCATTGAGGCTGTGAACTCCAAGTGTGCCTCTTTGGAGAAGACCAAGCAGAGGCTGCAGGGTGAGGTGGAGGACCTCATGATTGACGTTGAGAGAGCCAATGCTCTGGCTGCCAACCTTGACAAGAAGCAGAGGAACTTTGATAAGGTAACTTGGTTAAACTTGTAATCAACACCAGTTTTGTAGTAAGAAAAAAACAACCTTAATCAATAAATAGCCATTAAATTAATATGTTTTGACCTATACAATTCCAGGTCCTTGCAGAATGGAAACAGAAGTATGAGGAGGGCCAGGCAGAGCTGGAGGGAGCTCAGAAGGAGGCTCGTTCTCTCAGCACTGAACTGTTCAAGATGAAGAACTCTTACGAGGAGGCTCTGGATCACCTGGAGACCATGAAGAGAGAGAACAAGAACCTGCAGCGTATGCCAATCTTACTGTATTTAATGTAATGGTCATAGTAATTACAAGGGTTATTCTTAGACCTCTACTCGTGTAGTCTATGAGCATTATTTGGTCAAAAAAAGCACTGACACATTTTCCTGATATAATTTGCACATACAGTTCTGACTATATTGATTTTGGTTGGTCTACAGAGGAGATCTCAGACCTGACTGAACAGATTGGCGAGACTGGAAAGAGTATCCATGAACTGGAGAAAGCCAAGAAGTCTGTAGAGACTGAGAAGTCTGAAATTCAGTCAGCGCTGGAGGAAGCTGAGGTAAAATCTTAGTGACATTATTGAACTACTATGATAAAATACATAGTTAAAATGCGACCATGTATTCATTTACAATTTATTTCTGCCAAAAATACCTTTTGTTGTGACTGTTTAAGGGCACACTGGAGCATGAGGAGGCCAAAATTCTCCGTGTCCAGCTTGAGCTCAACCAGATTAAAGGTGAGGTTGACAGGAAGCTGGCAGAGAAGGATGAGGAGATGGAGCAGATCAAGAGGAACAGCCAGAGGGTGATTGACTCCATGCAGAGCACTCTTGATTCTGAGGTCAGGAGCAGGAATGATGCCCTGAGAGTCAAGAAGAAGATGGAGGGAGACCTGAATGAAATGGAGATTCAGCTGAGCCATGCCAACAGGCAGGCTGCTGAGTCTCAGAAACAACTGAGGAATGTCCAGGGACAGCTCAAGGTAAGGTTTGTTTAATAAGTAAATGTATTTTTTTCTTTGAATCAAAGAGAAATTACATACATTTTCTTTCTCTCTGTGCAATGTCAGGATGCCCAACTGCACCTTGATGATGCTGTCAGAGGACAGGAAGACATGAAGGAGCAGGTTGCCATGGTGGAGCGCAGAAATGGCCTGATGGTGGCTGAGATCGAGGAGCTGAGAGCAGCTCTGGACCAGACAGAGAGAGGACGCAAAGTGGCTGAGCAGGAGTTGGTTGATGCTAGTGAGCGTGTTGGACTGCTTCACTCTCAGGTGTGTTTTCATTAATTCACTAGAATTTTATCTAATCAAAGATGTGAGACACATACCAATTAACACTGTCTATTCTTGGTCAATATTTAGAACACCAGTCTTATGAACACCAAGAAGAAGCTGGAGTCTGACCTCGTCCAGGTTCAAGGTGAAGTGGATGATGCTGTTCAGGAATCAAGAAATGCTGAGGAAAAAGCCAAGAAGGCTATTACTGACGTGAGTCGTGTTTTTATGCAAATACTGCTTCAAGAAATACTTGTTTACACTTCATTAATTATTATTGATTATTATTATCATTAATATCAACTAAAAATCATATTTCTAAACTGTGCATCATTGCAGGCTGCCATGATGGCTGAGGAGCTGAAGAAGGAGCAGGACACCAGTTCTCACCTGGAGAGGATGAAGAAGAACCTGGAGGTCACAGTCAAGGACCTGCAGCACCGTCTGGATGAGGCTGAGAACCTCGCCATGAAGGGTGGCAAGAAGCAGCTCCAGAAACTGGAGTCCAGGGTATGAACTGTATATAAAAATTTGTAATAGGTAGTTTTTGGAGGCACATCACTTTTATTATGCCTTTTATTATTTCAACTAAAATCTTTGCATGGAAGACTGATATATCATTTATCATCACATTCCAGGTACGTGAACTGGAGAGTGAAGTTGAAGCTGAGCAGAGACGTGGAGCTGATGCTGTAAAAGGAGTTCGCAAATATGAGAGGAGAGTGAAGGAGCTGACATACCAGGTAAGCCCTACTGAAAAACTCCCCTAACCTCTAATTAATTCTCTAGTCTTCTTCACAAACTGTATAATCTTGTATCTGTACAGACTGAGGAGGACAAGAAGAATGTGAACAGACTTCAGGATCTGGTGGACAAGCTGCAGCTAAAAGTGAAGGCTTACAAGAGACAGGCTGAAGAGGCTGTAAGTCAACCACATAATGTGGCACATCACTGACAGCTGATTTAATAATAACATCACTATTAACTGTCTTTTAACTACGCCAACATACCTCTATACACTTAACAGGAGGAGCAGGCCAACAGCCACATGTCCAGGCTCAGGAAGGTTCAGCATGAGTTTGAGGAAGCCCAGGAACGCGCCGACATTGCTGAGTCCCAGGTCAACAAGATAAGAGCCAAGAGCCGTGACGCTGGAAAGGTATGTTTGTATTTAAAATAATTTGATGCTGTGAACTTTTACTGATGACAGTGTGGATCAGTATCACTTCCCAAATAATAATAATAGATTTTCATCCCTCTTTTTTAGTCTGATTCTGCTGAGTAAGTGTCATCATCCCTGAGGCCTTTCAACAGAGTTCATAAAATATGAACCATGGTTGGGGTTTCTTTACAATAAAACAATACCTTTCATCATTATCCTGAATCCTGTCACTTCCTTTCTTCAATAATTCATTTGGTTGACCAGAGAAATCAGTCCAAACCTAAGTAGAGCATTTGCAGCACAGTACTGATCAACATGCAAACACCATTTTCAATATGGTAAAATAATAATACTTTCAGGGTTTTTAGTAATTATTACAGTCATTTTTTAAATACATTTTGCTTTATAAAACCTTTGGCGCTTAAAAAGCGAGGTTCTTCCATCGGTGGCATGGTTTGTGGGCAGTAAAATGCTTACAAACCAGCTACAACCTACATAAAAATATCAACAAAAATATGTATATCTACAGGGAATGCCAAGTGTCAACTACTTCTGTAATAAACAAATACCTCTCCAGGGGATAATCAAAAAATGCCTCTTCGGGAAATAATCAAACTGAAATGTGCTTTTAAGCTCTCAAGTCTCTAATGACATAAAATGTGAAAAAACTGAAATGTGCAGTCTGCAGTGTGTCATGGACAGATTCAGAATGAGAGTGAGTCCAACGTGGGTGCCATTCCCTACCTCTCTTTAGCCTTCACAAAGGGGTGTCGTCACACCGTGATTGGCTGGGAGGGGAATGCCTCAAGCTGCTTTATTAATTAGAAGTCAGTCTCCTCATCCTGCCCACAAGTGATCTGAATCCACTGCAGTCAGTCCAGAGGATTTTGAAGTTTTGCCCAAAACACAAAAAGATGCACAATGGGACTGCTACAGGTAGGTCACCTCAGTCAGAGTCTGCTTCACCAGATGATGAGTCATCCATAAGCAGTGCCATTTGTCAGGGAAAAAGGAACACATTTCTTGTCACATGCTTGAGAAGGTGAATAACAATGCCAGGGAGGCCAGAAATGTGGCCTGCGTTAGAGAATCAGGTGCATTGTTGAACTACCCTTAAGATACTTCGCGAGCATAAATCCAGCACCCAGCAAATAAGCCTGGAGCTGGCTTTCGCGGTGTTTAAGCCGCACAGCAACATAGAGTAGAGTGATTACAACTAATGGTTTTCCTTCCAAATACATCTCCTTTTATCTAAACTCCAGCCCTTTTCAGACACTCAAATTCAGTGTCATTTCGCTCTGCACTGGAATGAGAGAAGCTTCCACAAGCAATGACCTGCTCTTGGAAGGAAGTGTCAGATGCAAAAACAGCTCCAACACCTGTAGAATTTACATCAGTGTAGACAACAAATGTATTACACATATCAGGATGACCAAGGAGAGGAGACGAGGTCAGAGGGTCTTTGAGACACTGAAATGCCCTCTGACACTCATCCGTCTACCGAAACACAGCTCTTTTCCTTTTCAGAGCGTTAAGAGACTCTGCAATTGTTGAAAAGTTTGGGACGGGTTCCTTTGCACCTAGTAGTTATGCAGCGCTTCCGTCTTTGCTGGACCTCCACAATCTACATCCATACTAATTACATGACCTGGGAATTTAAGTTTGGGGCATGGATGTCTCTAGAATAGATGGCTGTCATCAAGGTACACTTTGCAGCAGTCTCCAAGGCCGCTTTGCAGCACATGATTTAGCAGACTCAGGAAGGTGGCTGGCGCACCCTTCAAACAAAAAGGCATGACCCAGAAAAGGGAGAATTTGGGAAGATTGTAAAGCTGTTCTGGATACGCTGCAACGGTTTCGTCACAGAGGCTGGGAGTCCAGCCAAGAGGGAGTTGCAGTAGTCTATGCGGGAGGTGACCAGCGCTTGGACCAGGAGTTGTGTCGCGTCTTTTGTGAGGAAAGACTGGATCCTGTTGGCAAATCTGCAGGATCAGGCCACAGCAGTGATGCTGGGGGTGCAGGACAGTCAGTCGTCGAGGATTACTGGTGATACTGTGACATCCTCGACAATGACTGACAGGTCAGTGCCAGGGCAGTCTTTCCCTCTGATGAAGAGGAGTTCAGTTTTGCTAAGGTTGAGTTTGAGGTGATGTCTGCCAGACATTCCGAGATGCGCGTTGCAACTTGGGTGTTGGAGGATGGGGGAAAGGAGAGGAACAGTTGGGTGTCGTCCGCATAACAGTGGTTTGAGAATCCATGCGATGTGATTGCAGAGCCCAGTTATCTAGTGTATAGTGAAAACAGAAGCGGTCCTGATACTGAGCCTCGAGGGACACTAGTTTCCAGAAAGCAGGGTTTAGACAAAGACCCATTCCATGTGACCTGAAAAGTGCGATTTGTCAGGTATGATGTGAACAAGGTTAGAGCTGGGTCAGCAATGTCAAGTTCAGCCAGAGTGGAGAGGAGGATTTGGTGGTTGACTGTGTCAAACGCAGAGGATAAGTCCAGGAGAATGAGGACTGACGAGTTGGATGAGTCTCTGACAGCACCAAGCAACTCAATCCCTGTGAAGAGGGCCGTCTCAGTGGAGTGACCAGTCCTGAAGCCTGACTGCTTAGGGTCAAGGAGGTCATTTTCTGAAAGACAGGGGGGCAGTTGGTTGTAGACTGCACATTCCAGGGTTTTCGAGAGGAATGAAAGAAGAGATACAGGTCTGTATTTTCGGATGTCGGCTGAGTTTAGGGTGGGTTTCTGTAGGAGTGGCTTTACAGTGGCTGTCTTGAAAGGAGCTGGAATAATGCCTGAAGTGAGTGAGGAGTTGATCAGAGCGGTGAAGAATGGCAGGATGTCGTGAGAGATGTTTTGGAGAAGGGGGGAAGGAATTAGGTCCAGGGAACAGGTGGCACAGACACACACACACACACACACACACACACACACACACACACACACACACACACACACACACACACACACACACACACACACTCCCTGGATGAACTCAAAATGTATTCTTTACAGCAGACAAAGGCATTGGCTTTAGGCAAATGGTACAATCCCTCCTTCCATATCTGTCATATGTGTCTCGCAAACACACATACTATCACAATATCTCTCTCTCCCACAAACACACACACACACACACACATTGCTGCACCAGCACATATGTCAAAACATACAGTGCATTCAGAAATTATTCAGAACCCTTAAGGGTAAAGTCTAAATATCTTTAAAAATCAGCAGCAAATAGCTTTAATCAGTGGGGGGAAATACTAGTGTCAGTCACTTGGACACTTAAATTCTGAACACCACTTGCTCAAACCAGTATGTGTCCGAAGGGCCAACTCAAAAGAACACAACATAAATGAAGAAGAAAGTTGAGAAAACAGTTCACCCACTATCTGATAGGGGGTTTAGTGTTTCAATGTGAATGTGTGGATGCCACTTTGTCTTAAGAAGGTAATAAATTACCTGACCCCTTAAGATTTTCTAGGGCACTTATAGTGGTACTTGAATAGATGTCACCTCCTTCGTATCAAATGAAGTAACTGGAGGAGTTCATTTTTTTCAATTTATTTTGGTCCTGGTCTCAAAGGACTTGCCAACTGTGTTCATGTCCATTTAGGGAGTCATCCAACAGATGATTGAATGATATGGACAGTGCCATGTCTAAACTTTTATGACAGGAATATGAGATGTGCTATGCTCTGCCATAACCTGACATGACCATAAAAACGGTAAAGCAATGTAAAATCCACAAAAACAGTGCTCTGACTTTCATTTATACGGTCAAATAGCGCACAACCACATCTATACATGTCATGGTAATGATATCAGTACGACCTCTATGTTTGCATTAAGGATTCATTTTATTTAGCCTTATTTGAATCATGAATGCCATTGAACCCACTAAAGTGAAGGTGGTCTCTGGTAAGAAAAAATCTCCTTGGAGAAACGCCACGCTAGTCAAGATGGAAAAAAGGGAATGTCGCAAAGCTGAGCGCAGGTGGTGAAAAACAAATCTCCAGGTTCACTTTTAAATTTATAAAGAGAGACTTCACATTTTTAATTTAGAATTAAAAAGTCAAGGCAGTCCTTCTTCTTAGACATCATCACCAAGAACAAAAATAATGCTTGTGCCTTGTTTGCTACTGTCGACAGACTAACAAACCCTCCTGTGCCAGTAGCCTCTGAACATCTGTCTACCAGGGCCTGTAATGAATTTGCATTATTTTTCACTGCCAAAATTCAGAACATTAGACAAGCAGTCAGTGCCACTCTACCAGGTACTGGAGGTGTGTTGTCGTTTTGTCCACCTAAACCCAACTCTAATACCCTGACACAATTTGAGCCAATCAATGACAAGAATCTGCAAGACATTATACAGCATTTGAAATCTTCCTCCTGCAGCCTGGATATTTTACCAGCAGGGTTCTTCAAAAAAAGTTCCAGATTGCATGATTCCAGATCTGCTAGAGATTATTAACACGTCTCTTCTCTCAGGTGTCTTCCCCAAGCCATTAAGACTGCACTCATTAAACCACTCCTGAAGAAGAGAACTCTAGACACATCAGTAATGAATAACTATAGGCCCATTTCAAACCTCCCCATTTTAAGTAAAATAATTGAAAAAGCTGTCTTTCAACAGCTGAATAATTACTTAATAATAAATGGCTGTTTTGATGTTTTCCAATCAGGATTTCGACCACATCACAGCACTGAGACGGCTCTTGTTAAGGTCCTGAACGACATTCATTCAAACACAGACAGCGGAAAAATCTCAGTCTTAGTATTACTGGATCTCAGTGCTGCGTTTGACACAGTCGACCATAATATACTACTGGACCGACTGGAAAACTGGGTTGGACTCTCTGGTACAACACTAAAGTGATTTAAATCTTATCTAAATGAGAGAGATTACCTTGTGTCTATTGGTGATTACACATCTGAACGGATGAAAATGACAAGCGGAGTACTCCCTCTAGCTCGGATAATGGAAAACAATGAAATTTGCTACCATAGTTATGCAGATGACACACAAATTTATATAACCATATCACCAGGGGACTATAATCCCATACATACCCTGAGTAGATGCATTGAACAAATCAATGATTGGATGTGCCAAGAGTTTTCTTCAGTTAAACAAAGATAAGACTGAAATAATTGTTTTTGGATCCAAGGAAGAACGACTAAAAGTCTCTGCTCAGCTACAGTCTGTAATGTTGAAAACTACAGACCAAGCCAGAAACCTCGGTGTAATTATGGACTCAGACATGAACTTCAGCAGCCATATTAAGACAGTTACAAAGTCAGCCTACTATCACCTTAAGAATATATCCAGGATAAGAGGACTTATGTCTCAGCAGGATTTGGAGAAACTTGTTCACGCATGTATCTTCAGCAGACTCGACTACTGTAATGGTGTCCTTACAGGACTCCCTAAAAACTCCATCAGACAGTTGCAGCTGATTCAGAACGCTGCTGCACGAGTCCTAACAAGAACCAAAAAAGTAGATCACATCACTCCAGTTCTTAGATCTTTACACTGGCTTCCTGTCCATCAAAGAATAGATTTCAAAGTCCTGCTGTTGGTTTATAAAGCATTGAATGGTTTTGGACCAAAATACATTTCTGATCTGCTGCCGCGTTATGAACCATCCAGACCTCTGCGATCGTCAGGCACTGGTCTGCTTTCAGTCCCCAGAGTCAGAAGTAAACATGGAGAAGCAGCTTTCAGTTACTATGCGCCACACATTTGGAACAAACTCCCTGAAAATTGCAGGTCTGCTCCAACACTCACCTCTTTTAAATCAAGACTTAAAACATTTCTTTTTGCCACTGCTTTTAGCTGAAGCAATTCAAGTCTTTGAACTACATTATGACTCTGACTCTACAGTCTTGTTTCTTTTAAAGCTTTTCTATTTTAGCCTACTTTCTTTTTGATGTTTGTTTTTTCTTAATGTTTTTACTGGTCTTAAAATGCAATTCTTAATGTTTTTTAATGCAATTTTTAATGTCTTTTAAATTACATTTTTATGTCTTTTAATGTAATTTGTGTGTGCCTGTAAAGCACTTTGAGTTGCCTTGTGTCTGAATTGTGCTATACAAATAAAGTTGCCTTGCCTTGCCTTGCCTTATTTACCTTCAGTAAACATGTGTATACAACTACAACTCTCATACTAATGTCATTTAGGGGTGAACTTAAATGTGCAAGTGTCCTAAAATTGAATACTAATGGATTTTGGAAGACTTTTTCCGAAATCTGTCCATTCATTTAAAGAAAGATGTTCAAAACAACTCCCAACTTCAGCCTCTTTTAAATCAAGGATAATGATTGGAATCCTACACAAACCACATTCTGCAAAAGGAAATAATGATTGATTCAGTCATCACTGCCATGTGTGCACACGAGGGGGTAAGGGAACCAACATTTGAAACAGCAAGCCTGTAACTCACAAGAAAGCTTATAGCATAAATGCATAAGCACCTGCTTCTTTCTCTCTAAGTAATTTGACATTCATGCTTCCATAAACCTTATTTTGTTGACTTGAATATTTTCATGTTCTCACATAACTTTTGCAAGTGCAACTTCAGCAACTCTTTGCTCTGTGCTGCAATTCCTATTTTGAGGAACTGAAGGGAGACTTGGGTCATAGGTAACATGACTTCTGAATGCATTTAATCATAATTGAAATTCAAAAAGACACATTGTCCACATTACATCCAAGGTAACATCAAATCAAACCAAAATCAATTGGCATAACATCACAATGTATCCTGTAATTTTAAACCTGTAGTTACAAAGAATTATGCAGACGCCTTCCTTAAACATCACTGCCACAAATAAGCTACAGGATGAAAAGAGGCCATGACCAAACCGAGCGAGAGACTGCTGCTGAAAAGGCAATCTCACCCTCTATGAAAGAGGCAGCTGTGAGCTACTGCATTAACTGAAGCTCCATCATAGGTGAGTGTTTTCACTTTGACCTCAGTTTTTACTGTTTTTTATTAGTTGCTAATTACTTTTGCTTATTGTCAAGAATTGGCAATAGTTACCTGGGTGGTAGTCTTGACTAGACATTTTTCCAAAACAATTTTCTTCATATACTCCTATCACATTTAAGAAGTAGGTTCCTGCAAAAGAAATAAAACAAACCATTTACTTACATGTATACATACTGACTAATCATTGAGAACAATACTATTTCTCTGCTATTGAGAGCAGTTAAGGGGATGGAATAGTATTTGAGTGGTTTAATGACTGACTTTGACTTTAATGATTCAAATCCTAACAGTTTGAATATATTTTATAAGTCTATGAACATTCTGCCATCTTTACCCTCATCTATTTTCTAATTGGCTAAATTTCTACAGAAACAAATATGAATTAAGGAAAAACAATCGGAAACAAGTTATTGTACTCATGTCTAATCATATATTTACAGGACCTCTCAACTCCACCAGAGACGCCAATGCTCAATTGTTTTCGGAACTAGCTGAGGTAAAAGCTTTCACCATAAAAATTTTTAAATCTCCATAATCAGCTGGGTAGAAGACCATATATATTGTTTACACTATTTCGAACTTCATCTTTTCAGTCTCCATTCAAGTGCCACTATGAGCACAGATGCAGAGATGGAGCAGTATGACCTCCGGAAGCCAGAGAAGGAGAGGCTTGAGGCACAAACCACTCCTTTTGATGCCAAATCCGCCTTTTTTGTGGCTGAGCCTAAGGAGATGTACCTCAAGAGTAAACTTGTAAAGAAAGAGGGTGGAAAAGCCACGGTGGAAACCGACTGTGATAAAGTAAGCCATTCACTATTTTACTTTTTTCAACAAAACTAATCAATCAATTTCAATCTAAGACACTTTGTATATACAAGGATAGGATTTAAATTTATTTAAAACAATATCTGAGTAAAACATTCAATTAACAATTTGTTGCTTAATGTATTTTAGGCTCAAACTGATGAACAAGATTGTGATGAACTTTTCTGTTTGAAATGATTTCTTAGTTAAATACATAATACTGTATTTGGTGTTCAGACCATCACAGTAAAAGAGGAGGACATTCATCCCAGGAACCCTCCCAAGTATGACAAAATTGAGGACATAGCCATGATGACCCACCTCAATGAGCCTTGTGTGTTGTATAACCTCAAAGAGCGTTATGCATCATGGATGATCTACGTGAGTTTCCATACTATGCTAATTTAATTGATATGTTAAGATGCATAGAGTATGTGTATCTATATGGAAATCAAACAAGATCTGAACAAAATCACACCATGTTTATTCTTTTTATTATTTCAGACCTACTCTGGGTTGTTTTGCGTTGTCGTGAATCCCTATAAGTGGCTTCCTGTGTATGACACTACATGTGTAGCAGCATACAGAGGCAAGAAGAGGATTGAGGCTCCACCCCACATCTTCTCCATCTCTGACAATGGCTATCAGTTCATGCTCACAGGTAAGATAAAAAATTTCAGTGTTGGAATCTAAACACACAGGGGTAAAATCTTCCATTGATATTTATTAAAAGAAAAAGAAAACTCAAGTCAAGCATTTATGTTTGTGTCTCAGATTGTGAGAACCAGTCTGTCTTGATCACGTGAGCATAAAACACACTATTTTGTAATAACTTTATTAACTTAATGTTAACTAAGCAAAATCTTGATAATATGTCTTATGTACCCCAGTGGAGAATCGGGTGCTGGAAAGACTGTCAACACCAAGCGTGTCATCCAGTACTTTGCAACAATTGCAGCTATTGGAGCAAAGAAGGCTGAGGGACTGCAACAGCAAAGCAAAATCAAGGTAAAATTGGTGGTGTAAGATGAAAATGTTTGTCAGAGGAAAGTTAATTTGAATGTATAGCTCATGTAATTCAAATCTTCTCTTGTAGGGCTCTCTTGAGGACCAAATTGTTGCGGCCAACCCTCTGTTGGAGGCCTATGGTAATGCCAAGACTGTGAGGAATGACAACTTCTCTCGTTTTGTAAGTACTGGAAGAATATCTTGAGACTTTTTTCATTCCTACATTTAAAAAAAGAAATGATATCATTGTTCTGGCTGTCTAGGGTAAATTTATCAGGATCCACTTTGGCACTACTGGCAAGCTGGCTTCAGCTGATATTGAAACATGTGAGTTCTACCATGGTATTTGTCACTATCCATTTAAATTATGATCTAGGCTCTGATTAAGTAAAAAATGTAAATATCCTCTTCTTAGATCTGCTGGAGAAGTCTCGTGTCACCTTCCAGTTGTCTGCTGAGAGGAGCTACCATATCTTCTATCAGCTGATGACTGGCCACAAGCCTGAACTCTTGGGTATGTTCCTACACCAATTTTGAATACGACTTTAAACAATATCAGAAAAAACATCAAACAATACTATGTAATTGTCCTGTCCTCCTCTAGAGGCACCTCTGATCACCACCAACCCCTATGACTACCCAATGATCAGTCAGGGTGAAATCACTGTGAAAAGCATCGATGATGTGGAGGAGTCCATTGCAACAGATGTAAGACAACAATTTAGTTAAAGAGATAGTATACAGGTGAAAATGATTAACATACCAATAACTTTGCTTAATTTGCACTGCAGACTGCTATTGACATCTTGGGCTTCAACGCTGAGGAGAAATTGGGCATCTACAAGCTGACTGGAGCTGTGATTCATCATGGCGGCATGAAATTCGAGCAGAAGCAACGTGAGGAGCAGGCTGAACCAGATGGCACTGAGGGTAATTTCTAAAATAATACGCTCTTCTGATTCAACCTTTCTGGTGTGTAAGATACTATGCAAGTCAGTGTGTATTTATAATGCCATGAGGGATGGGTCATGTAATGACCAAACACGAAAACAGAGTATTCCTTCATTCATTTGTTCTTACTTTTTTTGCTCTCAATCAGAGGCTGATAAAATCGCCTACCTCCTGGGCCTAAACTCAGCTGATATGCTAAAAGCTCTGTGCTACCCAAGAGTCAAGGTCGGCAATGGGATGGTGACCAAAGGTCAGACCGTCCCACAGGTAAAAATACGGAATTTAGGTGTTTGGAAAGGGAAATGTTTACATTTTCAAATAGAAAAATCACACTAATAAATCCCCACACTTAAATTCTTATATTCAGGTCAACAATTCTGTCAGCGCTCTGTGCAAATCCATCTATGAGAAAATGTTCTTGTGGATGGTCATCCGTATCAATGAGATGCTGGACACAAAGCAGGCAAGACAGTTCTTCATTGGAGTGTTGTATATCGCTGGATTTGAGATCTTTGATGTAATTTTCAGAAAAATCAATCTTTCTGAGAGATTCAAAAATTAAAACTTATTTTGGCTTCAAAGCAAATGCTTTTCTACAACTACAGTTCAACAGCTTGGAGCAACTCTGCATCAACTTCACCAATGAAAAACTGCAACAGTTCTTCAACCACACAATGTTTGTCCTGGAGCAAGAGGAGTACAAGAAGGAAGGTATTGTTTGGGAGTTCATTGACTTCGGTATGGACTTAGCTGCCTGCATTGAGCTTATCGAGAAGGTAACATACCACTTTGTTAAACAAGTACTTGAGGTGGAGAGTGAAGTTGAAGCTGAGCAGAGACGTGGAGCTGATGCTGTAAAAGGAGTTCGCAAATATGAGAGGAGAGTGAAGGAGCTGACAAACCAGGTAAGCCATACTGAAAAACTCCCCTAACCTCTAATTCATTCACTAGTTTTCTTCACATATTGTATAATCTTGTATCTGTTCAGACTGAGGAGGACAAAAAGAATGTAAACAGACTTCAGGATCTGGTGGACAAGCTGCAGCTTAAAGTGAAGGCTTACAAGAGACAGGCTGAGGAGGCTGTAAGTCAAATACATAATGTGGCACATCACTGACAGCTGATTTAATAATAACATCACTATTAACTGTCTTGTAACTATGCCAACATACCTCTAAACACTTAACAGGAGGAGCAGGCCAACAGCCACATGTCCAGGCTCAGGAAGGTTCAGCATGAGTTTGAGGAAGCTCAGGAGCGCGCCGACATTGCTGAGTCCCAGGTCAACAAGCTGAGAGTCAAGAGCCGTGATGCTGGAAAGGTATGTTTGTTATCAAAATAATTTGATGCTGTGAACTTTCACTGATGACAGTGTGAATCAATATTACATCTTAAATGATACCCAAATAATTATTCTTGATTTTTATCCCTCTTTTTTTAGTCTGATTCTGCTAAGTAAGTGCCATCATCCTTTAGACCTTCAACAGAGTTCATAAAATATGAACAATGGTGGGGTTTCTTTACAATAAAGATGATACCTTTCATCATTATCCTGAATCATGTCACTGCCTTTCTGATGAATAATTGATTTGGTTTACCAGAAAAATCAGTCTGAATCTAACTAGAGCAATTAGCCTTGTAATGTCATATGGTATTACCATAGAGTATTACCAGCACTGTACTAAAACCCTTATGATACATTAAGAGGCTCTGCAATCCTTGAAAAGTTAGGGATGGGTTCCTTTGCACCCCGCTGTCATGAAGTGCCTCTGTCTTTGCCGGATATTCCCCATCTAAATCCATACTCTCAACATGACCCAGGAATTTAGGTTTGGCGCATTGATGTCTTAAGTATAGATGACTATGTCATCCAGATACACTATGCAGCAGTCTACAAGACAGCCCCACAGCACATGATTTAGCACCCTTTAAACAAAAAGGCATGACCCAAATACAAAAAAAAACACCCAAAAGATGTGACAAACGCCATCAGGGTCTGGCTTTCAGAGTCCATTTCCACCTGCGTACCAGTGTATCAAGCATCTCAGAAATGGCTGACAGAGGATGGGAATCTCCCTCACTCTGTTCATTAACATGAAAGAAATCTACACAGAGCCGGATGGGGGCAACCATCTTTTCTAGGCACCAATACAATTGGGAAAGGCCATGGTGTACAGGAAGGCACAATGATTGCCTGGAAGAGAATGAGGTCCATTTCATAGCGGAATCCAAAATGTTAAAGGAAGAACAAATACAACAAATGGTTCCAAATAAGTGATCTAGTCTTTGATTGTGTCTTATTACAAACATAACACACTTCCTGGATGAACTCAAAATGTATTCTGTACAGCAGACAAAGGCTTCTGGGTAGCTGGTAAATGGTATATTCCCTCCTTCCATATCTGTCATATGTGTCTCACACACACATACAACCACAACCACACAATCTCACACACACACACACACACACACACACACACACTGTTACAAAAGCACATATGTTAAAACATACACTGCATTCAGAAAGTATTCAGACCCCTTTAAAGTAAAGGGGTCCGAAAACATTCTGAACACATTGTATATTCATTCTTAGAATTGATACAAATCTAACTTAAATGATGTAATCAATATCAGGAGCAAATAACTGCTAACTGGAAAATACTAGTGTCAGTCACTTGGACACTTTTATTATGGACACCACCTGCTCAAATCATTATGTGTCCTAAAAGCCAACTCAAAAGAAATCAACATAAATTAAGAAAAAAGTTGAGAGAACGGTTCACCCTCTTTCCGATAGGGGTTTAGTGTTTCAATGTGAACATGTGTAGATGCCACTTCGACTCAAAAAGGCGATAAATGACATGACCCCTTTGGCATGACTTTTTATGACACCTATAGTGATACTTTAATAGATGTCACCTCCAATGTATCAAATGTAGTAACTGGAGAAGATCAATTTATTTTGGTCCTGATCTCAAAGGAGTTGCCAACTATTTTAATGTCCGTTTAGGGAGTTATCCAACAGATGATTGAATGATATGGATAGTACCTAGTCTAAACTTTTATTACAGCAATATGAGATGTGCCAGTCTCCTGTAACTATAAACTACAAACATTTGGGGACAATTCCAAAACTAAGGTCTTTGCATTCATGTGACATGACTCACAAACAGTAAAGCAATGTACAACCCACAAATATGGTGCTCTGACTTTCATTTATAAGGTCAAATACAGCACAAACACATCTATGCATTTCATGATAATGATATTAGTACAACCAATATGTTTGCATTAAGGATGCATTTTATAATTTAATAAACATGTGTAAACAACTACAACGCTCATATTAGTATCATTAAGGGGTGAACTTAAGTGTCCTGAAATTGAATACGAGTGGTTTTTGGAAGACTTTTCAAAACCAACCCCCAATGCTGTCCATGCATTTAAGGAAAGATTTTCAAAATAAATCCCAACGTCAACGTCGCTTAAATTAAGGATTATAATGATTGGAATCATACTCAAACCACATTCTGCACTATACAATGAATAATTGAATTTGGCCATCACTGCCATGTGTGCACACAAGAGGGGGAGTGAACCAACATAAAGCAGCAAGCCTGTAACTTACAAGAAAGCTTAGAGCAGAAATGCATAAGCAACTGCTTCTTTCTCTCTAAGCAATTTCACATTCATGCTTCCATAAACCTTATTATGTTGACTGGAATATTTTCATGTTCTCACACAACAACTTTTACAAGTGCAATTTCAGCAACTCTTTGCTCTGTGTTGCAGTTCCTATTTTGAGGAACTGAAGGGAGACTTGGGTCACAGGTAACATGCCTTATGAAAGCATTTAATCATCACATTGACCAGAAATAAGCAACAGGACGAGGAGAAGCCATGACCAACCCGAGCGAGAGATTACTGCTAACCAGGCAATCTCACCCTCTATAAAAGAGGCAGCTGTGAGCTACTGCATTAACTGAAGCTCCATCACAGGTGAGTGTATGCACTTTGACCTCAGTTTTTACTGTTCTTTATTAGTCAGTGAAGTTAATGTGCTGCTAATTACTTTTTCTTATTGTCTAGACATTATTCATATTTCTTCATATACTCCTATCAAATTTAAGAAGTATGTTTCATCACATAAATACTGACGAACCATTAAGAGTAATACTATTTATCTGCCAATGAGGGCAGTTGAGGGGGATGGAAGAGTATTTTAATGGTTTAATGATTGACTTTGACTTTAATGACTAAATACAGTTTGAATGTATTTTATAAGTCTATACACAGTTTGCCATCTTTACCCTCATCTGTTTTCTATTTGGCTAAATTTACACAGAAAACATTTGAAATTAGAAAAACAATCTGAAACAAGTTATTGTACTCATGTTTAATCATGTATTTGCAGAATCTCCCAACTCCACCAGAGACGCCAACGCTCAGTTGTTTTTGGAACTAGCTGAGGTAAAAGATTTCACCTTAAAAAACTTTAAATCTCCATAATCAGCTGGGCAGAAGACCATAGCTATGTTATGTTGATATGTTAACACTATTGTGGACTTCATCTTTTCAGTCTCCACTCAAGTGCCACCATGAGCACAGACGCAGAGATGGAGCAGTATGGCCCGGCGGCCGTCTACCTAAGGAAGCCAGAGAAGGAGAGGATTGAGGTACAAACCGCTCCTTTTGATGCCAAAACCGCCTATTTTGTGGCGGAGCCTACGGAGAGTATATAACACACTATCGTGCTATAACCTTATTAACTTAATGATAATCAAGCAAAATCTTGATAATATGTCTTGTGTACCCCAGTGGAGAATCCGGTGCTGGAAAGACTGCCAACACCAAGTGTGTCATCCAGTACTTTGCAACAATTGCAGCTATTGGAGCAAAGAAGGCTGAGCCAACACCTGGCAAAATGCAGGTAAAATTGGTTGTGTCAGATGAAAGTGTTTGTCAGAGTTAATTTGAATGTATAGCTCGTGTAATTCAAATCTTCTCTTGCAGGGCTCTCTTGAGGACCAAATTGTTGCGGCCAACCCTCTGTTGGAGGCCTATGGTAATGCCAAAACTGTGAGGAATGACAACTCCTCTCGTTTTGTAAGTACTGTACTGTAGGAAATATCTTAAGACTTTTTTAGTTTCTCCAATGAACAAACTGATGATATTAATGATCTGGCTGTCTAGGGTATATTTATTAGGATCCACTTTGGCACTTCTGGCAAACTGGCTTAAGCTGATATTGAAACATGTAAGTTTCAACCATGGTATTTGTCAATATCCATTTAAATTATAATCTGGGCTCCGATAAAGTTAGCAATTTAAATGTCTTCTTCTTAGATCTGCTGGAGAAGTCTCGTGTCACCTTCCAGTTGTCTGCTGAGAGGAGCTACCATATCTTCTACCAGCTGATGACTGGCCACAGGCCTGAACTCTTGGGTATGTTACACCAATTTTAAATAAAGCTTTAAACAATATCAGAAAAAAATCAGACAATAGTATGTAATTCTACTGTCCTCTTCCAGAGGCACCCAATGATCAGTCAGGGTGAAATCACTGTGAAAAGCATAAATGATGTGGAGGAGTTTGATGCAACAGATGTAAGACAACAATTTAGTTAAAGAGATGCTATACTGGGGAAAATGTTTAACATACCAATAACTATACTTAATTTACTTTGCAGACGGCTATTGACATCATGGGCTTCAGTGGTGAGGAGAAATTGGGCATCTACAAACTGACTGGAGCTGTGATTCATCATGGCAGCATGAAATTCAAGCAGAAGCAGCGTGAGGAGCAGGCTGAACCAGATGGCACTGAGGGTAATTTCTAAAATAATACACTCTTGTCATGCAAGCTTTCTGGTGTGTAAGACACTACACAATTCATATGGATGGGTCACATTCATGACCAAACATGAAAACAAATTATTCATTAAGTCATTCATATTACTTGTTGTTTTTCTCTCCATCAGAGGCTGATAAAATTGCCTACCTCCTGGGCCTGAACTCAGCTGATATGCTGAAAGCTCTGTGCTACCCAAGAGTCAAGGTCGGCAATGAGATGGTGACCAAAGGTCAGACCGTCCCACAGGTAAAAAGACAGAATTTGGGTGTTTAGAAAGGGAAGTGTTTACATTCCTAACAGAAACATCACACTCATAAATCCCCACACTTAAATTCTTATATTTAGGTCAACAATTCTGTCAGCGCTCTGTGCAAATCCATCTATGAGAAAATGTTCTTGTGGATGGTCATCCATATCAATGAGATGCTGGACACAAAGCAGGCAAGACAGTTCTTCATTGGAGTGTTGGATATCGCTGGATTTGAAATCTTTGATGTAAGTTTTAGAAAATCAATCTTTCTGAGAGATTCAAAAGTTCAAATCAATTTTGGCATGAAACTAAATGCTTTTCTATAACTACAGTTCAACAGCTTGGAGCAACTCTGCATCAACTTCACCAATGAAAAACTGCAACAGTTCTTCAACCACACTATGTTTGTCCTGGAGCAAGAGGAGTACAAGAAGGAAGGTATTGTTTGGAAGTTCATTGACTTCGGTTTGGACTTGGCTGCCTGCATTGAGCTTATTGAGAAGGTCACATACCACTTTGTTAAACAAGTTAGATTTCTTGATTCACTTACAAATGTTTGATTCCTCAGGTCATTTTTTTTTTCTTACCATGAAATGTAAATTCTTCTCAGCCAATGGGCATCTTCTCCATCCTTGAAGAGGAGTGCATGTTCCCCAAGGCCTCTGACACAACTTTCAAGAACAAGCTGCATGATCAGCATCTTGGCAAGACCAAGGCCTTTGAAAAGCCAAAGCCTGGAAAGGGCAAGGCTGAAGCTCACTTCGCCCTGGTTCACTAAGCTGGCACAGTGGAATATAATACTGGCTGGCCGGACAAGAACAAGGACCCCCTGATTGATTCAGTTGTTCAGCTCTACCAGAAAGCTTCAAACAAACTGCTGGCATTACTGTATGCAGCCATGCCAGGAGCTGAGGGTAAGTGAGCAGAGTTTACAGAAACTCTGTGTGCCCTTTACAGATGTGTTAATGTCCTATTTTCTACTGTTGAAGATGGTGAGCATTGCTGCCATCTCTTTTAAATAATTATTGGCTGCTTACTGAAAATTGAGGTCTGGAAAGTCACAGGCAGTGCAGTGACTTTGTCGTGAAAAAAGGGGATGTGTCAGACCTGGGCTAGAAAGAGGACTCAAATGCAAAGCAGGTAATGATTCACAGGCTTTTATTCTGGAATTCCCAGCGTCAAAAAGGAGTGACAAACAAATAGGCTGTGAAACAAGATAACCTAATAGTATTCTAATTAAATAAGGAGAAACTCACAAGCGAAAAACCACACCAACGGCAGGAACTCCAAACTGCAGAAAACAAAATCACTCTCTACGAGGCAAAAATAAAAGGCTGCAATAAACTACACTGAAAATACTAGGTAAAAAGGTACATCAGAAAATCACTCAAAAAACAGAGGAACAAGGCTATGAAACAGCGAGACTAAACTACACTTGAAAAAGTTAACAAAAATTCACTCTTCTTGAGGCTATGAATAAACAGAAAGAAAAACCAATATGAATTCAAATACTTATACTGTAGCAAGGACAAAGGGCTTGGGTGCACGGCAGAACGAAACACTTAGGCACAAGACAAACGGAGACACTGACTTATATACACACACACACGGGTAATGGGGAACAGGTGGAAACGATCAGGGGAGATGTCAGACTGGGAACACATGAGGAAGGGCAAGTGACCTGAAACAAGAGGAGAGTAAGACTTTCAAAATAAAACAGGAAGTTCACGTGACAAGAACACAAGACAAGACAAAACCTCACCACTGTGTGACAGGATGTCTGTTTCAACTGATTAATTATCAATTTTGCAAAACAGAGGTTGCTGGTTGAAATTGAAAAATAAACATTCAGAATAGAACAAAACTTAAACCACTTACTGCAGTGTATTATTAGTATTATTCAATACCATTAATAAAGATGTAATGTTTTGCAAAATAGAGGCTGCGGGTGGTGGTGGTGGCAAGAAAGGAGGCAAGAAGAAGGGTGGTTCCTTCCAGACTGTGTCTGCTCTTTTCAGGGTATGTATTGTTATATATTGTTGGCAACAATTAACAATCTCATCTCAAAATAATGATAAGCTATTAATTTGTGATGCTCATCTACAGGAGAACTTGGGCAAGCTGATGACCAACTTGAGGAGCACTCACCCTCACTTTGTCCGCTGTCTGATTCCAAATGAAACAAAGAAGCCAGGTAAGAAATGCAGAACCCAGATTTGTGCAATGTGAGTGACATGGTCATGTAAAGAAATGTTTTGATACAATGCGTTTGCAAATAATAAAAAAACAGTTGCGCAAAAGAAACTGCAGCTATGATAACAAGTTTCAGGTCTGAGGTAGTGCAAAAAATAATCGGTATCGATCCTTTTGAAAATGAGTATCGTATTCGATACAACATTTTAGTATCGATACTTTTTTGAGTTTTGACAACCCTAATTATGAGCGTGTCAAGTTGATTTCCATAGAGGTATTAGGATGGTAAACTCCAAGGAAAAATTAAGTAAGATCAAAAGAACAACATAATTTTCTCTTGTAGATACAAAGTATTGAATGCCAGTGTCATCCCTGATGGACAGTTCATTGACAACAAGAAAGCTTCAGAGAAGCTGCTGGGCTCCATTGATGTGGACCACACCCAGTACAAGTTTGGACACACAAAGGTTCATCCTCAACGACAGCACTAACTCATTTACTTGTGTTGTTGTCCTGTTGTACCCATATGCAGTGAATACTAATTTGCCCCACTTGACAACATAGGTGTTCTTCAAAGCTGGTCTGCTGGGTACCCTGGAGGAGATGAGAGATGAGAAACTGGCTTCGCTGGTGACCATGACTCAGGCTCTCTGCAGAGGATACCTCATGAGGAAGGAGTTTGTTAAGATGTGGGAGAGGAGGTGAGATTCTTTTACTGTACCCTAAACTGTACTCTCCAGTTGTGTTGTTGATAAATATTTTTTAAATAGTTCGACATAGAAGTTCTATAAAATAATGTTTCAGAAGAAATGACACTTTGTACATTCGTCTGATTTTCCAGGGAATCTATCTATTCAATTCAGTATAACATCCGTTCATTCATGAATGTTAAGAACTGGCCATGGATGAATCTCTACTTCAAGATCAAGCCTCTCCTCAAGAGTGCTGAGACTGAGAAGGAGCTGCAACAGATGAAGGAAAACTATGATAAGATGAAAAACAGACCTGGCTACTGCCCTGGCAAAGAAGAAGGAACTGGAGGAGAATATGGTTTCCCTGGTACAGGAGAAGAATGACCTGCGACTCCAAGTGGCTGCAGTAAGTAGGAAACAAAGACAGTATAATTCTATTACATATATGCTTCACCAATTTTACCATGCTGTAAATTGTCAGATATCTAGGTGAGATAAGAAGAGGCCACTTACTTTTAATACCAGAGAGTATATCAATCTGTTCAAAATGTATTGTATGTTCATTGTGCACAATAGGAAGTGGATAACCTCTCTGATGCTGAGGAAAGATGTGAAGGGCTCATCAAGAGCAAGATCCAACTCGAGGCCAAACTTAAAGAGACAACCGAGAGACTGGAGGATGAAGAGGAAATCAATGCTGAGCTGACTGCCAAGAAGAGGAAGCTGGAAGATGAATGCTCTGAGCTAAAGGAAGACATTGATGACTTGGAGCTCACTTTGGCAAAAGTGGAGAAGGAGAAACATGCCACAGAAAACAAGGTTTGGATTATTTTAAGCCACATTCATTTAAACACAGACCAAATGAATATAATGTGTTGGTGACAATGCACTGATCATCATTTTAGGTGAAAAACCTGACGGAGGAGATGGCATCTCAGGATGAGTCTATTGCCAAGTTAACCAAGGAGAAGAAAGCCCTTCAAGAAAGCCACCAGCAAACACTGGATGATCTCCAAGCAGAGGAGGACAAAGTCAACACTCTGACCAAAGCCAAGACAAAGCTGGAACAGCAAGTGGACGATGTAAGAAAACAACAGTTTCTACGGTCAAGTAGCTAGTGTTTTAATTGACATTCCATGATACAAATTCAAAATAATTTAAAATGTAAATCATGTTTCTTTGTAATGACACACTGTCATTAAATACCTCAAATCATTTATCATTAACTGTCATGCGATAGCTTGAGGGGTCGCTGGAGCAAGAGAAGAAGCTCCGCATGGACCTTGAGAGAGCCAAGAGGAAGCTTGAAGGAGATCTGAAACTAGCCCAAGAATCCATCATGGATCTGGAGAATGACAAACAGCAATCTGATGAGAAAATCAAGAAGTAAGGTTTTTGATTTATGTTGTTAATTCTCAGTTCAGCATCTTAAACATTATATTCCAACAACAGTATAAACTGTGACAGTGAAAGCTTTCTTTGTATTCTCATCAAGGAAAGACTTTGAAACCAGCCAGCTCCTCAGCAAGATTGAGGATGAACAGTCTCTCGGTGCTCAGCTTCAGAAGAAGATCAAGGAGCTCCAGGTGAGGAGCTATACAATGTTATATGCATCCAAATCAAACTCAGTATATAAAAAACACCACATTATTTTCAAGTCAATAAACCTTTCCTTAAATCTAGGCTCGTATTGACAAGCTGGAGGAAGAGATTGAGGCTGAGAGGGCTGAGAGGGCTAAGGTTGAGAAGCAGAGGGCTGACCTCTCCAGGGAGCTTGAGGAGATCAGTGAGAGGCTCGAGGAGGCTGGTGGAGCAACAGCTGCTCAGATTTAGATGAGCAAGAAGCATGAAGCTGAGTTCCAGAAGTTGCGCCGGGATCTTGAAGAGTCAACCCTGCAGCATGAAGCAACAGCATCAGCTCTTCGCAAGAAGCAGGCAGACAGTGTTGCAGAGCTGGGAGAGCAGATCGACAACCTCCAGCATGTCAAGCACAAGCTGGAGAAGGAGAAGAGCGAGTACAAGATGGAGATTGATGACCTCTCCAGCAAAATGGAGGCTGTTGCTAAAGCGAAGGTGAGTTATTTGTTTAAAGATCAGGTATTTGCCTTTCGTTATGCTCAGAAACATGACCTCTAACCAATAAATATGGCAGTGGCATTACATTTAGAGAAAAAACTCAACGAACATCATGTTTTGTTGTTGTAGGGCAACTTAGAAAAAATTTGCAGAACAGTTGAGGACCAGTTGAGTGAGCTCAAAGCCAAAAATGATGAGAATGTTCGCCAACTGAACGACTTTAATGGACAGAAGGCAAGACTGCAGACAGAGAATGGTGAGTGTCATGGAATAGAAACTTCTCATGGAAGTTATTTATGAGAATATCAATGATAAAAAATCTCCTTCATACATTGTCATTCAGGTGAGTTCTCCCACCAGCTTGAAGAGAAGGAAGCTCTTGTTTCCCAGCTGACCAGAGGAAAACAGGCCTTCACTCAGCAGATTGAGGAGCTTAAGAGACACGTTGAGGAGGAAGTCAAGGTAAACAAGTTTACATGCCTTGTTATCAGATTTTAACAGGGGGAATACTCTCCCTTTCAAATGTAGTCAAAATATGTACCATAATACAATGATAAGATCTAAAAGATTAAAGCTCAGCTTTTGACAGATAATGAAAAGAAACATCAACATAATGCTGAGTAGGAAATGAAAGATGCATAAGTAGTCTTGAGGATTCAAAACTAAATGGCCACATCAAACTTCATAGGTAAGATATCTAATATTTTGTCATCGTCAACAGGCCAGGAATGCCCTGGCCCATGCAGTTCAGTCTGCCCGCCATGACTGTGATCTGCTCAGAGAGCAGTTTGAGGAGGAGCAGGAGGCCAAAGCTGAGCTACAGAGAGGAATGTCCAACGCCAACAGTGAGGTGGCTCAGTGGAGAACCAAATATGAGACTGATGCTATCCAGCGCACTGAGGAGCTGGAGGAGGCCAAGTATATAATCCATTCTACTTTTTCATAGATAAATAAAATTTTGCTAACTTTGTTCACTTAAGCTCAAATAATTCCTCATCACTACAGGAAAAAGCTTGCCCAGCGCTTGCAGGATGCTGAGGAATCCATTGAGGCTGTAAACTCCAAGTGTGCCTCTTTGGAGAAGACCAAGCAGAGGCTGCAGGGTGAGGTGGAGGATCTCATGATTGATGTTGAGAGAGCCAATTCTCTGGCTGCCAACCTCGACAAGAAGCAGAGGAACTTTGATAAGGTAAATGGTTAAACTGGTAATCAGCACCAGTTTTGTAGCGAGAAACAAGCACCTTAATTAATAAATAGTTATTGAATTAATATATTATGACCGATACAATTCCAGGTCCTTGCAGAATGGAAACAGAAGTATGAGGAGGGCCAGGCAGAGCTGGAGGGAGCTCAGAAGGAGGCTCGTTCTCTCAGCACTGAACTGTTCAAGATGAAGAACTCTTATGAGGAGGCTCTGGATCATCTGGAGACCATGAAGAGAGAGAACAAGAACCTGCAGCGCAAAATTGACGACTTGCAACTCGACTCGGACTTAAGGGTAAAAACATGTTTTTTTTCCCATATAATTCTAATATGACCGGCAGGGCGGTCGTGAGCGTCAACGTTACGCCACTCACCAGAGCAGTCGTGAACGCCACGCTATAGGTTCACACTTTTGTTGATTGATTGATTGGAGACAGGAATGTCTCCGCCACTTAAAGACAGCGCATGAAGCCAAGTAAGTAAAATCAAGCTAACACTAATCGAAGTGTGTGCGCGTGCATGTGTGTGTTGGTGATATGTCAGTCGATCGTGTTTTGAACATTGTTGCTAATAAGACAAACAATTTCACTCACCACTGTCGCGAACGTTGATATGGGCTCCTGTAGCCTATGTGACTGCATACATAATATCCATCCATGGTAGCAAGCCCCCGTCTTCCAACACTTAATCACTTTTCATAACATACATCCAGTCGAGACTCGTCAGCAGGGTTAATAACTTAACCAAATTACTCCTACGCAAAACCTTTATTCCTTCTCATTTAGCCTCCGATAAATTTTTCCTCTAGCTATAGTTGCATTTATTCCACTCTGTTTTTCTTTTGGAATGTGGATAAAGGACCCCATGCTAGCAAAACAAATGCACGTGGAGTAGGCATAATAAGGAAGCTAAATTTGTGCCTGATGATAAACAATGCATGCACCTCAAGATTATTTTGTGCTTTTAAAAAAAAAA
>CAEMYA010000126.1:6680508-6714946 GCA_903131615.1 Diplodus sargus
AAAAAGCAATAGGCCTGTAGTAGGCAGTACATTAATGGTGTGTGCTGTGCATGCATGCAGTTATGTCTGCTACACAGTAAATACCACACAATTGTATGTTCAAAATAAACATTTTTTGTGTCAAACATGCTATTTCTTTAATGGAATGTAGCCTAGCCTTTGCCATCTACCTAGGTCTAAATGATCAAACATGTATTGGATAAATGTATAGCCTTTAAACTTTATGCTGGTTTAATCCATGCAGAGTTGCAGACTAATCTGCATGGTATTTTTTTACATTTACTTTAGGAAGATAAGGTTTCTCCCTTCAAGATATAAACCTGACATATAACCTGTGACTCAACTTGACAACCTTGTGACTCGACTCGACTTGACATAACCTTGTGACTCGACTTGACTTGACTTGCCCACAACAGAAAAACTTGAGACTTGCTTGAGACTTGGACCAAATGACTTGCTACTCGCTTGGGACTCGGATCGGACGGACTCGTACAATTGTCTGGGTCATAGTAATTGCAAGGGTTCTTGTTAGCCCTCTAGTAGTGCAGTCTATGAGCATTATTTGGTTGTAAAAGCACTGACACATTTTCCAGATATAATCTGCACATACAATTCTAACTACATTTGACTTTGGTTGTTCTACAGAGGAGATCTCAGACCTGACTGAACAGATTGGTGAGACTGGAAAGAGTATCCATGAGTTGGAGAAAGCCAAGAAAACTGTAGAGACTGAGAAGTCTGAAATTCAGTCAGCACTGGAAGAAGCTGAGGTAAAATCTCAATGACATTATTGAACCACTATGATAAAATACATGGTTAAAATGTAACTAGGTATTCATTTAGAATATATTCCTGCCAAAAATACCTTTTGTTGTTTTTCTGACTTTTTAAGGGCACACTGGAGCATGAGGAGGCCAAAATTCTCCGTGTCCAGCTTGAGCTCAACCAGATCAAAGGTGAGGTTGACCGGAAGCTGGCAGAGAAGGATGAGGAGATGGAGCAGATCAAGAGGAACAGCCAGAGGGTGATTGACTCTGTGCAGAGCACTCTTGATTTTGAGGTCAGGAGCAGGAATGATGCACTGAGAGTCAAGAAGAAGATGAAGGGAGACTTGAATGAGATGGAGATTCAGCTGAGCCATTCCAACAGACAGGCTGCTGAGTCTCAGAAACAACTGAGAAATTTCCAGGGACAGCTCAAGGTAAGATTTGTTTCATAACTAAATGTGTTTTTTTTCTTATTACCAAAGGGAAATTACATACATTTTTTTTCTCTGTTCAATGTCAGGATGCCCAACTGCACCTTGATGATGCTGTCAGAGGACAGGAAGACATGAAGGAGCAGGTTGCCATGGTGGAGCGCAGAAATGGCCTGATGTTGGCTGAGATCGAGGAGCTGAGAGCCGCTCTGGACCAGACAGAGAGAGGACGCAAAGTGGCTGAGCAGGAGTTGGTTGATGCTAGTGAGCGTGTTGGACTGCTTCACTCTCAGGTGTGTTTTCGTTAATTCACAAGAATTTTACCTCATCAAAGATGTGAGACACATACAAAGTAACACTGTCTATTCTCGGTCAATATTCAGAACACCAGTCTTATGAACACAAAGAAGAAGCTGGAGTCTGACCTCGTCCAGGTTCAAGGTGAAGTGGATGATGCTGTTCAGGAATCAAAAAATGCTGAGGAGAAAGCCAAGAAGGCTATTACTGATGTGAGTCATGTTTTTATATAATATTACTTCAAAAAATACTTGTTTACATTTCATTCATTATTATTAATTATTATTATCATTAATATCAAAACTAAAAAGTATATTTCTAAAATATGAATCATTTCAGGCTGCCATGATGGCTGAGGAGCTGAAGAAGGAGCAGGACACCAGTTCTCACCTGGAGAGGATGAAGGAGAACCTGGAGGTCACAGTCAAGGACCTCCAGCACCGTCTGGATGAAGCTGAGAACCTCGCCATGAAGGGTGGCAAGAAGCAGCTCCAGAAACTGGAGTCCAGGGTATGAACTGTATATAAAAATTAATAATAGGTCGTTTTTGGAGGCACATCACATTATGCCCTTTATTACTTCAACTAAAATCGTTGCGTGGAAGACTGATATATTATTTATCATCACATTCCAGGTACGTGAGCTGGAGAGTGAAGTTGAGGCCGAGCAGAGACGTGGAGCTGATGCTGTAAAAGGAGTTCGCAAATATGAGAGGAGAGTGAAGGAGCTGACATACCAGGTAAACCATGCTGAAAAACTCCCCTCACCTCTAATTCATTCTCTAGTCTTCTTCACATACTGTATAATCTTGTATCTGTACAGACTGAGGAGGACAAGAAGAATGTGAACAGACTTCAGGATCTGGTGGACAAGCTGCAGCTTAAAGTGAAAGCTTACAAGAGACAGGCTGAGGAGGCTGTAAGTCAAATACATAATGTGGCACATTGTTGACAGCTGATTTAATAATAACATCACTATTTACTGTCTTGTAACTACTCCAACATACCTCTAAACACTTAACAGGAGGAGCAGGCCAACACTCACATGTCCAGGCTCAGGAAGGTTCAGCATGAGTTTGAGGAAGCTCAGGAGCGCGCTGACATTGTCGAGTCCCAGGTCAACAAGCTGAGAGTCAAGAGCCGTGATGCTGGAAAGGTATGTTTGTTATCAAAATAATTTGATGCTGTGAACTTTTACTGATGACACTGTGGATCAATGTCACATCTTACATGATACCCAAATAATAATACTTGATTTTTATCCCTCTTTTTTAGTCTGATTCTGCTGAGTAAGTGTCATCATCCTTTCGGTCTTTCAACGGAGTTCATAAAATATGAACAATGGTTGGGGTTTCTTTAGAATAAAGACAATACCTTTCATCATTATCCTGAATCCTGTCACTTCCTTTCTGATGAATAATTTATTTGGTTGACCAGAGAAATCAGTCCAAAACTAAGTAGAGCAATTATAGCTGCTGCGCAGCGATGGGTCGGGTCCGGGCTATTTTTGGCAAATTTAGGTAATTCTGAGCAACAAATAGGAGAATAGGAAGACAAGACAGTTGACAACAATGTTCATTTTGGACCACTTGAGGCTTAAACTCACAACTTCTTGAACCAAAGATGTCATCTAGCGCTCTGAGCTAATTGGCAAGTGGAAATACAACAGTGGCTTCACAAATTGAGTAAGCCATTCACTGTTGTGCAGGCAGATTTGAAACCACTGTAAAAAATTCAGTTATCAAGACAAAAATCTGAAAATACACATATTGCAGCATGGAGATGTTGGCAATTTGTTTTTAAAAATGATTGATTTGCTCCATAAGTGAATAACTGATGTTTAAAAATGCTGCTTGCATTGACTGCAATTATTCACATGAGAGCAGAATTCAAAATGTTCTCAAAAACTCAGTTTTTTAGGTAAAATTCTGATATTTGTCAAACATCATCTACCATGACTCTAAAAAATGTTCAGTTTTTTCATGAACATTGAAGATTTATTTATCAATTTGCAGGTTACAGTAGTGATCACTGTCGAACATGTTCATGCACTGTAGGCAAAATTGTGGGAGGAGATTTTATAGGTTTTTATAAGTTTTACAGTTTGAAAAAAAATAGTGATGGCCTTCATAATTTTGAATAGGTTTAAATGTACAAAAGTTTCTTTAGTATTGGGGCTACAGTTTG
Source organism: Diplodus sargus (assembly GCA_903131615.1). Taxonomy (NCBI): domain Eukaryota; kingdom Metazoa; phylum Chordata; class Actinopteri; order Spariformes; family Sparidae; genus Diplodus; species Diplodus sargus. Next base: position 6,684,190 of record CAEMYA010000126.1, read on the forward strand.
AGGAAAGTGTGAAATTCTAGCAGGTTGATTTCTTATGAATTTTAAATGTTTTGAAATGTAGATGCTTGCTGTAGCGCCATCATCAGGACTATTGGCTTTGGTTTACAGACGAGGTAATCTGGCATGAGACTGGTCCTTTATGCCAATTTTGGTTAGCTTTCACCCATGGTCCAGTCCAAGCTATTTGTTTTTATTTCATTTAGAGCAGTGTTTTTCAACCCTGTTCCTCGGGGAGCACTCTCCTGCATGTTTTAGATGTTTCCTGCTCCAACACACCTGATTAAAATTATCGGCCAATCATCAAGCTCTGCAGAAGCCTGACGAGGAGGCAATCATTTGAATCAGGTGTGTTGGAGCAGGAAATATATTAAACATGCAGGGCAGTGTTCCCTGAGGAACAGGTTGAAAAACACTGATTTAGAGGCTTGCTGTGATGCCACCATCAGGACAAATGTCTTGTGTTTCACATTGAAGACACCTGACAGTTTAATCTGTCATCATCATGATCCTTGCCAGGTCTCGAACCAATAACCTCTGACTTCAAGAACCAGCTCCTAACTCCAAGCAGCTGTTGCCAAGGCAGATTTCAAAAATGGTCAAAATGTCAGAAATTCTGTTACCTGAACAAAAATCTGATAATACATAAATTGCATCTTTACAGCATGGAAATGTTGGTGATTTATTTTTAACGTTTTGCTTCACAAAAGAAAATGTGATGTTTAAAAATGCCACTCTTACATTGACTCCAGTTGTTCCCATGAGAGCAAAATTCAAAATGTTCTCAAAAATTCCGTTTTTGAGATAAAATTCTGATATTTGCCAAACTTCATCAACCATGACTCCAAAATATTCTCAATTTTTTTCAGGAAGATTGAAAATGTATTTAGCAAGAATTTGATAGTATATGTTTACAGTACTGTTTACAGTCAAACATTTTGATGCACTGTAGGCTTAATTTTTGATAAATCAAAAATCCGAGAAACAAGTTTTGTGGAGGATGGTCTGAAGATGCTCTCTAGCAAGTTTGGTGACAATTGAGCAAAAATTGTGGGAGGAGATATGTTTTTATAAGTTTTACAGGTTTTGAAAAACCTGATGAACTTCATAATTTGTAATGAGTTTGAATGAACTAAAGTTTCAGCAGTATTGGGGCTACAGTTTGGTGAAAGTTTCGAAACTGTAGCATGTACTGTTGATTTTGTAGGTATTTTTAAAGTTTTTAAATTTAAACGCTTATTGTGCCCCCCCAGGAGGAATATTGACATGTCCTTGGAATTAAGTAAATCTGGCATGGGGCCGGACATTTCTGTAAAGTTTGGTGAGTTTTCGCCCATGGGAAGTATGACTTCCTTGGAAGAAAGAAAGAAAGAGAATTCCTACAAATACAATAGGTTCCTTGGCAGCTTAGCTGCCCGGACCCTAATTAGCCTTGCAATGTCATATGGTAGAGTATTTGCAGTATGGTACTAAAAACCTCATGATTCGTAGGAAGTTAAAATTGCCATCCACCGAAACACAGCTCTTTAAGCGTTAAGAGGCTCTGCAATCCTTGAAAAGTTTGGGACGGGTTTCTCTACCCGGTAGTCATGAAGCACCTCAGTCTTTGCCAGATATCCCCCATCTACATCCATAGTCACTACATGACCCAGGAATTTAGTTTGTGGCATTGATGTCTTTAGAATAGAATATTATGTCTTTATTGGCACTGTAACAGATACAACTAAATTAAGTGCAGTCATTGTTCAGTGCAAAACATCTATTTAAGGTGGTATATGCATAAATAAATACATAAATAAAAACTACTGTATGCATATTATTGCTAAAAACACATAGGAGACATACCCATACAGAGATCCACATTCCAAAATTGCACATCGCCCTATTGACAAAGATAAGTGGTTAATAGTAGCACATTAAATGCACTTATGGCTATTGGATAAAAACTGTTTTGTAGTCTGTTTGTTCTAGCTTTCATGGACCTGTATCTCCGGCAGCAGTTTGAACAGTATATGACTGGGGTGTGATGAGTCCTGTACGATGGTTTTGGCCTTTTTGAGGCAGCGGGAACTGTGAAGTTCTTGAGAGGGGAGAGTGCAGCCGATGATTTTCTGTGCTGCTTTTGTGATCCCCTGGAACTTTTTCCTCTGTGCCACAGTGCAGCTTGAAAACCACACACAGAGACAGTATGACAGGATGCTCTCAATTGAGCAGCGGTAGAAGGACACCAGAAGATTTTGGAGGATGTTGTTCCTACTGAGAACTCTTGGAGAGTAAAGTGTCTGCTGGGCCTTCTTCACTAGCTCAGTCGTGTGGACGCCCCATGTCAGGTCCTCCATGATGTTGACTCCCAGGAAGCAGAAGTCAGAGACCCTCTCCACACAGGTTCCGCCTATGAGCAGCGGCTGGATGTTGGTTTTCTTCCTCCTGAAGTCCACGATGAGCTCCTAGAATAAATGACTATGTCATCCAGGCACACTATGCAGCAGTCTACGAGGCAGCTCCGCAGCACATGATTGAGCAGCCTTTGGAAGCTGGCTGGAGCAGAGTCTAGCAACACTCGCAGTATAGTATGAACATTTTCCTCAGACTTTTTCACTCCTTCACCCTGTAAGTAGGTGACAATTGTCCAGAAGTCTCTACTCTGCAACTACCATTGGAGAAAATTACAAAAAACAATGGGGTGAAGCAAGGACAGCCAAATGCAAGTGACAATGGGAGTGGAAGGAGATGATCTACTGCTGTATTCTCCACACTGAACGCACTGTATATTCTTTCTTAGAATTGATAAAAATCTTACTTAAATGATGGAATCAATATCAGGAGCAAATAACTTTAATAAATGGTGGAAAATACTAGTGTCAGTCACATGGACACTTTTATCATGGACACCACCTGCTCAAATCAATATGGGGTAGGGGTTCAGTGTTTCAATGTGAATATGAATGGATGCCACTTTGACTCAAAAAGGCGATAAATGATATGACCCCTTCAGACTTTTTATGGCACTTATAGTGGTACTTTAATAGATGTCACCTCCTTCATTTAAAATCTAGTAACTGGAGAATATCAATTTATTTTGGTCCTGATCTCAAAGGAGTTGCCAACTATTTTAATGTCCTTTTAGGGACTTATCCAACAGATGATTGAATGATATGGATAGTGCCATGTCTAAACTTTTATTACAGGAATATGAGATGTGCCAGTCTTCTGTAACTATAAACTACAAACATTTGGGGACATTTCCAAAACTAAGTTTTCTGAATTCATCTGACATGACTCACAAACAGTAATGCAATTTAAAATCCATAAATACTGCGCTCTGGCTTTAATTTATAAGGTCAAAAAGAGCACATATCTATACATTTCATGGTAATGATATCAGTGCAACCTGTGTTTGTATTGAGGATGCATTTCATTTAATAAACATGTGTATACAACTACAACGCTCATATAAGTATCATTTAGGGGTGAACTCAAGGGTCCTGAAACTGAACACCAATGGATTTTGGAAGACTTTTCAAAACCAACCCCCAAAGCTGTCCGTTCAAAAGTTCAAAACAGATCCCAACGTCAGCCTTGCTTAAAATTCAACTGAATTTGGCCATTACTGCCATGTCTTAGAGCAGAAAAGCATAAGCAAATGCTTATTTCTCACTAAGTAATTTGACATTCATGCTTCCATGAGCCTTATTTTGTTGACTGGAATATTTTCATGTTCTCACATAGCAATTTTTGAAAGTGCAATTTCAGCAACTCTTTGCTCTGTGCTGCATTCATATTTTGAGGAACTGAAGGGAGACTTGGGTCAAAGGTAACATGCCTTATGAAAGCATTTAATCATGATTTAAATTCAAACAGACACATTGTCCACATTACATCCAAGATTACAATCAAATCGAATCAAGTCAAATCAAATCAATTCAATTGGTACAACATCACAATGTATCCTGTATTTTCTAAGCTGTAGTTACAAAGACATATGCAAACCATGTCCTTAAACATCACTGCCAGAAATAAGCAACAGGACGAGGAGAAGCCATGACCAAACCGAGCAAGAGACTACTGCTGACCCGGCAATCTCACCTTCTATAAAAGAGGCAGCTGTGAGCTACTGCATTAACTGAAGCTCATCACAGGTGAGTGTTTTCACTTTGACCTCAGTTTTTACTGTTCTTTATTAGTCAGTGAAGTTGATGTGTTGCTAATTACTTTTGCTTATTGTCAAGAATTCTATGGCAGAGTTACCTGGGTGGTAGTCTTGACTAGACATTATTCCAAAACAATTTTCTTCATGAACTCCTATCATATTTAAGAAGTAGGTTCTTAGAAAATTAACAGTTTGTTCGTTTGTATTTGCGTCTAATACACACTATGTTTCAACATATAAATACTGACTGATCGTTAAGAGCAATACTATTTCTCTGTCAATGAAGGCAGTTGAGAGTTGAGAGAAAAGTATTTTTAATGGTTTAATGATTGACTTTGACTTTAATGATTCAATTCATTACAATTTGAATATATTTTGTAAATCTATAAACATTTTGCCATCTTTACCCTCATCTGTTTTCTATTTGACTAAATTTCCACATAAAAAAATGTGAAATTAGAAAAACAATCTGAAACAAGTTAATGTACTCATGTCTAATCATGTATTTACAGGATCTTAACCCAACTCCACCAGAGACGCCAACGCTCAGTTGTTTTCGGAACTAGCTGAGGTAAAATATTTTACCATAAAAAACTTTAAATTCCCGTAATCAGCTGGGCAGAATACAATAGCCATGTCATGTTGATATGTTAACACTATTGTGGATTTCATTTTTTCAGTCTCCACTGAAAGTGCCACCATGAGCACAGACGCAGAGATGGAGCAGTATGGGGCGGCGGCGGTCTACCTCCGCAAGCCAGAGAAGGAGAGGATTGAGGCACAAACCGCGCCTTTTGATGCCAAAACCGCCTATTTTGTTGCTGAGCCGACGGAGATGTACCTCAAGGGTAAACTTGTAAAGAAAGAGGGTGGAAAAGCCACGGTGGAAACCGACTGTGGAAAGGTAAGTGATTTACTATTTTACTTTTTTCAACTAAAGTACTCAATTGTCAACTATTTGTTTCTCATTGTATTTTAGGCTCAACCTGAAACTGTGAACAAATATGTGATCCGTGTGATTAACATTTATGTTTGAAATGATGTCTTGGTTAAATACATTATGCTGTATTTGGTGTTCAGACGATCACAGTAAAAGAGGATGACATCCATCCCAGGAACCCTCCCAAGTATGACAAAATTGAGGACATGGCCATGATGACCCACCTCAATGAGCCTTGTGTGTTGTATAACCTCAAAGAGCGTTATGCATCATGGATGATCTACGTGAGTTTCCACACTATGCTAATTTAATGTTTATGTAAATATGTATAGAGTATGTGTACCTACATGGAAAACAAACAAAATTTAAATAAGATCACACTATGTTTATGCTTTTTACAATTTCAGACCTACTCTGGGTTGTTTTGCGTTGTCGTGAATCCCTATAAGTGGCTTCCCGTGTATGATGCTGTATGTGTAGCAGCATACAGAGGCAAGAAGAGGATTGAGGCTCCACCCCACATCTTCTCCATCTCTGACAATGGCTATCAGTTCATGCTCACTGGTAAGATAAAAATATCGGTGTTGGAATCTAAATACACAGAGGTAAAATCTTCCACTGAAATGTATAAAAAAGGAAAAGAAAACTCATGTCAAACATTTATGTTTGTGTTTCAGATCGTGAGAACCAGTCTATCCTGATCACGTGAGTATAAAACACACTATCTTGCTATAACTTTATTAACTTAATGATTATCAAGCTAAATCTTGATAATATGTCTTATGTACCCCAGTGGAGAATCCGGTGCTGGAAAGACTGTCAACACCAAGCGTGTCATCCAGTACTTTGCAACAATTGCAGCTATTGGAGCTAAGAAGGCTGAGCCAACACCTGGCAAAATGCAGGTAAAATTGGTTGTGTCAGATGAAAGTGTTGTCAAAGGTAAGTTAATTTGAATGTATAGCTCATGTAATTCAAACCTTCTCTTGCAGGGCTCTCTTGAGGACCAAATTGTTGCAGCCAACCCTCTGTTGGAGGCGTATGGTAATGCCAAGACTGTGAGGAATGACAACTCTTCTCGTTTTGTAAGTACTGGAGAAAATGTCTTGAGAATTTTTTAATTTCTTCATTTAAAAAACTGATGATATTAACGATCTGGCTGTCTAGGGTAAATTTATCAGGATCCACTTTGGCACTTCTGGCAAACTGGCTTCGGCTGATATTGAAACATGTAAGTTTCAACCATGGTATTTGTCACCATCCACTGAAATTATTATATAGACTCTGATAAAAACAGCAATTTAAATGTCTTACTCTTAGATCTGCTGGAGAAGTCTCGTGTCACCTTCCAGTTGTCTGCTGAGAGGAGCTACCATATCTTCTACCAGCTGATGACTGGCCACAGGCCTGAACTCTTGGGTATGTTACTACACTAATTCTAAATACTTTAAACAATATCAGAAAAAATTCAAACAATAGTATGTAATTCTACTGTCCTCCTCTAGAGGCACTTCTGATCACCACCAACCCCTATGACTACCCAATGATCAGTCAGGGTGAAATCACCGTGAAAAGCATCAATGATGTGGAGGAGTTCGATGCAACAGATGTAAGACAACAATTTAGTTAAAGAGATAGTATACAAGGGAAAATGTTTAACATAACAATAACTTTGCTTAATTTACTCTGCAGACTGCTATTGACATTTTGGGCTTCACTGCTGAGGAGAAATTGGGCATCTACAAGCTGACTGGAGCTGTGATGCATCATGGCAACATGAAATTCAAGCAGAAGCAGCGTGAGGAGCAGGCTGAACCAGATGGCACTGAGGGTAATTTTTAAGTAATACACTCTTATATTGCTAGATTTCTGTCGTGTAAGATAAAACACAATTCCTAGGGATGGGTCATGTTTATGACCAAAAATGAAAACGAAATATTCATTAATTAATTCATATGACTTCTTGTTCCTCTCAATCAGAGGCTGATAAAATCGCCTACCTCCTGGGTCTGAACTCGGCTGATATGCTGAAAGCTCTGTGCTACCCCAGAGTCAAGGTCGGCAATGAGATGGTGACCAAAGGTCAGACTGTCCCACAGGTAAAAAGACGAAATTTGGGTGTTTGGAAAGGGAAATGTTTACATTTCTAATAGAAAAATCACACACATAAATCCCCACACCTAAATTCTTATATTTAGGTCAACAATGCTGTCAGCGCTCTATGCAAATCCATCTATGAGAAAATGTTCTTGTGGATGGTCATCCGTATCAATGAGATGCTGGACACAAAGCAGGCAAGACAGTTCTTCATTGGAGTGTTGGATATCGCTGGATTTGAAATCTTTGATGTAAGTTTTAGAAAATCAATCTTCCTGAGAAATTCTAAATGTTCATACTTAATTTGGCATGAAACTAAATGCTTTTCTATTACTACAGTTCAACAGCTTGGAGCAACTCTGCATCAACTTCACCAATGAGAAACTGCAACAGTTCTTCAACCACCACATGTTTGTTCTGGAGCAAGAGGAGTACAAGAAGGAAGGTATTGTTTGGGAGTTCATTGACTTCGGTATGGACTTGGCTGCCTGCATTGAGCTTATCGAGAAGGTAACATACCACTTTGCTAAATTACTTAGATTTCTCCATTCAAGGACAAATGTTTGCTTCCTCAGGAATTTCCTATTTCTTACCATGAAATGTAAATTCTTCTCAGCCAATGGGCATCTTCTCCATCCTTGAAGAGGAGTGCATGTTCCCCAAGGCCTCTGACACAACTTTCAAGAACAAGCTGCATGATCAGCATCTTGGCAAGACCAAGGCCTTTGAGAAGCCAAAGCCTGGAAAGGGCAAGGCTGAAGCTCACTTCTCCCTGGTTCACTATGCTGGCACAGTGGACTACAATATTACTGGGTGGCTGGACAAGAACAAGGACCCCCTGAATGATTCAGTTGTTCAGCTTTACCAGAAAGCTTCAAACAAACTGCTGGCCATGTTGTATGCAGCCATGCCTGGAGCTGATGGTAAGAAAGAAAAGTGAGCATAGAGTATATAGAAACTTTGTGTACCTTGTACAGATGTGTTAACCTCCTATTTCTACTGTTGAAGGTAGTGACAGTTGTTGCCGTCTTTTTTCATAGCTATTGGCAGCTTACTCAAAAAAATTAGGTCTGGAAAGTTACAGGCAGTGCAGCGACTTTGTAGTGAAAAAATGCTGTGTCTGTTTCAACTGATTTAGTAATTTTGCAAAATAGAGGCTGCTGGTGGTGGCGGCAAGAAAGGAGGCAAGAAGAAGGGTGGTTCCTTCCAGACTGTGTCTGCTCTTTTCAGGGTATGTATTATTTCATATTTTTGGACAACAATTAACAGTCTCATCTTAAAAATATTTATGGGCTATTATTTTGTAATCCTCATCCACAGGAGAACTTGGGCAAGCTCATGACCAACTTGAGGAGCACTCACCCTCACTTTGTCCGCTGTTTGATTCCCAATGAATCAAAGACGCCAGGTCAGAAGCACATAACCCAGATTTGTGCACTGTGTGTGACAAGGTCATGTAAAGAAATGTTTTGATACAACTCGTTTGCAATGTGCAGGTCTTATGGAGAACTTCTTGGTCATCCACCAGCTGAGGTGTAATGGTGTGCTGGAGGGAATCAGAATCTGCAGAAAGGGCTTCCCCAGCAGAATCCTCTACGGTGACTTCAAGCAGAGGTGACTGCAGTTTTCATTATAAGCAAGTCAAGTTGGGTTGGGTTATTTCCGGAGAGGTATTAGGATGGTAAACCCCAAGAAAAAGTGAGAGGAAGATAAAAGGAACCATATAATTTTCTCTTGCAGATACAAAGTATTGAATGCCAGTGTCATCCCTGAGGGACAGTTCATTGACAACAAGAAAGCTTCAGAGAAGCTGCTGGGCTCCATTGATGTGGACCACACTCAGTACAAGTTTGGACACACAAAGGTTCATCCCCAAAGACTAACACATTGACCTGTGTGGTTGTCGTATTATAGCCATATGCACTGAATACTAATTTGCTTCACTTGACAACATAGGTGTTCTTCAAAGCTGGTCTGCTGGGTACCCTGGAGGAGATGAGAGATGAGAAACTGGCTGAGCTGGTGACCATGACTCAGGCTCTCTGCAGAGGATATGTCATGAGGAAGGAGTTTGTTAAGATGATGGAGAGGAGGTAGGATTCTTTTACTGTACCCTAAACTGTACTGTCCAATTTTGTAGTTGATATATATATTTTCATTGTTAGACTTAGAAGTTCTATTAAATGATATCTCAGAAGAAGTGACACTTTGTACATTCATCTTATTTTCCAGGGAGGCTATCTACTCTATCCAGTACAACGTCCGTTCATTCATGAATGTTAAAAACTGGCCATGGATGAATCTCTACTTCAAGATCAAGCCTCTCCTGAAGAGTGCTGAGACTGAGAAGGAGCTGCAGCAGATGAAGGAGAACTATGATAAGATGAAAACAGACCTGGCTACTGCCCTGGCCAAGAAGAAGGAACTGGAGGAGAAGATGGTTTCCCTGGTACAGGAGAAGAATGACCTGCAACTCCAAGTGGCTTCAGTGAGTAGGAAAAAAAGAAAGAAAAGTGTAAATCTATTACATGTATACATCAGCTTACATTTTAAGATATGTAGGTGAGGATAGAAGAGGCAAAACACCTTTACTTTCTCTGAAACTGGTGATTGTAAAAACAAAATAAACTGTCTGTATTTCCATTATTTTCAATAGGAAGTTGAGAACCTCTCTGATGCTGAGGAAAGATGTGAAGGGCTCATTAAGAGCAAGATCCAACTCGAGGCCAAACTCAAAGAGACAAACGAGAGACTGGAGGATGAAGAGGAAATCAATGCTGAGCTGACTGCCAAGAAGAGGAAGCTGGAGGACGAATGCTCTGAGCTGAAGAAAGACATTGATGACTTGGAGCTCACTTTGGCTAAAGTGGAGAAGGAGAAACATGCCACAGAAAACAAGGTTTGGATTATTTTAAACCCACAATAATTTAAATACAGACCAAATCAATATAATGTGATGGAAATAATGCACCTACCACATTATTTTAGGTGAAAAACCTGACAGAGGAGATGGCCTCTCAAGATGAGTCTATTGCCAAGTTAACCAAGGAGAAGAAAGCCCTCCAAGAGAGCCACCAGCAAACACTGGATGATCTCCAGGCAGAGGAAGACAAAGTCAACACTCTGACCAAAGCCAAGACAAAGCTGGAACAGCAAGTGGACGATGTAAGAAAACAATTGTTCAAAAGTGTGTTTCTATTGTCAAGTAGCTTATGTTTTAATTGACATTCCATGATACATATTCAAAGTAATGTATAATGTAAATCATATTTCTTTGTAATGACACACTGTCATTTGAATACCTTAAATAATTTATCATTAACTGTCATGTGATAGCTGGAGGGGTCACTGGAGCAAGAGAAGAAGCTCCGCATGGACCTTGAGAGAGCCAAGAGGAAGCTTGAAGGAGATCTGAAACTGGCCCAGGAATCCATAATGGATCTGGAGAATGACAAACAGCAATCTGATGAGAAAATCAAGAAGTAAGGTTTTTGATTTAAGTTACTAATATTCTTTTCAGCATCTCAAACATGACATTCCAAAAACAGTACAAACTGCGACAGTGAAAGCTTTCTTTTTATCCTCATCAAGGAAAGAATTTGAAACCAGCCAGCTTCTCAGCAAGATTGAGGATGAACAGTCTCTCGGTGCTCAGCTTCAGAAGAAGATCAAGGAACTCCAGGTGACATATTTAACATGCATACAGTATTACATGCATGCAAAAAAGACTTAATTCAAAAACAACACAATATATTCAAGTTAACAACCTTCTTTCATCAAATCTAGGCTCGAATTGAGGAGCTGGAGGAAGAGATTGAGGCTGAGAGGGCTGCTCGGGCTAAGGTTGAGAAGCAGAGGGCTGACCTCTCCAGGGAGCTTGAGGAGATCAGTGAGAGGCTCGAGGAGGCTGGTGGAGCAACAGCTGCTCAGATTGAGATGAACAAGAAGCGTGAAGCTGAGTTCCAGAAGTTGCGCCGGGATCTTGAAGAGTCAACGCTGCAGCATGAAGCAACCGCATCAGCTCTCCGCAAGAAGCAGGCAGACAGTGTTGCAGAGCTGGGAGAGCAGATCGATAACCTCCAGCGTGTCAAGCAGAAGCTGGAGAAGGAGAAGAGCGAGTACAAGATGGAGATTGATGACCTCTCCAGCAACATGGAGGCTGTTGCTAAAGCTAAGGTGAGTCGTTTGTTTAAAGATCAGGTATTTGCCTTTCGTTATGCTCAGAAAAATGACCTCTAACCAATAAATATGGCAGTAGAATTAATTTAAGAAAAAAAAACTCTATTTATATCATGCTTTGTTGTTGACAGGGCAACTTGGAAAAAATGTGCAGAACTCTTGAGGACCAGTTGAGTGAGCTCAAAGCCAAAAATGATGAAAATGTTCGCCAGCTGAACGACATTAATGGACAGAAGGCAAGACTGCAGACAGAGAATGGTGAGTGTCATGGAATAGAAACTACTCATAGAAGTTATTAATGAGTATTTTATTAATAACAAATTTGACTTATACATTGTCCTTTAGGTGAGTTCTCCCGCCAGCTTGAAGAGAAGGAAGCCCTTGTTTCCCAGCTGACCAGAGGAAAACAGGCCTTCACTCAGCAGATTGAGGAGCTTAAGAGACACGTTGAGGAGGAAGTCAAGGTAAACAAGTTTACATATATGCCTATGGATCTATTCCCGCAGCAAAACATTCAGGCATACTGCTATTATAGCGAAAGAGAACCTTTTATTAATTACATTTTTGACAGATGATGAAAAGTTACCTGATACTGAGTAGCAAATATGATAGATGCAGAAATAGTCTAGATGATTCAAAACTAAATGGTGACATAAAAATTTTTAAACTAAAAGTACTCCCACTTCATAGGTACGAGACTAATGTTGTGTCATCGTCAACAGGCCAAGAATGCCCTGGCCCATGCAGTTCAGTCAGCCCGCCATGACTGTGATCTGCTCAGAGAGCAGTTTGAGGAGGAGCAGGAGGCCAAAGCTGAGCTACAGAGAGGAATGTCCAAGGCCAACAGTGAGGTGGCTCAGTGGAGAACCAAATATGAGACTGATGCTATCCAGCGCACTGAGGAGCTGGAGGAGGCCAAGTATATAATCCTTTCTACTTTTTCATAGATAAATAAAATTTTGTTATCTTTGTTCACTTAAGCTCAAATAATTCCCCTTTACTACAGGAAAAAGCTTGCTCAGCGCTTGCAGGATGCTGAGGAATCCATTGAGGCTGTCAACTCCAAGTGTGCCTCTTTGGAGAAGACCAAGCAGAGGCTGCAGGGTGAGGTGGAGGACCTCATGATTGATGTTGAGAGAGCCAATGCTCTGGCTGCCAACCTCGACAAGAAGCAGAGGAACTTTGATAAGGTAAATGGTTAAACTGGTAATCAACACCAGTTTTGTAGTAAGAAACAAGTTCCCTAATTAATGAATAGTCATTCAATTAACATATTTTGACTTATACAATTCTAGGTTCTTGCAGAATGGAAACAGAAGTATGAGGAGGGCCAGGCAGAGCTGGAGGGAGCTCAGAAGGAGGCTCGTTCTCTCAGCACTGAACTGTTCAAGATGAAGAACTCTTATGAGGAGGCTCTGGATCACCTGGAGACCATGAAGAGAGAGAACAAGAACCTGCAGCGTATGCCAATCTTACTGTTTTTAATGTAATGATCATAGTAATTGCAAGGGTTCTTCTTAGCCCTCTAGAAGTGAGGTCTGTGATTATTATTTGGCTGTAAAAGCAGTGACACATATTCCCAGATGTAATTTGCATATATAGTTCTAACTACATTTGACTTTGATCGTTCTACAGAGGAGATCTCAGACCTGACTGAACAGATTGGTGAGACAGGAAAGAGTATTCATGAGTTGGAGAAAGCCAAGAAGACTGTAGAGACTGAGAAGTCTGAAATTCAAACAGCACTGGAAGAAGCTGAGGTAAAATCTTGATGACATTATTGAACCACTATGATAAAATTCATGATTAAAATGTAACTATGTATTAATCTAGAATGTATTCCTGCCAAAATTATATTTTGTCCTGTTTGTGACTTTTTAAGGGCACACTGGAGCATGAGGAGGCCAAAATTCTCCGTGTCCAGCTTGAGCTCAACCAGATCAAAGGCGAGGTTGACAGGAAGCTGGCAGAGAAGGATGAGGAGATGGAGCAGATCAAGAGAAACAGCCAGAGGGTGATTGACTCCATGCAGAGCACTCTTGATTCTGAGGTCAGGAGCAGGAATGATGCCCTGAGAGTCAAGAAGAAGATGGAGGGAGACCTGAATGAGATGGAGATTCAGCTGAGCCATGCCAATAGGCAGGCTGCTGAGGCCCAGAAACAACTGAGGAATGTCCAGGGACAGCTCAAGGTAAGATCTGTTTCAAAACTAAACGTAAAAGAAAAAAAAGAAGGAAAGGAAATTATATACACTTTATTTGTCTCTGTTCAATGTCAGGATGCCCAACTGCACCTTGATGATGCTGTCAGAGGACAGGAAGACATGAAGGAGCAGGTTGCCATGGTGGAGCGCAGAAATGGCCTGATGGTGGCTGAGATCGAGGAGCTGAGAGCAGCTCTGGACCAGACAGAGAGAGGACGCAAAGTAGCTGAGCAGGAATTGGTTGATGCGAGTGAGCGTGTTGGACTGCTTCACTCTCAGGTGTGTTTTCATTAAGAATTAAGATTTATTAAAAATGATCCTAATCAAAGATGTAAGACACATGCCAAAAAACACTGTTTCATCTTGGTCAATATTCAGAACACCAGTCTTATGAACACCAAGAAGAAGCTGGAGTCTGACCTCGTCCAGGTTCAAGGTGAAGTGGATGATGCTGTTCAGGAATCAAGAAATGCTGAAGAGAAAGCAAAGAAGGCTATTACTGATGTGAGTTTACATCTTCACCTTTGCTATTTTAACAAAAGAAATTAAATACCATGTACTATCATGCACTGACACTGATTCAATTTGTTCATGAGTTGAATTTCAATTATTTAAGGCTGCCATGATGGCTGAAGAGCTGAAGAAGGAGCAGGACACCAGCGCTCACCTGGAGAGGATGAAGAAGAACCTGGAGGTCACAGTCAAGGACCTCCAGCACCGTCTGGATGAGGCTGAGAACCTCGCCATGAAGGGTGGCAAGAAGCAGCTCCAGAAACTGGAGTCCAGGGTATGAACTGTACATGCTTTGCATGCTCATGATATTTGAGTTGTATGTAAATTGCACTTTTAATGCATATTATAATAAATTCAGCTAATCAAGCTAAAATGTGGTTATTATTTTTTTATAATCACATCACAGGTGCGTGAGCTGGAGAGTGAAGTTGAGGCTGAACAGAGGCGTGGAGCTGATGCTGTAAAAGGAGTCCGCAAATATGAGAGGAGAGTGAAGGAGCTGACATACCAGGTAATTCATTTTACACAAAAAAACAGAGTTATGTAAGGCTCTATTCTTTCAATAACAAACCTTTACCTGTACAGACTGAGGAGGACAAGAAGAATGTAAACAGACTCCAGGATCTGGTGGACAAGCTGCAGCTTAAAGTGAAGGCTTACAAGAGACAAGCTGAGGAGGCTGTAAGTCAAATGTTATATCTGCTTACATATGAGAAGGTACCCAAAATAAATAAATATATGTACATATACTAAAATGAAAATGGAAAGTTGGAAAATACAACATACTCTAACTCCAATGCCTTCACAGGAGGAGCAGGCCAACACCCACATGTCCAGGCTCAGGAAGGTTCAGCATGAGTTTGAGGAAGCTCAGGAGCGCGCTGACATCGCCGAGTCCCAGGTCAACAAGCTGAGAGCCAAGAGCCGTGACACTGGAAAGGTAACCATTCTGTGGTCATATTTTACAGAAAATTATGTGGGCACTTTAAAATGTATCTTTTATACCTTTATTTGATTACTTGCATAGATGGTGTAGAGATGTTAATGTAAATTCACACATCAAATTTGATAACTGTAATGAACGCATTAGATAGATATCTTAAATGTTTGCCATACATGGTGATTTCATTTTTCTTCCCTTTTCTAGTCTGACAGTGCTGAATGAGACAACCTATTTGAGCCTTTCGACAGAGAGTGCATAAAATATGAACTAGCTGTTGAATTGTCTTCATGAAATGTCAATAAACTTTATCCTGAGGATTTCATATTCACCCTGTTGTATTTACTTTATCTCAGGCAGTGTTCAACACTGTAGTTGGTAATGTTTCATCACTTTACTTGGCTGGAATGTTTGTGGTTGTTTCGCAGTTGGCTGCTTGGTTAACTGAATGTGAAGCTGTACAGTTCAACATTAACATTTTCTTTCCCTCAAAATAATAATGATTCACACCCACGGGGCAAGGTCCAGTCAAGTCTTGAGAGCACTATTGCATAGTGTTCTCCAAAGGAGCTTTTATAGCATCATCATTGAGACTTAAAACACCATTTTGTGACACTTTCACATTTTAATGGGAAAAATAAAGCATCAAAGACAAAATATAGGCTTCAGGACCACAATTATTTCTTATTCTTAGGTTGATAATAAGTTTTGTCTAGACTTATCCCTAAACCATTAACAAAATATGTTCAGTATTATATATTACATGAAATTAAATATTTTATTTACAGACAGTGAATGCCTTTAATAAATCTCAGACCTTGAGGATCATCATATTGGGCAAAACACAACAATACTGCAAATATATCAAGACTGTATTTGCTTAGAAACTGAGTTAGAGTAATCAACATGCTGAAGATGGTCCGATCAGCTGACTTATAAGACCAATAAGACCAATAAGTTTCCATAAATGTCAGATCATCAAATCAATGATTCAGACAGAGGAGTAAAATTATGAAAGACTGAGTTTTATTTCAAAGCTTGACTGGGTAAATCCAACAATGACTTCAACAACAACACCACATGCCTCACTGTATCTTCCCCATAGCTTTATTCCCCCTCGGAGCTGATGTCCTCTTGGTGCTAAAAAAAAGGAAAACTGATAAAATCAAATGAAAAGCTGCTATTCAGCATAGTTGAAGTAAGGAGCTAACTAAAAACTGTTAGAGATCTAAGACTGTTGGCATTTTCCATTCGCACAACAGACATCATTGAAACTGGTTTGAACATTCTTCTCTGACTTACAGTAAGCTTGGCATGCCATACTACATCTCAATTGAACTGTAGCCTTTTCACAGCTGTCAGCATGTGAATTGGAAACACTATTGAACTAACTGTTCAATAGTTAGTTAGTTCAACAATTGGAAAAACTATTGTTAACACAGTAAGAAACAAAGTAAAAACAACTGCATGTATTAAGCAAAGGAACACTTACTGTACAAGCAAGAAATCCTTCACACACACACATACACAAAAATTCAAAAAAAAAAAAAAAACATGATTATGCAAAATAAATAAATGTTACCAGAGGTATCTGTGTTTACAAATGAACCCTTCATATACTCTCTGGAAGTCTCTGTCATTCTGTTACTGTTGGCAGAGACTGAAATATGAGGCCAGACCTTCAGATGCCTTTCTATTTTTGCTCATGCTGTAGGCCTACAACCTTACCCTAATTGTAAATGTAGGGAGTCATCAAGTAAATAAAACAGGCCTCTTTCAAAATCTGATATCTTCCTCACAGCACAGCAGACATTTAAGTATGGTAAACATAGAGATTCAGAAGTTGACATTTCTTATATCAAAGCCAGGATTCGAAACACAACAACATAAATATGTTTCACTACAATCAACAACACTGTTTTCACTTCTGCACTATGAGCTAAGAGAAGTCAAAACAACCTTAACCCCTCTGCTTTGTCAGATTTTTCGGTTTTTTAAACACTTTAACCATTACAGCTCTGGCAAAAAATGTTATGCTACCCATCCAAAATATGGTGATTCAATAAATGTGACATATTTTGAATTTCATTTAAGCATCCTCTGAGTCGATTGTGTGAGAAACAAATTAAACAATTATGTTCTTAAAGTACGTTTCTAACATTAGTAATGCATGCAATGAATTTGTGTTCATTAAATATTTGTCACATGAGTTTACAATGTTAACAACAAAAAGGTATCCTTAGAAGTGAAAAAAAAGTCAAGGTTTAGTCAATTCATAAGTACAGTCGACAATATCAGAGCAAATTAAAAGAAGCCTTGAGAGACTCAAATTTCAAGGGGCCATAAACAGCTCCTGTGTTAGTTTTGCATTAGTCATGACTAACTAAATATCTTATTCCTTTTATTATATTTACCAAGTCTAACCCGCAAACTGTACTTCATTCCTGATATCTGAGCCCCAAGTGCCTTTTGAGCGATCCCCACTATGAAACTATCCTGCCATTAAAGCTTTCACTTGGCACCCATATTTATCTGGCTGAGTAATACAAATACTTAATATTTTGGCTTGACAGTAGACTATTGGACCACACTCATATTTAAACGGAACCTTTATTTTGATCTCAGCTACAGTACACATCTGTAAAGCTTTGTGACTGTATCTTGCACAGTTGTGACATAGCAACAGAATCTGTCCACTGATGTAAAGTACATATGTTTGGCAATGTCAAAGCCGCCACAATGTTGTCTTCAGGACCACATTTTGCCAGGATCATAAACCAGCTGTTTTTTCATTCCTTCTTTTGTAGATATATTCAGCCTGTTTTCATTGTTGTATCATGCTATGCCAAAATTGTAGTGATCAAACACATCTATGCTTCTAGTTTGCACTTGCATTCGTGCTTTTGGGGAAAAAAAGACCCTCCTGCATCTTCCCTGCACATGTCACAGTCGAGCAGCTCAGTCATTTTCCTGTTTTGGTTGTGACTCCTGCTTAAATGCTATGTGTCAGCTCAGCACTTTCTCATCAAGTCTACCCATCCTCAGACATTAACAATAAACAAGCCTAATATACTGTACCTGACAAATCCCTGGCAGTGACCTCACCTTTCCCACACAGACATTATTATCTTAATTAAAATACATTGAGAAATTAACAGATTATTTGAGAAGATGAATCTCTTTCAAGTTGGAATATGGTGTGAACAACATATCTAAATGTGCCCTATAAATATATCATCCATCTATGCCAAATACGAATCACTGCTCCCGCCCTTTGCTGGATTTATTTTTGACCATGCTAATACCTCGTGATGCTGGTAAGATTGCAATTTATGAGCCAAGTCTGTATAAAACTTGGATATGAAAGTTGATCCTGGATATGATTCAATACTTTGCTTTCATTAAATAACTTGTCAGTCAGTCAGTCAGTCAGTCAGTAAATCAAACCTTTCCACTCTTAAACTGTGTAATTTTCATTCCTCCAAAATATTAATGGTATTTGTGAGGAAGTATTTCTGGTGTTAAATTATCTGAGTTGGCAATCCGTCTTAAAGTCCATTCCCAGGAGATATATAACACTGGCTCAGCGTTGATGGAAAGTCCATCAGCCTGTATTTTGCATGTCCTGTAACTATACACCAGACATCTTAACACTACTCCAAATTTGAAAACCCATAACTGACTGTGGTATTAAAATTAACGGGACAGAGATGCCTACCATAATCTGTATCAGTTTAACATTATTTCATTTGAAGTAATACATAAATATAAATACATGCTGAAGGTATTAACTCAAAATTATTTCATTTAAAGTAATTTTTAACTAAATCTACATTTTCTAATATCCCACAGACTATCCAGTGCACTTAACCACTGGGAATACTGTGGATATGACTGGTGTCTAATATCTAATATTATAGTTAATTGTTCCTTACATTACATTTTAACAACAGTATTCATTGATAAGTGTTATAGAGGTATTTATATTGTGTTGGAAAATACAGGAGTCAGCGTTATATGTCAACAATGTAGATATAAATGGAATTTTAAAAATGAAGTAATTTATTTGCAAGTCTAATTTCTACATATACATTTTGGTACACATAAACAGACTGTTCTATTGAGCTGCAATATATCTGGTGTTATTCTGTATTTGTTATACTAGAATATATAACTAAAAGGATACTTACATTTCTAATACATCATTGTTAAATGGTAAATATATGTAAAAGAAAAACATGAAATATGCTTTGCATTTATTCCAGTTATGCATTTATATGGACAGAGCATATCACTATCAAGCAACGAGGTGTCAAGCATGCCTGACCATATTGAGTAGGGAACTTGTGCTGAGGAGGCAGACTTGTTGTATATAAAACCAGCAGGTCTTAAGATCTGCTCCAACTGATTGCCATCAAAAACAGGTGAGTGCACATAACTGCTGTCTCTGTTATTTACATACTGATTTGTTGTTATTAACACTTTTACTTTTATTTAATAACTTTGCTTAATTTGGCTATTTTATATTAGACTTTGTACGTTAAATGTATTGTTGTAGTTTTAGATGAAATTACAAAAACTTACATTGGTCATTCTAATATTTGTTTTATTGCATCTTGACAAACACAGGGTACTTAGGAATTTCTCTTTGCATCAGTAGAGGTAAACTCTTAAAAAACAAAAATAATATAAATGAGTCAATCATAGGTTCTATAACAAACTTGTGATTTAGGTTTGAATCTCTGATCATTTCAGTCTCCACTGAAGTGCCACCATGAGTACAGACGCAGAGATGGAGCAGTATGGCCCGGCGGCCATTTACCTCCGGAAGCCAGAGAAGGAGAGGATTGAGGCACAAACCGCTCCTTTTGATGCCAAAACTGCCGTTTTTGTGGCTGAACCTGCGGAGATGTACCTCAAGGGTAAACTTGTAAAGAAAGAGGGTGGAAAAGCCACGGTGGAAACCGACTGTGGAAAGGTAAGTCATTCACTATTTTACTTTTTTCAACAAAACTACGTCGATACCTTCTATATACAAGGATAGGATTGACATTTATTGAAATATCTTAGTAAAACATTCAGTTAACTATTTGTTTCTCATTGTATTTTAGGCTCAGACTGACACTGTGAACAACAATGTGATCCATGTGATGAACTTTTCTGTTTGAAATTATTTCTTAGTTAATTACATTATACTGTATTTGGTGTTCAGTCCATCACAGTAAAAGAGGATGAAATTCATCCCAGGAACCCTCCCAAGTATGACAAAATTGAGGACATGGCCATGATGACCCACCTCAATGAGCCTTGCGTGTTGTATAACCTCAAAGAGCGTTATGCATCATGGATGATCTACGTGAGTTTTCACACTATGCTGATGTGATGTATATGTAAATATGTATAGAGTATGTGTATCTACATGGAAATCATAGAAAAATTTAAACAAAATCACACCATGTTAATGCTTTTTACTATTTCAGACCTACTCTGGGTTGTTTTGCGTTGTCGTGAATCCCTATAAGTGGCTACCTGTGTATGATACTACATGTGTAGCAGCATACAGAGGCAAGAAGAGGATTGAGGCTCCACCCCACATCTTCTCCATCTCTGACAATGGCTATCAGTTCATGCTCACTGGTAAGATAATAATATTGGTGTTAGGCTAACAACACAGAGGTAAAATCTTCCGGTGATATTTATTAAAAGAAACTCATGTCAAGCATTTATGTGTGTGTCTCAGATCGTGAGAACCAGTCTGTCCTGATTACGTGAGTATAAAACACACTATCTTGCTATAACTTTATTAACTTAACGATAATCAAGCAAAATCTTGATAATATGTCTCATGTACCCCAGTGGAGAATCCGGTGCTGGAAAGACTGTCAACACCAAGCGTGTCATCCAGTACTTTGCAACAATTGCAGCTATTGGAGCTAAGAAGGCTGATGGACCGCAACAGCAAAGCAAAATCAAGGTAAAATTGGTTGTGTAAGATGAAAGTGTTTGTCTGAGGAAAGTTCATTGGGATGTATAGCTCATGTAATTCAAATCTCTTGAAGGGCTCTCTTGAGGACCAAATTGTTGCAGCCAACCCTCTGTTGGAGGCCTATGGTAATGCCAAGACTGTGAGGAATGACAACTCCTCTCGTTTTGTAAGTACTGGAGAAAATATCTTGAGAGTTCTTTTTGTTCCTACATTTAAAAAAAAACTCATGATATTTATGATCTGGCTGTCTAGGGTAAATTTATCAGGATCCACTTTGGCACTAGTGGAAAGCTGGCTTCAGCTGATATTGAAACATGTAAGTTTCAACCATGGTATTAGTCAATATCCATTTAAATTATGATATAGGCTCTGATACAGTTAGCAATTTAAATTTCTTCTTCTCAGATCTGCTGGAGAAGTCTCGTGTCACCTTCCAGTTGTCTGCTGAGAGGAGCTACCATATCTTCTACCAGCTGATGACTGGCCACAAGCCTGAGCTCTTGGGTATGTTACTACACCAATTTTAAATAAGTATTTCAAATAATAACAATATCAGTCAATCATCATCATATGTAATTCTACTGTCCTCATCTAGAGGCTCTTCTGATCACCACCAACCCCTATGACTACCCAATGATCAGTCAGGGTGAAATTACTGTGAAAAGCATCGATGATGTGGAGGAGTTCATTGCAACAGATGTAAGACAACAATTTAGTTAAAGAGATGGTATACTGGGGAAAATGTTTAACATACCAATAACTTAACTTAATTTACTCTGCAGACGGCAATTGACATCTTGGGCTTCAACGCTGAGGAGAAAATGGGCATCTACAAACTGACTGGAGCTGTGATTCATCATGGTGGCATGAAATTCAAGCAGAAGCAGCGTGAGGAGCAGGCTGAACCAGATGGCACTGAGGGTAATTTCTGAAATAATACGCTCTTCTGATTTAACCTCTCTGGTGTGTAAGATACTATGCAAGTTAGTGTGTATTAATAATTCCATGAGGGATGTATCATGTTAATGACCAAACCCGAAAACAAAGTATTCCTTCATTCATTGATTCTCATAACTTGTTTTTATCACTCAATCAGAGGCTGATAAAATCGCCTACCTCCTGGGCCTGAACTCAGCTGATATGCTGAAAGCTCTGTGCTACCCAAGAGTCAAGGTCGGCAATGAGATGGTGACCAAAGGTCAGACTGTCCCACAGGTAAAAAGACGGAATTTGGGTGTTTGGAAAGGGAAATGTTTACACAAAAAATCACACTCATAAATCCCCACACTTAAATTCTTATATTTAGGTCAACAATTCTGTCAGCGCTCTGTGCAAATCCATCTATGAGAAAATGTTCTTGTGGATGGTCATCCGTATCAATGAGATGCTGGACACAAAGCAGGCAAGACAGTTCTTCATTGGAGTGTTGGATATCGCTGGATTTGAGATCTTTGATGTAAGTTTTAGAAAATCAGTCTTCTTGAGAAATTCAAAATGTTCAAACTTATTTTGGGATGACACTAAATGCTTTTCTAACTACAGTTCAACAGCTTGGAGCAACTTTGCATCAACTTCACCAATGAAAAACTGCAACAGTTCTTCAACCACACAATGTTTGTCCTGGAGCAAGAGGAGTACAAGAAGGAAGGTATTGTTTGGGAGTTCATTGACTTCGGTATGGACTTGGCTGCCTGCATTGAGCTTATCGAGAAGGTAACATACCACTTTGTTAAACAAGTTAGATTTCTCCATTCAAGGACAAATGTTTGCTTCCTCAGGTAATTTTTTTTCTGACCACGAAATGTAAATTCTTCTCAGCCAATGGGCATCTTCTCCATCCTTGAAGAGGAGTGCATGTTCCCCAAGGCCTCTGACACAACTTTCAAGAACAAGCTGCATGATCAGCATCTTGGCAAGACCAAGGCCTTTGAGAAGCCCAAGCCTGGAAAGGGCAAGGCTGAAGCTCACTTCGCCCTGGTTCACTATGCTGGCACAGTGGAATACAATATCATTGGCTGGCTGGACAAGAACAAGGACCCCCTGAACGAATCAGTTGTTCAGCTTTACCAGAAAGCTTCAAACAAACTGTTGGCCATGTTGTATGCAGCCCATGCTGGAGCTGAGGGTAAGAAAGAAAACTGAGCAGAGTATGTAGCAACTCTGTGTATCCAGTACAGATGTGTTAACCTCCTATTTTCTACTGTTGAAGATAGTAAGGATTGTTGCCATCTCTTTTCATAGCTATTGGCTGCTTACTGAAAAGTGGAGTTTGCAAAGTTACAGGCATTGCAGTGAATTTGTAGTGAAAAAACAGTGTGTCTGTTTCAATTGAGTTGGACCAAGTAAGAAAGAGACAAAAGGTTACTGCTGTGTAATTCAATGCCAGTAATAACATTCAGTATTTTGCAAAACAGAGGCTGGTTGAAATTGAAATGGAAAAATACACAGTCAACATGGAACAAAACTTAAACCACTTACTGCAGTATATTATTATTACTATTATTACTATTTGGTACCATTAATAAAAATGTCATGTTTTGCAAAATAGAGGCTTCTGGTGGTGGCGGCAAGAAGGGTGGCAAGAAGAAGGGTGGTTCCTTCCAGACTGTATCTGCTCTTTTCAGGGTATGTATTGTTTCGTATTTGTTCTTAAAATATTCGTAAAATACATCTTAAATATTGATGATCTATTATTTTGTGATACTCATCCACAGGAGAACTTGGGCAAGCTGATGACGAACTTGAGGAGTACTCACCCTCACTTTGTCCGCTGTCTGATTCCCAATGAAACAAAGACCCCAGGTAAGAAGCACATAACCCAGATTTGTGCACTGTGTGTGACATGGTCATGTAAGAAATGTTTTGATACAATAAGTTTGCAATGTGCAGGTCTTATGGAGAACTTCTTGGTCATCCACCAGCTGAGGTGTAATGGTGTGCTGGAGGGCATCAGAATCTGCAGAAAGGGCTTCCCCAGCAGAATCCTCTATGGTGACTTTAAGCAGAGGTGACTGCAGTTTTCATTATAAGCAAGTCAAGTTGATTTCTGTAGAGGTATTAGGATGGTAAACACCAAGAAAAAGTGAGAGGAAGATAAAAGGAACCACATAATTTTCTCTTGCAGATACAAAGTATTGAATGCCAGTGTCATCCCTGATGGACAGTTCATTGACAACAAGAAAGCTTCAGAGAAGCTGCTGGGCTCCATTGACGTGGACCACACTCAGTACAAGTTTGGACACACAAAGGTTCATCCCCAAAGACTAACACATTGACCTGTGTGGTTGTCCTGTTGTACCCATATGCACTGACTACTAATTTGCCCCGCTTGACAACATAGGTGTTCTTCAAAGCTGGTCTGCTGGGTACCCTGGAGGAGATGAGAGATGAGAAACTGGCTTCGCTGGTGACCATGACTCAGGCTCTCTGCAGAGGATATCTCATGAGGAAGGAATTTGTTAAGATGATGGAGAGGAGGTTGGATTATTTCCTGTACACTAAACTGTACTTATGTAGCTGATAAATATTTTTTCAACTGTTAGGCTTAAAAGTCTTAGAAATTTATGTTTCAGAAGAAGTGACACTGTCTACATCTATCTTATTTTCCAGGGAAGCTATCTACTCAATTCAGTACAACGTCCGTTCATTCATGAATGTTAAAAACTGGCCATGGATGAATCTCTACTTCAAGATCAAGCCTCTCCTGAAGAGTGCTGAGACTGAGAAAGAGCTGCAGCAGATGAAGGAGAACTATGATAAGATGAAAACAGACCTGGCTGCTGCCCTGGCCAAGAAGAAGGAACTGGAGGAGAAGATGGTTTCCCTGCTGCAGGAGAAGAATGACCTGCAACTCCAAGTGGCTGCAGTGAGTAGAAAACAAAAGAAAGAAAAGGAAGTCTAATTCTTAATGTTAATGGCTTGCAGGTACTTTTTTTCTTAATGCAGCTGTATTACAGGAAAATATTAGTTAAGGCTAAGAATTGGATTGGGACTCGGTATGGGCATTTACTAAATATTAAAGAACTCGGATCTGGGTAAAAAAAACTGATTCTCAGTGGAGTATGTTTATCACATTCATGCTGAAAATATAGGAAGTCGAGAACCTCTCTGATGCTGAGGAAAGATGTGAAGGGCTCATTAAGAGCAAGATCCAACTCGAGGCCAAACTTAAAGAGACAACTGAGAGACTGGAGGATGAAGAGGAAATCAACGCTGAGCTGACTGCCAAGAAGAGGAAGCTGGAGGATGAATGCTCTGAGCTGAAGAAAGACATTGATGACTTGGAGCTCACTTTGGCTAAAGTGGAGAAGGAGAAACATGCCACAGAAAACAAGGTTTGGATTATTTTAAACCCCCATTTATTTAAATGCAGAAATGTCCATATATGTATATATATATATATATATATATACACATCTATATATCTATACATCATGTGATGAAAATAATGTGCCTGTCACATCATTTTAGGTGAAAAACCTGACAGAGGAGATGGCATCTCAGGATGAGTCTATCGCCAAGTTAACCAAGGAGAAGAAAGCCCTCCAAGAGAGCCATCAGCAAACACTTGATGATCTCCAAGCAGAGGAAGACAAAGTCAACACTCTGACCAAAGCCAAGACAAAGCTGGAACAGCAAGTGGACGATGTAAGAAAACAATTGTTTCATTAGTGTGTTTCTATTGTCAAGTAGCTTGTGTTTTAACTGACATTCCATGATACAAATTCAAAACAATATATGCTGTAAATAATGTTTCTTTGTTTTGACACACTGTCATTTGAATACCTCAGATCATTTATCATTAACTGTCATGTGATAGCTCGAGGGGTCACTGGAGCAAGAGAAGAAGCTGCGCATGGACCTTGAGAGAGCCAAGAGGAAGCTTGAAGGAGATCTAAAACTGGCCCAGGAATCCATAATGGATCTGGAGAATGACAAACAGCAATCTGATGAGAAAATCAAGAAGTAAGGTTTTTGATTTAAGTTATTAATCACCTTTTCAGCATCTTAAACATGACATTCCAACAACAGTACAAACTGCGACAGTGAAAGCTTTCTTTATATCCTCATCAAGGAAAGACTTTGAAATCAGCCAGCTCCTCAGCAAGATTGAGGATGAACAGTCTCTTGGTGCTCAGCTTCAGAAGAAGATCAAGGAGCTCCAGGTGACATATTTAACATGCATACAGTATTACATGCATGCAAAACAGACTTTGTAAACAACCCAAATATTCAAGTTAATAACCTTCTTTCATCAAATCTAGGCTCGTATTGAGGAGCTGGAGGAAGAGATTGAGGCTGAGAGGGCTGCTCGGGCTAAGGTTGAGAAGCAGAGGGCTGACCTCTCCAGGGAGCTTGAGGAGATCAGTGAGAGGCTCGAGGAGGCTGGTGGAGCAACAGCTGCTCAGATTGAGATGAGTAAGAAGCGTGAAGCTGAGTTCCAGAAGTTGCGCCGTGATCTTGAAGAGTCAACCCTGCAGCATGAAGCTACTGCAGCAGCTCTCCGCAAGAAGCAGGCAGACAGTGTTGCAGAACTAGGAGAGCAGATCGACAACCTCCAGCGTGTCAAGCAGAAGCTGGAGAAGGAGAAGAGCGAGTACAAGATGGAGATTGATGACCTCTCCAGCAACATGGAGGCTGTTGCTAAAGCTAAGGTGATTCGTTTGTTTAAAGATGAGGCATTTGCCTTTCGTTATGCTCAGAAGAACGTCCTCTAACCAATAAATATGGCAGTAGCATTAATATTAGAAAAAAAAACTCAATGTATATCATGTTTTGTTGTTGATAGGGCAACTTGGAAAAAATGTGCAGAACTGTTGAGGACCAGTTGAGTGAGCTCAAAGCCAAAAATGATGAAAATGTTCGCCAGCTGAACGACATTAATGGACAGAAGGCAAGACTGCAGACAGAGAATGGTGAGTGTCCTGGAATAGAAACTACTCATAGAAGTTATTAATGAGTATTTCATTAATAACACATTTGATTTATACATTGTCATTTAGGTGAGTTCTCCCGCCAGCTTGAAGAGAAGGAAGCTCTTGTTTCCCAGCTGACCAGAGGAAAACAGGCCTTTACTCAGCAGATTGAGGAGCTTAAGAGACACGTTGAGGAGGAAGTCAAGGTAAACACGATTACATGCCTTATTATTAGATTTTAATAGAGAGTATATTTAAAAAATGTACCATAATACAGTGATAAGATCAAAAAGATCAAAGCTCAGCTTTTGCCAGATAATGAAAAGAAACATCAACATTACATAATGCTGCGTAGTAAATATGATCGATGCAGAAGTAGACTGTAGAAGTGGTGGAGGATTCAAAACTAAATGGCCACATCAAACTTCATAAGTATGATACTAATGTGTTGTCATGTTCAATAGGCCAAGAATGCCCTGGCCCATGCAGTTCAGTCTGCCCGCCATGACTGTGATCTGCTCAGAGAGCAGTTTGAGGAGGAGCAGGAGGCCAAAGCTGAGCTACAGAGAGGAATGTCAAAGGCCAACAGTGAGGTGGCTCAGTGGAGAACCAAATATGAGACTGATGCTATCCAGCGCACTGAGGAGCTGGAGGAGGCCAAGTATATAATCCTTTCTACTTTTTCATAGATACATAAAATTTTGCTATTTTCGTTCACTTAAGCTCAAATAATTCCTCTTCACTACAGGAAAAAGCTTGCCCAGCGCTTGCAGGATGCTGAGGAATCCATTGAGGCTGTGAACTCCAAGTGCGCCTCTTTGGAGAAGACCAAGCAGAGGCTGCAGGGTGAGGTGGAGGACCTCATGATTGATGTTGAGAGAGCCAATGCTCTGGCTGCTAACCTTGACAAGAAGCAGAGGAACTTTGATAAGGTAAATGGTTGAACTGGTAATCAACACCAGTTTTGTAGCAAGAAACAAGCACCTTAATTAATGAATAGTCATTGAATTACTATATTTTGACCTATACATTTCTAGGTCCTTGCAGAATGGAAACAGAAGTATGAGGAGGGCCAGGCAGAGCTGGAGGGAGCTCAGAAGGAGGCTCGTTCTCTCAGCACTGAACTGTTCAAGATGAAGAACTCTTATGAGGAGGCTCTGGATCAACTGGAGACCATGAAGAGAGAGAACAAGAACCTGCAGCGTATGTCAATCTTATTTCATTTAATGGTCATAGTAATTACAAGTGTTCTTCTTAGACCTCTAGTAGTGTAGTCTATGGGCATTATTTGGTTGTAAAAGCACTGACACATATTTCCAGAGGTAATCTGCATACATAGTTCTAACTATATTTGACTTTGGTTGTTCTATAGAGGAGATCTCAGACCTGACTGAACAGATTGGTGAGACTGGAAAGAGTATCCATGAGTTGGAGAAAGCCAAGAAGACTGTAGAGACTGAGAAGTCTGAAATTCAAACAGCACTGGAGGAAGCTGAGGTAAAATCTTGATGACATTTTTGAACCACTATGATAAAATACATTGTGAAAATGTAACCATGTATTCAATGTATTCATGATGTTTTTTTCTGCCAAAAATACCTTTTGTTGTTTTTCTGACTTTTTAAGGGCACACTGGAGCATGAGGAGGCCAAAATTCTCCGTGTCCAGCTTGAGCTCAACCAGATCAAAGGTGAGGTTGACAGGAAGCTGGCAGAGAAGGATGAGGAGATGGAGCAGATCAAGAGAAACAGCCAGAGGGTGATTGACTCCATGCAGAGCACTCTTGATTCTGAGGTCAGGAGCAGGAATGATGCCCTGAGAGTCAAGAAGAAGATGGAGGGAGACCTGAATGAGATGGAGATTCAGCTGAGCCATGCCAACAGGCAGGCTGCTGAGTCTCAGAAACAACTGAGGAATGTTCAAGGACAGCTCAAGGTGAAGTTTACAATAATTTATGTCAAAAACAAAAAGTAAAGAAAAACTAGTCCAGCAATTTATTGGGTTTCCTTTTTCATTTGCTGTCAGGATGCCCAACTGCACCTTGATGACGCTGTCAGAGGACAGGAAGACATGAAGGAGCAGGTTGCCATGGTGGAGCGCAGAAATGGCCTGATGGTGGCTGAGAT
Organism: Diplodus sargus; assembly: GCA_903131615.1. Classification (NCBI taxonomy): domain Eukaryota; kingdom Metazoa; phylum Chordata; class Actinopteri; order Spariformes; family Sparidae; genus Diplodus; species Diplodus sargus. Next base: position 6,713,236 of record CAEMYA010000126.1, read on the forward strand.
CGAGGAGCTGAGAGCAGCTCTGGACCAGACAGAGAGAGGACGCAAAGTGGCTGAGCAGGAGTTGGTTGATGCTAGCGAGCGTGTTGGACTGCTTCACTCTCAGGTATGTTTTCTATTAAAGAGAAAACATCCTAAAAATAAAATTAATCAAAATGGTCTATTTAATATGTTTTTTTAAATACTTGCATCCAGAACACCAGTCTTATGAACACCAAGAAGAAGCTGGAGGCTGACCTCGTCCAGGTTCAAGGTGAAGTGGATGATACTGTTCAGGAAGCAAGAAATGCTGAAGAGAAAGCCAAGAAGGCCATTACTGATGTGAGTTTACATCTCTGTTATTTTAGAAAAAAAAATCAATACTATGTAATATCATGCACTGACACTGATAGCAATATGTTCATGAGTTGAATTTCAATAATTTCAGGCTGCCATGATGGCTGAGGAGCTGAAGAAGGAGCAGGACACCAGCGCTCACCTGGAGAGGATGAAGAAGAACCTGGAGGTCACAGTCAAGGACCTCCAGCATCGTCTGGATGAGGCTGAGAACCTCGCCATGAAGGGTGGCAAGAAGCAGCTCCAGAAACTGGAGTCCAGGGTATGAACTGCATGAAGTCTAAATGCTCTGTAATGTGAGTGTAATGTCTCTGCTTTATATGGTACTGAAATTATTTCAAACAACTTTGACAAATAATTTATCATCCCTTTTAAGGTACGTGAGCTGGAGAGTGAGGTAGAGGCCGAGCAGAGACGTGGAGCTGATGCTGTCAAAGGAGTCCGCAAATATGAGAGGAGAGTGAAGGAGCTGACATACCAGGTAATTCATTTCACATAGAAAAACGGTACTTTAAAGTTTCTATTCTCTGTCAGTAACAAGCCTTTATCTGCGTAGACTGAGGAGGACAAGAAGAATGTGAACAGACTTCAGGATTTGGTGGACAAGCTGCAGCTTAAAGTGAAGGCTTACAAAAGACAGGCTGAGGAGGCTGTAAGTCAACTATACATATACATGTGGGTTAGGGTTAGTAAATAATACCATCATTGATTGTCTTGTAACAAAGCCAATATAACTTAAATTCCTTCACAGGAGGAGCAGGCCAACACTCACATGTCCAGGCTGAGGAAGGTTCAGCATGAGTTTGAAGAAGCTCAAGAACGCGCTGACATCGCTGAGTCCCAGGTCAACAAGATGAGAGCCAAGAGCCGTGACACTGGAAAGGTAACCATCCATTCTTTTTAACGGTGTCATCTATCAACCATTTGCAAATACTTCATCTATACAACAATGATTTATACATTCCAGTGTGAAACATTTCTGTAAAATACCTACTATTATACCATGGTCTGGGGGAATACTCGATTCTGATTGGCTGAAGGGTGTGCATTAACCCCTGATATACGGACACCTACTAAGTAGTTCCACTCAAATTGTCTGTTTACCTTCTAGATCAATGCGCTAGCTGGCATATCAAATCGGAATATTTTATTTCCAACACTGAGTTCAGTCCTTCAGTCCCTCAGTGCCTCTGAACACCACAAGGAGGCGACTGTAACACACAAGCTGCAGAAAGTACATTTCCCCTCTAACTTACTGATACGCGAGTAATCTCAAATCCCGTTTGCTGTCCAGCTCTCTACTTCAGGCTGCGGCCACAGTAACGTTACACACGGCCGCTCATTTGTTCGTGAAAATCATAGTATTGATTTGGGGACA